>WOFM01000403.1:2234291-2834291 GCA_011428145.1 Ericerus pela | reverse complement strand
AATAAATTCACAAAAAAGAAAAAGACAGTAAAATTTTCAGACGACATCATCAAAATAAACTATAACCCTACGGATCCCATAAGCCCCCGTAAAAGAGGCAGGCCCCTAGGAAGTAAAAAAGCAAAAAATCAGCATCCAAAACGAAGATCTGAGCAACTAGCAAAAAGAAAATAAAAATCCTTCAAAATTTAATATAACACACAAAATAAAAAACCCGCTAAAAACGACGACTGTGGAATCCCTCGATAAGAAAAAGTGCGTGAACAATAAAACAACGACAGGTATCAACAAACTCACGTGCGCTTGATGACAACAAAACATCGCAACGTGTATCTGTTGTCAAACAAACAAAAAGAATAAAAACGTTCATCTTATCGATGACTTCAGAAGCGAAGATGAATTTCTATTCATCTCGAATTACCTATAGCTTCAGAATGTTCAAACACGCCTAACTTTGCAGAAAATGAATAAAATTTTTCGGGAAAAACTGCAAACGATAGTGAATTTTTATACCTATCCCCTCCACGGATGTACTCGCTCAAATAAAGACGACAATTTAATGCTAAAAACTGAAATAAATCTCACCAAGTCCACACTCGCTTTTTCTACTGTCGCCTTGACTGTCAAACTTTTGTATCTCTATTTTTTCTCTTCCTGTATTTTTCCTTTTTCTAAAAAATGTCGTCTACAAACCAAAAACAATTGTCCGCCGATTTTGACCCTCAAATTCCTTCATGTTCTAGAGACAATGTTGTGCGTATTAATAATATGCAACAACAGTGTCTCATAGAACATGAAAAAGATTTGGCCAGAATCGAAGAAGAACTGTTAATGGATACGGACCTATCCCCGGTGGAAAAAATCGTCAACCACATGACGAAAGAATTACCACCCCTTATCTCGCCTCCCAAAACGCCCATTAAAGAGTTACTGTCTTTGGCAACCACAAAGATGGCAACCCCAAAACCGGCAATGAGGGAGCGAGCAAAATTTTTATTCCCCGACGAGGACCCTGCTTTCCGAGCAACTCCTCCTCCAGCCCCAAAACCCATCCGCACGCAGCAGTTTACGGCAACCCCCAAATCAAATTCGCCACTGCTGATCACCTCCCGACAATTTAATCCCCGTCCCACCTTCCCAGTCCATAACCACCCTTACCGTCGTCTCCAATACCGACCACCTAGACAAAGGGGACAGAAAAGCAGGGACAACTTCCTTCGGGGACAAGCCCAACGCATAGAGTCCTACAAATGGGTTGGAGCAGCTGTTGGAAGTGCCCTCGCCAAATGGGAGAGGGAACATAAACAGCATTAAAAACTTCTAATCCCCCAGGCATGTGATTAATAGTTTTTACGACGCAAAAACTGGGGGGGAGTAGCTGTGGGGATTAGACCATCACTCGTATGAGGAAATAGCCTCGGCCTATCGATGACAGTCGTCACCTTCAGTGACAATTATTCGTGCCTTGCATGTTAAACCAAACACAAATGTATGTTCATTTGTACTTGTCTATTTTTGCAGATAGACAAGTTACAAATCTCGGACCGTAACGAATCGATAGATAACAATCTCGGCGATGTCACGGACCAATACGAAGATGCATTCTCCGTACTTTACCGTTGCCATGACTACCGTAAAGTACGAATAAATTATCTACACTATACCTATGTAAATGTTACAATGGTGTGTATGTGTGCATGTAGGGAGCTGGCTATATAAGACCAGAAAATCATAGACCAAATCGCCAGTGTTTGCCGAGGTCTTGGCTCCCTCATACCTTTCTGGTATATTGGCATAAACACGCAAATTGTTCTGTTGAACACCTTCTTTGTTGGTTTTACTTTCCACGATGTAAGGTATTCCACAGACCATTTGAGGAATATTTGACAGAAAAATGGTGATTGCCCTTGGAGTATAAAACTACATTTTTGATTTTTGAAAATAAAATTGTTTATCAATTTATTTTCATATTTTTTGAACAGCAAAAGTTACAAAAATGTTCGTATTTATAGTTATTTAATATCTCTACAAGTATAATATACCCATTGCGATCTCATTAAATTCTCAACTGTAGTTTTTAAGAAAAAAGTTTTCCTCAAAATTTAAAACGTTTGTATTTATTTGCAAAAAACAAAAATTTCATAGCTGATAAAGTTTAGTGTTAGCCTAAAAGTATAAATCTACAGAACGGGTTCAACAGCCAATTTCCCAGGCCCTCCTGGCTATGGATTTTCTTGGCCCAGCTTTTTCATAGAATTGACATAGAACTAAAAATTTAACCATGGTACTATAAACTGTAATATTCATAAAAATATATATAAAAATGAAATCATTGTGTGGAGAATATTCTGACAACTATAAAATAATTTAAATGTATGGACCCAAAAATATGTATTGTAAGGAAAGAATCAAAAGATGCTAGTAAGGGTATGGTGGGGTTGACAAAGTAAAGTAATGAAACAATAAAAAAATAGAAGAAAATGATCCTTATAACAAACAGAATGCATATGGGTGAAAAAATTATTTTTTTTAGGCATTAAAATTGAAAACATTTATTTAGAGCTTAGGCTTTTCTGTTCTTATGATTTCCATTTTCACTCTTAAATAAGAAATTTGGATTTTCAAAAGCATGAGGATTGTTGTACTACTTATTATTGATATTATGTTTAGGTATGTACATGATCAGAGGTTCAGAACAGTTCAATAATAATTTTTTTTCAGCTTTATCCTTCCATTGAGCTTCTGTATCAACCAAACAAAAATGTTGTCACTGGTTGGAGTTCAAATTCACAAACAAATAATAAACAAATAGGATAAAATAAAATTAATGGGTAACATGAAGCAGATATGGAATATCAATATTATACATTGTTTCAAACTCGACTACTCCAGTTTCATTTGTCTAAATCTGGCAATATATTAGGGTATCAGTTTGTTGGAAATTTTATGGAGAATAATTTTTTTCTAATCATATTTTTCAAATAAGTTCATAGAGGTATTTAGTGAGAAAAATGTGAAAAACTGAGTTCTGGTGAATGTTTCATCCCCTCCCACTGGAGTAACCCATGGGTTAAGGGTGGTACGTTTTTTATTGTGCATTAATGGAAAGCTTGGGTTTCTTTTTCTTTTCATTTTTAACCTAAATAATGTTCTTTATTTGCCTAAACTGAAATACAAATTAATAAATTTAATGAACAAATAAAAATATATTTATATTTGGATGTAACTGAAGTAAGTATAGCAAAAATTTTATATTAAAGACCAAAAAAAAATTAAGGTCAAGCTTTTTGAATTTTGAATTATTTTATATGAATGCCTTGAAAAATGAGTTCAAAAATTGAGAATTCAGTTTCAAATTTTTACTAAATTTTTGATTTGGAATCTTCAAGTATTTTGATTATTTTCTTCCCTATACAAATGTATCGAAAAATAATTTTTTTTTTTCAAATCATGGAATGGTTTTTACAGAGAATGAAATCATTCAGAAAGCTGTATGTAAATTAACTAAATTATACTGTCTTAACAGGCTCCACAAAAGTTGCCACATTTCTGAACCATTTAAACCTTGCAAAATAGCAGGAACCACTTAAGTATATACATCAAATTGTATGTCGATACTGGCGCCTCTAGAGTGAGAAGCATTCAACTAGACAAAAAGTTGCTAGATGTAAAACATACCTATGTGGATCGACAAAATGTTCTTTGAAACTGATATTATGACTTGACCAATCATGTGAGAAAAAATCTGAGAAGTCCATCTGATTGGTGAGACAAAGATGAAGAAGATGATGTAAAAAAAAAAAAAAAAGTATATACAACTCTAGTTATAGGGCAAACCGTAAGTGGATCCAAAAAAAGTATGTGGATCCAAAAATGAACCACTTACTACTGTGGTAAGTAGCTTTTTGAACCACATAAGTATGCTCGGCATAATTATGTACATACATACTGAGGCGTCCGAGATCGATCCCTGCCACAGTCGCCAATAATATGTGAGGCAAATGAAATCGATTCTCATACGTGTCATAAAGTCAACCTTTAATGTATAGTGGTGTTTAAATGTTAATGACGTCACAATGTCCTAAGATTAGGGCATCATGCAGCCGAAACACTGATTCGAGGGGTCTTGAATTGAGTCTTCAAGACATTTTATTTTTTGACTATGACTATGTCCTACGGCTGAATTCTTCTTGACGTGAATTAGGCTTCATCAAACACGGCAAAACGCAGCTTACTTTTGTCTTCATACCTCAGCAAATTAATATGACAAATCAGCAATAAGCTAAGTTGTGTGGAAAGAAAAGCCTAACAAAGTTTCGATCCATACAAGGTTCGAAACCTACAAAAACGAACAGCAGAATTATTTTGTCAAAGACTATAATTACGAAGGAACTATAGTGTCGACAAAGCGGAACAAAGCATGGTATATAGCAGAAAAAATAAAAAGATAAAAAAAAAAAGCTATTACAGACAACAAGTAGGAGAAACCATCAAAAAGTAGTTGTGTCTTCACCTAATTGTGTGTCTTCATGAGTGATGGTTATGTTATGTAAAAGACTCCTAATATGAAACTTTAGGTCTCGGAGCTTTTGGTTTTGGATGAGGGTGAGGTGAGAGAAATACTAACATAGATGGAGTCAAATCCACTATGCGCGAAAGAAGGCTCTACACGGCCTTTATTTGACAGAGCAAGGCAGTCATCTCGAACCAAGCTTGTCTGAAATTTGTCTTCAACACACCAAATTTCCCTCCTAGCAGATGCCAGAAACTCCATCTGATCGTATTGTCGACGGTCACTTTACCTCGTAGGTATTTCCAAAAGATCGCCTTGAAGTGCGATATGTCACCTGGCGAGATCAGAAATGTCTTCATATATCGTCACTACTGATCCTTCATGACGAAAAGAACATTCCTAATCAGCCTTTGTCTTCAACTGAACCTATCCGGAACACAAACTACCATCCTAGTTGTCTTCAAGGTAGATCAGCTGAATCTTATTCTACATCCGTGGATGGTACAATTATATCGTTGCCTAACGTGAGGACTTTAACTTACGACTTGAGACTTGGACCTGCTACTATCCGCCTACACAAGAAGGACTCATTTGTAAACACGAACCTAGTACCGGGTATCGTCAGTACAAAATCGCGAACGACACGAGAGTGAGTTGATACTAGAATTCGTCCTCACAAATGGGTTCTTCTTGTTGATGAAATTTCCCCACTTATTGTCTGTTAATTGCCTTCAAACATGCGATTGTCGATAATATAAGCGAGAGAAATTACCAACATGTCTACAGCCAATGAAATTACAGATATTTAAAATTAATATACGTCGACATACAATAGGCAAAAGCGCACGTGGATGACTGATAAAGCATAATATAGTATTAAATGACTGCAAACCGCAAGCAAAGCGTGGAGCGAGCAAAGATAAAAAAGGTTGGCTGCATTCATGTCCGGCGATGGGTTTTCACTGTCATTCGATTCGTCTTCATTTGATACCTGTCTCATGGCGCCAGTCTGTCGGATCGAACCAAATTATTGTCTGAAATTGTCTGATTTTGGCTTAGTTGTCGCTGAAATAAAATACGTTATAATTGCCTGCAAGAGAATCAGATTTTATTTCTGTCGTCATGTCTTTCTCTGAATACGAGTTCGAATTCGGATAATATAATGTCCGAATTCGAATTTTGTTTCTCGAAAATTGTCTGCACTTGTGACGTCATTATTTTGTTTTATACTTGCTGAAAATAATTTTTTATTTCACGGTCCAGATCTCGGACTTCTCAATACATACATACATACGTACATATATACATATATACAATGATTGATCTTATTATAGTATATGATATAGAGAGAAAGACATCGCAACAAAATGAAGTTGGTATTGGTTTAAAAGAAATTTTATTTTACCCAGTCTGCGTACGTTTCATAAGTAAGTAGATAGTTCTTTTTATAGGATTATAAATTTAGTGTTGTTCATTCCCAAAATACAATCGCACTTCGCAACCATCAGTGCAATCTTTTTACAGGTGCTCTCACATTCCTGTAAATTAATGTTTATTTTTGAAAAATATAATCACTTAGCAACCATTATTTTAACCGTATTTTACATCTGTTGTATTCACAAGGTAATAAATTCATGATGCATACTCAAAATGCAATAATCCTTTTCACAGCTGTTCTTAAAATAAATTACAAATTAATTTTACACTAACTTGCAAAATATGATCACTTTGCGAACAATAATGCGAACTTATTAACTTATATTAATTTATTTTTACAGGGTGGAGAATTCGTAGGTTAAATTCTGAAAATACTCTCACTTTGCGATCATTTCTCACAATCAGTCATTTTTACGAACGTATAGGTACTTAAATTAATATTTGTCACCATTAATAGAACCTTTTTACAGTTGTTTTTGCTATATTGTAAATTATTTGATGGTTCGTAAAATACAATCACATTCCAACCAACAACAAAATTCTTTGAAAATAAATTTGTGTAAGAGGAGAATCGCATAAAATTTGTGATTAACATTAAAAACCTGTTCATTCCTTTTCCTCGATGAAACTATATTCAGCCATATTCCCCCTCCAAAGTGGGGTTAAAGGTCAACCACAATAGTACTTACTATGATACCTTATGAACAACTGAAATGCAACTAAATTCACAATATGCATGCATCATACCATACCATGCCATAATAGGTTACAATCATTACGTCATTACCTACAAGGGTTGTGTATATGGTAGCAAAAGGGTTGAAAATTGACAGAAATACATTCGGTCACATTGCAAGCCCTGAGCAATCAAAATGCAATCGTGGTATTCTTAGTAGGGTACATGTCATCATAGCCCCTTAGAATTTCGCAAAAATTAAAATGTACGTTTATTGAAGGTCTACAGTTTAAATTGCAGAGTTAATGAAATAAAAAAAAAAAAAAAAAAAAAAAAGAGTTTTTTCACTTTAGACTATTTTACACGAGTATCTGCTCATTAAGTATAACTTTTTAATTAACAAATTAAGTGCTGCGTATCTACTTATTGAACTATTTTTTGCTATATAGTCAAAACAATAATGGAGATATATACTTCGGTGGAAAACTAATAGGTAATATTATTTTGAAGGACTGGTAGGTAGATATGTCATTTTTGACTTTTGATACAAATTTTGTTGAATGAAAAATGTAAGTGCCTGATGATGGAATATAATGAAAATTGATTGACTAATCAATTCAGTGTAATAATGAATACCCATTTATTATACTTAGTATAGAAGCAAGAAAAAATTAAAAGGTAATAAGCCAGAAAATGTAACGTTAAAAATGGGTCAATCACGAAGCAATTTTCAAAAACTCAACGGCAGTAATTAGAACAAAATAAAAGCAAACTGAAAAATAAGACGTAGACAAGTATACTTACCGTACGCAAAACACCGTGCAAGAATGAACGATTCGCAATAGAATTAAAATAGTTAATTAAAATAAATATAACTGCAGACTGTCGTCGACAAACAAATCTAATATTGTTACCATTATCGAGAACCATACCTTGCTCGTCTCTATTAGTTTACTCAAGAAAGGTCAAAGGTTAAGATAGCTACATGTTGATAAGAATTCGGATAGGTATTATTTTTTGATCCGGTAGTGTTGTGGAATATTTATCGATAGTCTTTGACGACCAGTAGTAATGATATTTTTGTCAGACTATCGATAGACTATCAATATTTCCCAAAAACTATTGATACTATCAATAGACTGTCGAATGGATAAGAAAATCAAAAATTTTAATTTTCCCTAAGTTCCTACATTTTTTCTTTATTTCGAATTTCTTATCAATTTTTCCGATTCATATTCAGTGGGGATTTTAATTTTGACGACACATAAAGATTCAACTATGTGGACAAATAATGCAACCAACCAATGAGAAGGCTCAAAAACCGTGAAGTTTAGACAATTTCTTCTTCTTTTCTTATTATCTCCGTTTCTGAGAACACAAACTTATTGTTCTTGGTCTCATTTTGTATTCCTTAGAGACTCCTATTTAATTTGGTGTGTCCATAGAAAATCCCAATGTTATTTCAAGAGAATTACAAAGAAAAATTCACAGGTTTCACACTTTGTAAAAACGAGAGGAGGGCATTGAATATGAATGAAGAAAAAAATCTTCATTTCTCAATTTATTTCATTTTTGTATTTTCTTCGTAACTACGAAACAACATTATCAACTCCACTCTATTTTTCATTATCATTTTCTCCTTTCACTTTTTTTTACCATCATTATCTACCCCTTCTCTTAGTCTTCATGCATAAAACATTGGTAAAAATTGAGTGGCGGTCACAATTTCGCAAATCGACTCGAGAAGCATTTTCAATACTAAAAATTGAAGAATGCTATACATATAGGTACACCTACCTACTTACCATGCTTTATTCTTATTTATTTGTCCTCAAAGAAAGTTATCTGTAACACCGCAAGCGCCTCAGTCAATTTTAATTGCATTATCCCCTATTAGTTACTTATATCAGTTTTAAAAATTTGTAATTTTAATTCTCAGTTTTTCTTGAAAAGTCAATCGAAATACTTTCTCACTCATGAATTCTGGGTTCGAATTCAGAAAAAAATCAGCAAAAGAAAGCTACCTTCTGATAGTTCAATGAAAACTATCCATAATATTGATAATTATTGGGTAGAGATACTATCGATAAACTATCAATAGCGTAGTCTATCGATAATGGAGGTGACTATCAATAGGCCCCATCGATATTCGATATTCCAAAATAGTGATTTTTGGGAGGATATACTGCCCCATTTGAAGAAAAACATTATAAATGAGCGAATTTATTATCAGAAAGAAATACTTATAATTAAAAATATCCATCAAACTTCTACCTAATAATCTATAAGCTACCTATAGATACCAACTAGGTATAATATTATGGTATCTGGACATTTTACTGAATCCTTTTTACCGAATGACCATTTCATCAAACGGCCATTGTTCCCAAATCAATTATTGGGACTCGACACCAAAGTGGCCAACGTCTGGTGATTAAGTTCTAGAAATAGGATAAAAATTCAAAAATTACAGAAAAAACACATTAGAAAAAAAGGCCAGATAAATATTCTCTCATCACTAAACGATACTAGCGGAATATTAAAAGCATTACTTCATTGAATGACTCTTTATTTTCATAGTTCAGTTCATCCGCTCCAAAGTTGTAGCTCAACATGATAGATATTTTCTAATTAAATTATATTTCCATTTAATTCAAAACTAAATAACTATAAACCTAGTAAGGTACAATTAGGCTATGTATCTACATTAAGAGATGCAAAAAATGCGTACAGTTCTCACCATCAAATAAGCCTTAATGTATTAGATTCTGTTTGTTTTGACCAAGATAAAGGTGGAATATATAAAATTAAATTCTCTAATTTTATTTATAGACCAGTCAAATTTTACAAAAAAAATAAATAAAAACATTAGTGCACAAACTTTAACTACATATATTTAGGTGGATCCCCTAAAATAACGTACGAAAAGTTGCACAATCTAGGCCTCTTGAAATTTTGGGGAGGGGTTGTTTATCACCCGCAAATTGGTTTTTTGCGTTCCTATCCACAAATTTGAATTTTGCTATGAAAATAATTTTGTAAAAAATTGTTTGACATAAAATTTCCTGTAAAAAATGTTCTATGCAGTTTTTTGTTCAACGCCCTCCTTCCCACCCAGAGAGTCTTGAAAACAACCATTTTGCAGTGAATCTGTTCAATAGCATTATATGTATATGTAGTATATAGGAAATGTACCTAACGCTACTAATTATCATGCTATTAAGATGAATGGCAAGGGCAAATAAATATTTTCTACTTATCCAGCCCCCTCTTATGACCCCTTATCATCCACTCCACCTTCACAGTCTATCCTTACCAAGAAAAAAAACTGGTATAGTACACATTTTTATTTACTTATGTAACATTTTTAACAAAAGAGTATAATGTGCGCGGTACCGAAAATCTAAAATTTTACTTACTATGGGTTTTAATAGCCTATAAGTTGTTGTTGCTGTACTTACACACACACACACACACACACACACACACACACACACATATATATATATATATATATAGGTAGTCGCTTTAATATACTTTACATTTCTAATATTGTACCAAGAAATCACAAACTGTAAAATTCTTCATCACATCTAAAAGATTTCACAATACCTATTACACCTTGTGAAACACTTTTCGATGTTTTACTAATGCAATTAACCAATAACGATGGTTCCATGCCAAACCACCGGTCCAACATTTAATTTACTGCCTATTTAAATGTTTCCGAGAGGCCCATTCGCATCATCATTAAGAATAAATTTACAAAGTTTTCAAAACCTGCTTGCATAATAATAATGCGAGAGGCGCGACCGTGTACATGTATACTAAATAGCCTAGCTACTATAAGTATCTACGATACTTTTTTAATTTATTAGTAGATAATCGAAAAAAATTCGTGTTTCCTTTTTGTAACGTGTTCGCAGTACGTCGGATGCGATGGTGTGGTTGGGGGCCGCAGATTCGACGTATGTGGAATTTGTGGTGGCAATAATTCTACGTGTCGTCTCATTTCGGGACTGTTCACTCGGCCCCACCTGATCACCGGTTACAACTACATCACTGATATACCACAGAACGGGTGTAATCTCACCATTCTAGAAGTCAAAAGGAGCACCAATCTATTTGGTAGGAAGACGCGCGCGCATCCATTGGCATAGTTGGAACATTGTTCGCAAAGTGACCGGCACTAAATTGTTAAATTGTACCAATCTTTCTTCAGCTCTCAGATACAAAAATGGTACGTATATTCTTAACGGGGACTGGCAATCGAATCCACCGGGGACTTACAACGGAGCTGGAACTCAATTCGTTTACGCTAAAGAAAATGGCAACTCGGGGCAATCGATTTCATCTTTGGGGCCCACTTTGCAGCCGTTGGAATTTTTGGTAAGATTGAAATTTTATGCGAGCTCCGAATAGAAAAGTGGAAACATTATCATTTTAAAAAATTACAAAATAGGTGCGATTGTTATTATCATAAGTATGCGGATTATCATCGTTAATTATTAGATTAGGCATATACGAAGTATTTTACACCGTCTCGTAGTTTTCTTCCAATCCATTTAAGATTTTTATCTGAAATTAGTAGCTAAAAAAATTTGTCATTTTTCTTTTCTCGTCACGAGAATTATTTGACTGTGGACATGTAATTAAACGATTCTTGGGCACTTTCCCTAATCCATTTTTTGCAAGTATAATTTTCCCTAACAGACATTTTCCCTAATTTATTTTTCCCTTATTTTTTTTCCCTAAACCCATTATGTCTAATCCATTTTCCCCAAAACCAATATTCCTAATGGATATTATCTCTAAAGCCTATATTCCTAATGGACGTTGTAATTTATGTTCCCCCCAATGACTGGTTGTAAAAATTACTTAGCACATTTCATTATTTCTGTAAAGGGAATATCATGACATCCCACCTCACCCCACTCTGATATACTCCCTCACTGTGGAACCAATACAAAGCAGCACTATTTAATAGACATAAGACAAATAATGTGAGTGAGGGGTGGCATAATTGGTTCAGATTAGTTATTGCGAAACATCACCCAGACCTATACTCCAGCCTCAAGGAGTTCCAGAAAGAACAGGCTGACACAGAGGCAACACTGGCAGAGCTGAGTATGGGTTGAAGAGTCTAAGCCGCACCCATATGAAAATGGTTAGAACTATAACAAAGAATGCAGGATGTATGTTCAACGTATGACATGTATAAAAATGATGGCAAAGACTTACAATATGTTTATGCTGTTGCATATAATTTAAATATAGGTATAATTGAAAAAACCAATTCCAGAATAGAATTTTATTAGGGAAATAATACATTAAACATCTCGGTATTAAGGAAAAAAATTATGGAAAATGTGTGTTAGGGAAAATTATACTTAGGAAAAACGGATTAAGGAAAATGGGTGGGAACCAATTAAACAGTTTGATTGGTGATTTGTAAGTCGTTCAATTTATGATTAGTACTCACTCTAAAGAAGCTACGGAAGCTCTAACTGCCTTCTCAATGAGAAAATATTACGCTGTTTGGTTTACAAATGTTGAATAACATATCACACATTTTAGAAAATTGACTACGTAATTACGTTATATCTGGAAGAGAACTGTAGCATGTGGGGCATATTTCCATTACTTTTTCCTTTAATTCATACTATTTTCCTTTGCCTTTCTTTTTGTGGTTTTCGTGCACCCATAAAACATATTATGACAAAGCTGCCTATTGCTGGCTAGCAACCGTAACTGTCAACCACCATTTTCTTCTCATCTTTATGATGCCTCTTTTTTTTTTCATTTTTTGGCACTACTGCGTTTTGCACTGCTAATTTAATATGGATTCTTTTTCATAATTCTAAGTTCATATTTTTTCCATTCTTAAAATGAGGTTACTTTTCTTTGGTTTTTTAAATACCTGTTTGATAATATCAAATATTTAACTTTTTTCAATATTCTTAATATTTCATATATTTGTTTGCTAAAATCAATTATACGTCATGCATTCAATATTTTTTATCTTTATTCGGGACTTGTTGTGGAGGGGGAAGTATATATGTTATCATTTTAATTACTTCAAAGAGGCACAATTCAAGCAGCAGGACGTAATAATTTTACTACCCTGAATAATGAAATTAATTGGTATTTAGCATATTATGACCTGTTTTATGCATGGACTTAGAATGTATCACATTTGAACTTCAATATCTTAACTTATGAATGACTTTACTTAAAAATTCGAACAGATTTATAAGTAAGATACATGAAAGAATATATACAAGCCAAAAAAAAAAAATTTAATTTACTTTTGAGACTCACAGTCATTTATTTGTGTCTTCTGCAATAAATAAAAAACGGCACTTAGCATACTTTGAACTTCCCAGCTTCCTATATTCTGCCCACAAAAGTTGTTCGTATTCCTTTGATTCAATGAATCCTTTAAATTGTAATATATTCTAAATCTTGTTATTTAGCCTGATCGAAGTGGAAGTAAGGGAAGTATGTGTGAAGTAAAGTGTGAGTGTATGCGTTCGATTCCCAATTTAATTTTGTTAGCTTGGTCTTGAAATAAAGTGTGTCTGAACCGAACCGACATTCTTTGGCTGTTTTATTTTAGTTTTTCCTTGCGACTTTTCATTTAAACTTTCACACACTACAAACCTGAACACCACCGTTCATAAAAAATTTCTGGAAATGTTGAAATTTTGGTTATTTCAGTTGCTGTATCGCCAGACTAACCCCGGAATCAAATACGAGTACAGAGTTGCAATGCCAAATTTTTTCCGCGAATCAGCTCCACCAACTTCAGCATTGTCTCCACAAAAGCATAGTTGTGGGTGAAACGTGTTTTGGGTTATAATTTAAATGAATAAAGTTTAACCATAACTGGTATATATATCATTTGTTGCAGATCAGAATGACGCTTTGGAATCACACCAATATGAAGATTCTGAGAGGTGAGCAATTAGGTACACTGTTTAGGAATACCTATGGTAATTTCGTTGATGAGCGTAATATCAAATGCATAATTTAGGTAACTTCATTCGAATATTGAAAGGAAATGCTCAAATTAAAAATGAGCAAAATTGCTTATCTGGAGCTTTTAAAGTGTCCATGAAGGTAAATATAATCTTACAACGATTGTCAAGAAACTTTAGAGATATAATTTCTCTCAGGGTGTGGTATCACTGGACAGCGAACCGCGTAGCCCTTAGACCTGATTATACATATCTGACCAACTCTGTGCACAAAAGTCATGGATGAAAATTTCAAATCTTTGTAAGTAAGGAATGGTTTTTTTCACATTTTAAACGTAAAGGAAAAATCATATGTTTGATGTTTACTTTACACTTTTGAAAAAACGTGTCAGCTTACTGATTCTAAACGAAATTAATTGAAGAAAACAAAAGAAAACGATGCGTTTTCTTCTTCAAAATGTGGTACTTTTGCCACCATTCCACCAATTTCGACATGAATATTCACACTGTACGGATACATGTGTCATTAAAGTGCGTGTATGGTACAAACTTACTGATAGGTACATCATTCATTTGATATAAGAATTAATCGCGAAGTTGCCTGTTGTTTTCTACTTTGTTTTGGAATCAATCATTTTTCAAGGTACTAAATACGTAGGTACCCACGTACTATTAAAATTAGTTAGGAGGAGTGCGAACACGATTTTTGATTTTGTTTTTACAAAATGTGATCAAAAACGATAACAGCGCGAGTCTTGAAATTTTTATCAGATTACCTAATCAGAAGTTGATATTTTACATATCCGCAAGTGTTTAGTAGTTCGCTGCCCATTATATTGCCACTTCTTGAGAACTAGTCTCAGTAGTTTATCGACAAGCTTTATACTTATAGTTAAGTTTGCTTCTTCCCATAAGAATTCGCTATTTCATCGAAATACGCCGAAAGCTTAGAAAAATCATCTCTGATTTAGGTAGCATATCGTGAAGCCATTTCTAGACACTTACACTGTTGATATACTTAAATGAACATTTTTTTTTTTTTTTGAATTGCAATAATTAATGGTGACGAAAAATATCATACAACCACTTTCAGTGACCACAATCGTAGAATCTTCAGTCAAGAAAGGAATTGGAAATCTCTATAGGCCTAATTATTGTAGGCTAAATTGATATTTTGTGCCCCCTAACTATACGTATAATACTATATAGTGTCAATAGTCAAGTCTACCTTTGACTTAGAGTAAGAAAATCGTGCGCAATCAAACTCTGTGCTCATTCAATAGGCTATCGGAAATCATGTATTGTTTGCAATTAAACTTATTTGAAAAATCAGGCGTAAAAAGTACAACTCAAACGCTGGGAATCAATTCGTGGAGAGCAGTGCTGAATTCCAAGGAGCGATTAACGACGAAGAAACGAGGCCAAAATCGAAAGCAAATAAAAAGAAGAAATTCTTATGGAAGATTACCGGCTACACTCCATGCACAAAAACTTGTGGAGGAGGTATGATGGACAGTCTCTACCTATTATTATCCAATAATGACTGAATTAAGTGGATCAAAGGCAAAGGAATGCGACGATGAAAACAAATTTTTATAAAGTCCAGCCATAAAATTATAAATAAAATTCCTAGATACCGACCCAGTTCAATTTTATGTTCGATTGTAAGGTTGTAATCACAACATACTGAACCTCGAAGTGAATCATAACTTAACTTTCTTTAGACATCAGAACAATACGATTGCTAATCTCAGATATTATCTCATCTTTTCTCAAAGCTAGGTAGTCATTTTGATTCTTAATTTTTAATCTTTTGCACTCCAATCGTTTAAATTTTGCCAATATCTAATTAAATATCTAAAAGTGAGGTGAGTTCAGTCCGATGAATAATATAACAATGTGGAATGTTCCCTCTTAAATTCACTCCCGACCAACTTTGTGCTGGAACCAATTATACAGTGTTTACGAGGCCAATTAATACTTTTAGTTTTCGTCTAGGTCTAGCTTCTAATCAAGTCTTCAATCATTTTCCGCCTTTTTATAATTTTTTTTGCAGTAGAAATCGGCAGGTACACTACCTAATTTCGAGACTTTTATTAATTTTGTAGGAACGCAATCGCCGATATATTCATGCGTGAAAGAGGTGAATCAGCAACACGTTGTAAATGAAAAACGCTGTGTTGGCTTAGACAAACCAGAAAAAGCAGTAATTCGGTGCAGTATCAAACCGTGTCCCGCCATGTGCGTATTATAATAATATTATGTTCGTAATTCGATATCATAATGTGCCTATAGGTCCACATAATTATGAGTCCATAAATTAATTAACAAACTTATAGACCTGATAATATTATTTTGCATTAAAACGCGATTCATTTCGAACCTTTTTCAACTGCATTTACAGGTGGGTAGTCGGTGATTGGGGGCATTGCTCCGTCACATGTGGAGAAGGAGAAGAAACGAGAGAGATTCTGTGCAAACAAGAAATCTCTCCAACCGTCACGATGACGGTGAGTGAAGAAGCTTGTTTAACCACAGCGTTGCCAAATTTGCTGAGAACCAGACCTTGTTTCCGGAAACCGTGCCCCGATGGAACTGCAACGTCTGAAAAGCCATACTGGAAAACTGGAACTTGGAGCACAGTAAGTCGAGTTTCCTTCTGCCTATCGACCACCTCACCCACCATTTATTTCTGTCCTTTCAACGAGTGCAAGGACTGTTCCTTTGTATCTTTCTATCCTTATCCAAAAAGAAAAAATATTTAATTGAAAGAATGTTTGAATGCACTAAGTTGTTAGGTTTCTTTGAAATTTCAGAAAATCAATTTTTTCTAGCAAAAATATATAATTAATTATTTGTATGAATTCAAGATTTGAATGCAAGGTATTAGGATGTTCGACTTTTTATTTTAAGTATGTAAAAACTTTTTTAGCTGTGTTAGACGAAGTTGGCATGGGGAGTAAATTGGTAAATGAGTGATGGTGACAGTTTTGGTTACGATGGCAACAACTGACACCATTATCAACCAAGTTAAACATAGTGAACCAACAAACCCACAAAGAAAGAAAATAGAGGACCACAAGGAGGGGTTTGTATGTTTCTATGTATGTATGCTCAAGATGTAGACATGCTTAAACATACGCTATATGTAAATACATATTATACATGGAAGTTTTACTTCATGTACTGAGGCATCCAAAATCGATTGCCTTGATTTAAAAGGCAATTTCAAATCGAGAGCTCATAAAGTCAACCTTTAATGTATAGTGGTGTTTAAATGCTAATGACGTCACAATGTCCTAAAGTTCGAGCATCATGCAGCCAAAACACTGAATCGAGGGGTCTTGAATTGTGTTTTCAAGACATTTTATTTTTTTGACTTTGACTATGTCCTACGGCTGAATTCTTCTTGACATGAATTAAACTTCTTCAGACATAGCGGAACGCAGCTTACATTTGTCTTCATACCTCAGCAAATTAATATGACAAATTAGCAATAAGCTAAGTTGTGTGGACAGAAGAACCTAACAAAGTTACGGTCCATACAAGGTTCGAAACTTACAAAAACCAACAGCAGAATTATTTTGTAAAAGACTATAATTGCAAAAGAACCATAGTGTTAACAAAGCGGAACAAAGCAAAGTGTTTAGTGGAAAAATAAAAAGTTAAAAAAAAAGCTATTACAGACAACAAGTAGGGGAAACCATCAGAAAGCTGTTGTGTCTTCACCTAATTGTGTGTCTTCATGAGTGATTGTTTTGTTATTTAAAAGACTCCTAATATGAAACTTTAGGTCTCGGAGCTTTTGGAAAAAGTGAGGGTGAGGTGAGAAAATAACTAACATAGATGGAGTCAAATCCACTATGCGCAAAAGGAAGGCTCGACGCGGCCTTTAAATGACAGAGCAAGGCAGTCATCTTGAACGAAGCTTGTCTTAAAGTTGTCCTCAACACACCAAATTTCCCTCCTAACAGATGCCAGGAACTCCATCTGATTGTATTGATGACTAATATCTTCACCTCGCAGGTGTTTACAAAAGATAGCCTTGAAGTGCGATATGGAAACTGGTGAAATTAGAAATGACTTGTGTGTCGTCACTACTAATCCTTCATGACGAAAGAACATCCCTAATATGCCTTTTGTCTTCAACTGAACCTATCTGGAATTCCAACTACCATCCTAGTTGTCTTCAAGGTAGATCAGATTGAAGTATATTCTACATCTTGTGGATGGTACACTTATTAAATTGCCTAACGTGAGGACTTAAACGTACGACTTGTGACTTGGACCTGCTACTATCCACTTACACAAGAATGACTCATTTGCAAAGACAAACCTAGTACCGGGTGTCGCCAGTGCAAAGCAAAGAGCAAGAGTGAGTTAAAAATTAGAATTCGTGTTTGCAAATCAGTTCTTCTTGTTAAGGAAATTTCCCCACTTATTGTCTGCTAATTGCCTTCAAACATGCAATGTCGATAATAAAAAGCGAGAGGAATTACCGAATATTTACAGCCAATGAAATTACAGATAGCAGAAATATATATACGTCGACATATAATAGGCAAAAGCGCACGTAGATGACTGATAAAATAAAATATAATAAAATATATTAAATGACTGCAAACCGCAAGCAAAGCGTGGAAAGACCAGAGATAAAGCAAAAAGGTTGGCTGCATTCATGTCCGTCGATGAGTTTTTACTTCTATTCAATTTGTCTTCATCTTATATATCTCATAGCGCCAGTCTGTCGGATTGAACCAAATTATTGTCTAAAATTGTCTGAATTTGGAAGAGTCGTTACTGAAATAAAATGCATTATAATTGCCTGAAAGTGAATCAGATTTTATTTCTGTCTTCACGTCTACATCGTAATACGAGTTCGAATTCGGATAATATAATGTCCGAATTCGAATTTTGTCTCTCGAAAAATTGTCTGATATTGTGACGTCATTATTTTGTCTTATTTTGTCGAAAATAATTTTTATTTTAAGGTCCAGATCTCGGACTTCTCAGTGCATACATCTTTTTTTACATTCAGCTACCTCCATTTGAAATTACATAACCATCTTGAAATAGTACCCAAGAATAATTATGTGATCAGGTAGTTTTTGAAAAAAATTTATGTTATATCAAAAAAATATCTTCTTCGTATCTTGGCTCCTATGATAGATACAAAAGAGGGTAGTCAAACTTATTATTTGATTGGACTGTGTATATCTAATTATACCCTATGCAGCATCACCTTTAAATTTTGAAATATTTTGGAGGGTCTCATCTGAAGAAGCAGGTGACGGAAACATTGTAATATTTTGAAGACTTACTGATACCATCACTGAGGGTGACATCATGTTTCAGGGAAGATAAATATCAGTAATACTTCAAATTGGTTGGGTCTGGGGAGGTGGTCGAAAGCCACAACATCGCACCTATGTAGCCATAGACTTCGAAGATGGCTTAAAAACTTTCTCGAACAACACGAGTTAGCCCGGAATATTCCAGGTTCATCTGTTGAGCAGTTCTAAAAATGATGATGTTACTAACATACGTTCGTACGAAAAATTTCCTCGAATTTATATTTACACAGGGTGTCCCAAGAACATTTTCCACCCAAAACTCTTCCGCAATATTTATTACATCGAAAAAAAGAAAGAACACGTTTTTCGTAATTCTAAAAAATCAATGCGACTGAGCATAGTGCGAATTTTTTAAAACAACGCGTAATATGCAAAATTCATACCAACTTTATACCAACTTTATTATTTCAAATCAGTTCAATCGGAATTTCGATTAAAAGCATGCCTTCTCATTTGAAATGACAATTTTTGTGTGTATTTCGCATATTATCCGTACCATAAAAACATGAACTATAGTTATGCTGAATCGCGTTAATTTTTATTAGAAATTACGAGGCACGTTTATTTTCTTCTTTTTTTTTTCAATGTCATCAATATTTTGGGAAAGATATTGCCAGGTCAATGTATCTGGGATACTCTGATTATTAGATTCTTAGAAATCAAAAAGGTCAGCAACAATAGTTTCATTTGTATAATGGAAGAGCTTAACTCGAAATTGGATAATCGGTTGTGCTAATATCCGAATGAACCGAATCAAAGTAGTTTACTTATTTACGATATGGAAAATAATTATTCCGTTTTATTTCTCATACCTGCGTGGTAAAATCTTTTCCAATCAGGACAGCATCCGACATTCTTCCGTAAACCTACGAAGATTATATGTAAACTGGGTGTCATAACATCGTCAAATGAGTAGGAAGTGCGACTATTATTTCACAAAATAATTCAGGTTTTGGTAGGGCACCGTGCAATGGTGTGTCAAGTCTAATCAGACTACGTTATTATGTAGCATACGGTCATACTTATGGTTCATACAAAGATTTATAATTGTCGGAGGGGTACTGGACAAGAGTCCTCGTAAGAACCTATATGGATGCGTAACCGCTCGCTACAATGTTTACAAATCGGACTTAATTATTTTCCAGTGCTCGACCCGTTGTGGAGTGGGTGTAAGAACTCGAACCGTTCAGTGCATGGCTGAAAGCGAAGACGAGTGCTCGAGTGACGAACGTCCACCAAATGAGATGGCATGCGATATGGGGCCGTGCACCGGACAAGGAAATAATGTGTGGCTGACGACAGAATGGTCACAACAGGTAGGCTTCGCCAGCAGCTCTTCTAGTATATGTGCGTAGATCAAGATCAGAGCTGGCTATAAAATGTTGAATTTATGCAAATACTATCGTCTTCTACCACGAGGAAACGAACAAAAAAAAAAAAAAAAAAAAAAAAAAAGAAAGAAAAGAAAAAAAAACATAAAGGAAGAAAGAAAAAACAACGTTTAATGGAAATGTAATCGACATCTCGCGGTTTGTTTTGCATCAGTGTTCAGAGACCTGCGGTGTGGGCACCCAAAGTAGACGAGTGATTTGCTCGGCAGCCTCGCAACAGGAGTCGATTTGCGATAAAACCACGAAACCGGAAACGAGTAGAAATTGTTCGAGTGCCAGCCAATGTGGCGGACGCTGGTTTTCAGGGCCTTGGTCGAAGGTGAGGTACCCGCAACAGTTTTAAATAAATTTAAAGCGTCTCGTCTGGTGCCAATCGTAACTCTATTTATAGCAATGGAGGTACCAAGCAGAAAAACGACTGGAGTTCGAGTGGCTATAATACTTAACGTAGATATTGCTATCCCACGTAATTGAATTTAACATCAAATTTTGGGTGAAGCATGTCAGAGATTCAAATTTGTCTCAAAAAACTAGACAGGAACAGTTGGTACCTACCTACTTTTTTATCATTATTTTTTTTTAAATTTTTCGAAGCCTTCACGATATTGGGATAGGTTGTCAAAATAGAATAGCATGGAGAATCGATGAATTCGTTTTAAACTAATGAATCAAGAGTGTACATATCGTCGTCGTTAAAGGGGGGTCCACACATTCTCTTTCGAATCCCCACCCGCAACAACAAAATCATCAAAAGTCACAAATATACACTATTTTTAGAAGTCAAGTCTTATTCCGGCTAAAGGAGTGTCCATACCATTAGAACCCCCCCCCCCCGTATGTACGTATTTGTATTGACTGTTTCTTCTGAGAGCATAGGTAGGAATTTATAGGCTATTAATTATGCGAAAACATTTTCAGTATCAACTGAGACAATATTAATGATGAGCATCGAGTAAAAACGAGATCAAGTCTTCGGTCGATATTTATAGTCGGCACTAACGAAAGTGTTCACTAACCTAAGGGTTTGTTTTTATACTGAAGTGAAAGTACGAAAAAAAATAGTTTAACTGAGAATGGAGAGGAACGTAGCTTCCTTGTGACATATTACAGCTATGAAAAAAACTTAGTTTCACTGAGAAATATAGCTGAGAACTGAAAGTTTCTAACTGACACTTAAATTAATGAACCCTACGTTTCAACCATAAATACCGGCCATCGTCTTAGTTTTGCACTTGGAAGACTAAATCTTAGTCTTTGTCTCACTTTTTCTCTATTATTGATGACCAAACTAAAATTACCATTCACATGTTTCCGAGGTACCTTAATGCATGAATTTTTATTTACTGCAAGCACCAGTAACTTAAATATTCAAAACAAAGGTAAAAGATAAAGATTCTATAATATTTCGAACGTCACTCACAGTTTACCTATTTTGTATTCAATCTTTGTCTTGTAGTGTCGAGTCTTGGGCTTTCAGTTCGTGCATGATTCAGACAAATTTTTCTCATCACCAATTTCACAGTCCTTTAGGGGTAACTAGGATAATAATACCACTATTCTAATATCATAGCCAAGATAAATTTACTGAAGCTGACGATCGTCGTTGAGTTAATTTCTAGATGAAGGTAAAGCCTCTCTTCCAAGTGCCTATGAAAGGATTTTAATGATGGGGGATTAAAATTTCAGTAGTGTTGAAAAGATTTCTGAGAATATAGGTATGATCATCCTTTCAAGGACAATCATTACAAACAGAATGAACTGAAGAAAAGGAAAGAATACCGGTAGGTAGTCACAGTTTTTAGAAAATGTTTGGTATACTGAATCAATGGATCAGTCCTACACGCTGTATCTGCGTAGTACCAGAAAGATATGAGTGATTAAGGTAGATTTTTCAATAATATTTATTCAGAGTTCTAAACATTGAAACCCTTTCGTATGTATTGCAAGATTAAAAAGGTTGATGTGAAGCCAAAATATAGTTTTGAAGAAGTGGATGAAGAACAATATCTTGAAGAAACCAAATTTGATGTTATGTAAGAAGAAAAACACTGGATGTAGGCTTGATAATTTTTTCTATAGATACAGTATAGTTAACCGGAAGAAAATATGAATAAAATTAAAGTAAGTTCAGCTATCTGCCTGTTCATTCGATTTTTGTTAGGTGATAATCAGGCACATCCATACACTAACTTTTTTTAAACACGTATAGGTAAATAAAAGAACAAACATTCATATTGGTATTTAATTGCATTCATAATTTTTTTGACTTTCTTACGAAAAGTTTCATATAATAATGCATCATAATATTATCTCCCTCCCTCCTTATAGATGAATTAAACCAGAGTTCAAGTATCTTTATTATTGTCGACTCTCTATAGAAAAAATTAACATAATTATAGGTAATTCTACTTAGGCACGATAGAAAAACAAACGTCTAGTATCTACCTAATATGAAACAATTTTCCATCAATATCATTTAAAACAGTCAGCAAAGTTGTATAAACTGATTGAGAAAACAAAAAGATAAGCATTATTATTTTTAAAATGTTCATTAAATTTCAGTGGATTAGAGGTTTTTTTGTTTCTTGAAATTGGGCCAAGGAAATAATAATTGGTAACTATAACTCTCGTTTTTTGAGAAAGGGACGAGGGTCGTTATAAAACCTTCTTCCTTGCCAAAAAATGAAGTAAATTTATGCAGGTACTAGGTCAGTACAGAAACCGTTGGCAACAACTCACAAATATCAAAGGCAAAAAAAAATTTAAAATTTTCCCAATATATATTTGGCGGTTTTTTTTTCATATCAAATTGTTGTGGGAGCCAAAAATATTTTCGGGTGGGCTACGGTTGGAGGGACCCATCTATTATACTGATTAATAATTGAAAAAATGAATAATAATGATATTGTACTAACATATATAAATACACAATGAAATTATTACATGTATTTTTATCTCTCTTCAAGAAATATACACATTTCATGTTCCACCATGTAAATGTAGCTAACCAAAACAAAAATTAATGTTTGGTAAGATAAAATTATAATTACTTACCTATACGAATTGAGGTGATTTTTTTTAGGAAAATATTATTATGCCTATTACAGATGACAACCTGAACATTTTAATTATGAACTGCTCTCAAATTTAGCCATAAAAAAAATTTAGAAGCATTATTTCTTGAAAAATTGAAAAATTAATTAAGATGATAAAGTATGGTACATACAATAATATAATATAAAATAAAACCAAAGAAATATAATAAAGTTATGAAATAAAAAAATGGAAAACATGAACATGTGGTTAATTTTTGTAAGAAAAAAAGTTGATGCTAATTAGAAAAAAAAAAGGGAAAAAAAGCTTTACGGAAAGTACTGTCTGGTCATTCCGCACCAAAATTGGTAGTATGTTACAATAAATTATAGTGAATATTTATTTCAAATTTCGTACAAATGATTTCCAAATTCCACATTTTATGACCAATATAAAATCAAAAATAGCGGTACCGGAAATACGGTCCCACTCCAAGCCAAAATGAGTAGAATACTACAATGAATTAAAATAAATATTTATTCCGAATTTCGTGGCTATTAGTGCAAAATTGAGTATTTTATAATGAAAATAAAAACAAAACTGGGAGTACTGGAAGTACTGTTCGGCCGATCAGCACCAAAATCAACAAGTCTCGTCCTTGGCTTAGTATAAATATTCATATCCAATTTGGTGATTATCGGAGAAAAATTGTGACCTGCACAGTGGAAACTATAAATTGATTTATATCTATCTATACTGTATATATATATATATATATATATATACAGTGTATATATATATAATATATATGAATTTGTGTTATTAGTGCCAAAATTTTCTTGAGGTCATGAAACAAAAAACGTACCCACTCCCAACCCTGTAGGCCAATATCGCACTAGGCGTAATAAGTAGATTTTCTAAAGAAACCAACTTAAAAATTGTTTTCACCAATTGATAAAGTTGTCAAAGAGGGAATCGAATCAGATAGAGTTGAACAAGCCTAGCTTTCGTAAAAAGGATCAATGGTAACATTTTTTTGTTTCACGTGGTTCGTTGCATTAAAATTTTTAGTTTGTTTCATTTCATGGCTTCGTTGCATAACTGTTTTTACCTACCTAGTTCACTACCCAGGGCAAGGAAGTTTCACTTCAAAAAGAACTATTTATATGTAGGTATAACCTACATAGGTCAGTATGTATTATACATAAAATTGGTTTTACAGTGCTCTGTTGAATGTAGTTGGGGTAAACAAACACGAACAGCCATTTGCATGGCATACAGCATGGAGACAAAGAGTTACATCGTTATTTCTGATTCGCATTGTCCAGAAAAAGAGAAACCATCTTTGGAGCAGGCCTGCTTCGACAAAGCTTGTAATTCTCAATGGTTTGCTGCTTCGTGGAGTGATGTGAGTGTCACGTTAAATTCATTCTGTTCAGCCCAATACTTACCTACTTTACATAGGTAGAGGGTTATTCATGTTATCACACTCTACAGGAAACTAACATTGTGGTGCGTGATAAAATGAATAACAGAACCTAAATGAGGTAAGTGTAATACGATTCCTCATTTACATTGCACCAAAATTCAAAAATAAAATAGATTAATAAAACTACAAAATACACAATTAAGGGATCAAGATAATGTATCTGATAAATAAAATGAAAATTTTAAAATAAATGACCATCAGTGGCCACGACACAATACTCTAGGCTATCAATAAACTTGACTTGAACACGCTCGAATCGCATGGATACAACGCGTCACTGTGGTGTGATCGGAGACATACAGCTAAAGAGATCCCTAATGAGCTGATCAAAAGAACATTAAAGTTGAAAGTTTCCTATCAGGATATTTGTTATTCCGCATACGTTGTGTAACATTAATGATGTTAGAATAGATATGCCCAAAAAATAAAATTATGAAATTTCATGAAATTTGGGCAGCTTTAGATGTGCAGAATGTGAAACTCTAATAGGTCTATTTTTATCTTTGATATATTTTTGTACCATGGCGTGTGTAAAGAATTGATTTAGCTGTATGTCTCTGGGCATGATGAAGTTCAGGCCTCCACTATATAGTATTGGATCATAACTACTTTTATGTACTCTATCCTTTTGAATTTAAGGTATGACCCTCATCAAAAACATATTCTAAATTCTCGAACTCAAGCAAAATGTCGAAAGTGCACACCAAATACTCGCAAGTTATCTACTTTCATGTAACATGTATTATTACAAATTACATTGGGCTTTTGGAGCTTTACTGGTCCAGTATTATACATATAGCCAAAGGGTTTAAGACATTTTGGATAAGTTTTGTGAAATAAATGACACGGTCTATTTACAAAAACCCGTAACAGTGATTTTTTATCCATCATATTTTTTCAGGACTTATGAACATAACAATATTTTCAGAAAAACCTTGTTTATTAACTGCACATAAAACAAACGCTACCTAGGCTACATTATTCATTTGATTCTTATTCAATACGAACCACAGTTTTGTAAAAGTTATCTTACCTTTATTTCCCAGTCCCTACTTGTGCATTTATTGTAGTACATTATTATTTTATGTATGATCAGAAAGACAATATTTATGCTTCTATTTTGCAAGGGATTTAAAATGCTTTTATCGATGATGAATGAAAATTCGATGTAAAATGAACGAACCTCCATGTAAAAATATGAGTCATATTTTTACATAAATATACGTTCAGTTTACACCCAGGTAGAGGCTACGGAGTATACACTTTCTGAATGAAACGTTAAATCTGTCACAATGAGGAAATTGATTTTTTTTTTTTTTTATAATTACTCGTATCATGCAAGACTCATTATTATGAGAGAATTTTAGCTTTTATGATCCCTAATTATGTAAAATGTCGTCCTAAAGAAAGATCAAAAATCAGATTACATGAGTCTGGAATTAGGTACTCACTCTCTGCGCTCATTTTGCAAACTTTCCCTCGCATGTAAACGCTCACTTTTAAACCTCGGTTTAATTATAATTATATACCTACAGTGTTTTCGCTAAGCTGGCGCAAAGTAAATGACGATTTTTATTACACTTATATTGAATTTATTCATTTCATCAAGCACCACAATATTAATTTCGTATGGTAGGCGATAGTTTACTGGTGGTAAAGTATTACCATGCGAAAAAAAGCATCATAATTAATATTGATGACTTTCTGACTGTTTGTTACAGTGCACAAGAACGTGTGATTCTGGTATACAACGGCGAGAAGTGCGTTGTGTCAACGAGGATTTGAAACCGAGCATCGACTGCAAAGAAGAAGAAAAACCAGCAACCAGAAGATCGTGTAATTCACAGAAATGCCCAATTTATTCGAGTGAGTAAGAAAAAACCTCTACAAATGGGAACGCAGCTCAGAGATGTAGATGGAGGAGACTCCTCCAAAATCTTTTTTGAGTTTGAAGATTAACTAGTCGTATATATTGTTGGTAAATCGTGTCGATAACTTTTTTTTTCGTTTTGTTTCGGTCAGTTTCTAAAATTTACACAACAGTTGGCAATTTTGGATCGGGCAAAATTGACAGTTCTGGCATTTGCATACCTATGGTAGTTGAAAAATCATGCCATTTTTTATGTCTTTTTTAGAGGCGGTGATTTTAACAATTTTAGTTGAAAATTTTCGTCTTTCTACCCACTTTTCAAAAAACAAAAACCTTTCGCTACGTCGCTGTCTACAAATACACGTGCACATGCACACGATGGGTTAATTTGAGTTATTAGTTATTAAGTAAAGGCTGGTTCACCGATTCAAGAAACTGCTGTAAAACTTCACCACGAACAATCACAGATCAGTTGCATAATATTTTTATGTACTTAGGCTACTTCAGGTAGTCGAATAAAAATTAGAAAAATTTCAATTGGAAAACCATGGGTAATCTTATAAAAGATCATAACTGCGGTATCTTTCAGTTTTTTGCAGAAGTACCTAAACATTTAGCGAAGTGTATAAAAGAGAAAAAATTTGAAATTCCATTCGACGAGTTTGATGACAGTGACTCACTATGAAACATGTTGACACATTTAAATTTCAACTTCGATATTGATAGCATTGAATCGAAATTTAAGAATTTAACAATTCAACTGAATCAAAATTATAGTGATTCAATCCTTAAAATACTGATAACAAAACGTTGATTTTGAACTAACAACCAGAAATGTTGATAGGTTGGTAGATGGAAAATATTATTTTGCTAAAAAAAACATATTTTTGTGGAGTAACAGGAAAATTTACACTTAAGTGAAAAATAAAAAATAATAATTTGATTTTTTTTTTTTTTTTAAAGTTGGATTTTGTAGGCATGCATAAGGTCTACATTATCTTTGTATAAATTTTGAACAATTTATTCGGTGAAAATGTAAAATGAAAGGAATTATTTCAAGGGGTCGTATTTCCTAAATTTGTGATAGAAAATGTCCATATCTGCCATTACTCTCTTTCCCGAGAAACACATAACCTGAAAGGAATATAGCTGTTTTTCGCTGAAACTGATATCCTCATTTCAAAATTTTCATTGTTTTGTTTTCTCGGCATCAAATTTATCCGAGCTACGAATTTAATTTGAACGCTTCAAATTGGGTAGGTTAGGTACAGACATTAGAATATTACTATTCCATTCATTTGCAGCAGCTTCTTAAGTGTACCTAATAGGTAGAAGTTCGGCAATTTATTTGCATAACCATCGAATGTAAGGCGAATTAGAATTGATTCATTTCGTTCGCGTCAGATACAATGAAAATTCAATCAGGTCTCATGGATGTCAGTTCTGTTACTAACATTAATCCTCGTTTGTAGTACTCTGGTAACTGATCTAAACTATTTCGATGTAAATATCAATATTCGAACATTATGATTCTGCAGTTTTCAAAAAAATTAAAGAAATACGTAATTATAAATTATAATTATCTATTATGGTGTATGTATCTACCCACATACAATTTTGATTTTTAGCGAGTACTCTCTTCTGGTCCTGACTGAATCAGCTTCCTCCCTAAGCTACGGCATACACCGACACCGAACAGCCTTATAGTGTATCTAAAAATTTGTTGATATGCCCAATAAAATAGGCCTACCGTTTTAATACATTCTTTTTACCACTTTCATGAATAAAAGCCTTCGTGACAGAACTGAATCACTGTCTAAAATGAATTTCACACGTAGCTTGATTCATTTTTCAATCAAAAAAATTTATCATTTTTCAATAAATTGAACCCAATTTAATTCATTCATTTTAAGGTGCCAAAGAAGGAAATCCATACCTACAAGGGATGCAAACGGAGACAGCGAGCCAAACACTAGTTGATGGTAGTCTGAAACATTTAATAGGTAAATTGCTCCAAAAATTTTCGTAATCCTCTATAATTTTAGTGTAGAGAAGAGTGGTACACAGTGGGCCATGGTATGCAGTGTAAGTTTTGAAAACAAAAAAAGGATCAATTTTCTTTTCATCTGGAACACCACTAATAATGGTTAAGTACGTCATTAGTGTACATCAAGCCAAATTCTTCAAAGAAAATCTGAATTCTTCCTTTGTTATCATTGAATTACTGTTTTTGTATGTCTGAAGTTATTTTTTCATTAATTATTCAGCTCATATAGAATTTGAAAACAAATTATAAAAGGCAAGTCATTAAAATATAATCATCTTTAGTTACGTACTATTTATTCTGCGTACATGCGCCATTACTATCCAATATAACGATATAGAGAATTCTGAAAATTGACTGTATGAAAATACTTATATGGGTGGGTACACTGTGGAATGGCCAAGTGTGGTATACAGTGGAACTATATGAAACCCTATAAGTACCCAGTAGAACACTAATTTTTTGCTATTTTAAACATTTTCTGGAGTTATTAAGGTAAATTATGATTCAAATATTTATTTTAATGATTTAATACTTACTTATAGGTTACAGTTTCAAATTTTATTTAAATATATATATATATTTTTTTTTTCTATAATTTATTAATTTGAAAATTCTATTAATCTGCAGAAAAATATTTGTATTCTTAAATTTTAATGATGATTTGTCGTAAACAGAAGTCCATTGATGTACCAGTGATGCAAGAATGTATGATAATTTTGGTTTTTCTAATGCAAAATACCTTTTTTCCTATTTAAGAATTATCGCACATCTGGCATCCGTGCAATGTAACCCAAATTATTTTTTTCAACTACAGCATATTTTTTAACTAATTTTCGTCATTCGTGTTAGTGTTCCACTATGTACCACACATGGTGCACAGTAAAATGAATTTTACTATTTTTTAAAATCATGTCTCTCTAATTTATTAACTAATGCATTTTGGGCGTCAAACAACTTGATGAATACATATAGATGAGCACTTTTCAACGGTATATTTTAAATTTTGATACAAATAAAATTTAGGGAGTTACAGCTAAAAAAGTAAAAAATAACTCACTGTGTACCATTCTTCCCTACATAGTTTCAGATATGAAGCGTAGACTTGTTCAAAATTTATGATTATAGTAATTCAACAAAATATGGATTCGATTTACATATTTTATAATCTTCAACTTAATTCTTAGAACACACAAAAGAGCATGAAGGAAAACAAAATTAAAATGAGATACTTACTGCCTACAGAATGTCAATAGCAGCTAAAAACTGCGGTTGCTACATTTTTACAATGTACAAAAATATTTGGCAATGGTTGGACTTGCGAGAGAAAATATTAAAAAAGTAGGAATTCATAAAACTATCCACTGTTCGCCTGAAAAACGAAGAGAGCAGTCCCTTTGAAATTGTTTTGTCGTATAGACCTACCTATAACTTATACCTACATAGATAACATAAATGAAATTCGATTTCATTTCAGGAAATGCGGACTGTAAAGATCAACTAAATAACTGTCATCTGGTGACGCAGGCTCGTTTATGTAATTACAAATATTACAAAACATTTTGCTGCGCTTCTTGCTACAGTCTGTACTACACAACAACAAATTCGACGATCACATCTGCGAATAATTGATTCGATTCCTCTTATCCGACATTAATACGTCATTTTGAAAGTATTTCAACATCATGAATTGTTCCTAATTAATTTTACTAAGTATTTTTTTAAGGACTAATATCATGCTTCGAGGATATACATGATGGAGAAGACATAACAGAGGTTTTTGTGTCTCACCTATGGATAGCGCTGCCGGGCCACATGTTTTGATTTCTAAAAATCTGATTGGAGGAAAAAATCGCCACGTGCATTTGTTTACAAACACTGGCGTACTATTGGACATTGGGGGCAATTTGTCCATTAAGTATTTGTTAAATAAATGATGAAGTAATTAATTAAATAAATTAATATAAAACACTCCAGTACCACATCAAGTAAGTACTTTATTATATAGAGAATAGGCAACAAAGATATGTTAACTCTACAAACACCAGAAAGAAGAATGAAAAAATTATTATATCGTATCTAGAGAGTTTGTAGCCGCGATATATCACGTCAGTGTAGCCAACAATACCCCATTCCATCGGATCTGATTATTCTGATTGGTCGATGTCGATTGATGTGGGGTAATTTGTATGCCAGTGTACACATGCTCAGTATAGATGTTAACGATAGTCAATTCCATTGTAAAACAGTAGCTGTCATCTCCATCAAATATATATCCTCAAAGATATCATGCAAACCTACGTGTACCTCAATTTAATGAGTCATTGATTGGTTAAACCTTTTCCAAATCATAAAGAAATGTTTGATTTGAAAAATAATTTCCTTAGAAGGTTAGATTCTTCAAAAAAATGTTGTCAACGAATGACATACCTATATATATATAGGTATAAATTTTGTTGAAAGAATTATAATTATACATATATAAGGTATCTAACTATCTAATGAAATAAAATAGAAACAAAGTTCGGTACTGTACCTACATGATAGAAAGTTATATTTATATTTACAATACTTTTTTGCGGGATTTTATTCAAAAGTGTTTTAATCTTCCATAATTATTCATATAATTAGTATGTTTTTTATTATTTTCAAAAATTAAATCATTACCCACAGAATATTAAATTTACAAATAATTTTTCACATAATATCTTCTCACTGTTTACAGGAATAAAATTTGTGTTAGCACTGCCATATTAAATTATGAAAACCATATTATAAAAAGATGTGATTCAAATCATACTCACCTTTACAATGCACTTTTTTTTAAGGGAGAGGGACTTAATAATGTACTTAGCTGTTTTCGCCAGTGGCTGAGGGATATGGTATTTTATGACTGGATTAGAATTTATTATGTTAATCAGGTGATTGATTTCAGTACTGTCATCATTATACTAACTGGGTAAACATCTAGATGGTCATAAATATAAGTACCTAATTATACTATTTTGTGTATGTTTCATTATTTTGGATTTACATATTTGGTTGGATACATACGTAGTAAGGATATACAATCCTACACAACACTTTCAATGTAGGAGCAGGGATTCTGGTTCAATTTTGACAAGTAAAATTAAGTATTTTGTTACCATTGATTCCTCCATTACCTCCATTTTGTTTAGGCTCGTAGTTAATGAATATGTGATAATACTTTATCCATCAACAGTTTCTATGTCTCTAGTGTATTTTATGTTGATTGAACCATCTGAGGAAAAAGTAATCACCTTTCAGTTAATGAAAAATCAAGAAAATACCTTTTTCACCTTGCTCTCCCCCATTATAATGGATGAAATTCAAACAACAAATAGTTTATGTTTCAAAATAGTTATTTGTGGTGCAAGTGTATAAAGTAGGTGATTTTGATCCAAATGTGACTTTTGCAGCACAAGCCAAAGACGAGTCGTGCAAATCACATGAGTATCAATCACATACTAAAATATACATGTGTCATACATCATTTTTTGCAACACCTCCTCTTAAAGGGCAAAAAAAAATTTGTGATAAATAAATATTTTTTCAAATGGGAAATATAAAATTAAAACTATCCCTGCTTTTCTACCAAACCTCGTGAAGTAATAGCTATGGTGCTGGCCTGCCAACGTAGATGTCTGAGGATCAAATCTCCAGTGCAAAGGAACTTTTTTGAAAAAAAAAAAAAAATTAAATAAAACAACAAAGTAGGCCATGTTCAGAGTAGTAAGTAGTACAGGTGTATAAAATGACACAAGCGCCCAATGTGATGTATAAAGTAAATACTTTACATATCAGTACCAGTGATGCCAATTATTAAAAAATAATCAATTAATTGTAATCCAACGATTGTTTTATATATAATTTATTGTCCATAAAAATTAGTTTAAAATAATCAATTATTTGATTAAATTGATTAATATTCTACATCACTGCTTCATAGTGATTTAACTTAGTATAATATGCCACCAAAATTTCAACATGAAAACAATTTTACAAATTTTTTCAGATTACACTTCATAAATAATCAGTATATTACTAGATTAGTAACTAGCATTTGTGAACAATTTTCATTCTTTGCTGATAATCATTTTAGATATTCAGATGGCATAGGGATTTGAACACCCGTACCAACCAAATACCTAAAAACTCCCTCGTTACTGCCACCTAAAATGCAGCACCGTATTCACTCAGCCATGGTGCTGAGTGACTGCGAATGAGGGAGAAGCGCTGCTAAGCCGATGACGTGTGGTATCTGCCACAACACTTTCCCCAGTATAGAGGAGTGTAATATGACTACTGATACAGAGGTGCCTTATGGGTACGTATGTATGCCAGTGCGTCGTGATGCCCCTCCTCATCACCTCCCTGCGGTGCACACCATACAGCACCATCACACTTCAGCAGCAGCAGCGTGATGAACTACCACTGGCTGTGCACATGTCTGTGAGATGGTGCTGTTATTCATCTCCCATATCACGTCGGGGTCACCACTTTAGGTATTCAGGCAGCATGGGGATTCAAACACCTGTACCAACCAAATACCTAAAAACTCCCTCATTACCGCCACCTAAAATGCAGCACTGTATTCACTTGGTCATGGTGCCAGGTGACAGTGAAAAAGGGAGAAGCGTTGCTAAGCTGACAATGTGTGGTAACTACCAGACATTAATCAGTGAAATTTTTAATAATCAAATGATAATATCCAAGTACCAGTTATGTTCGATTATTTTTGATAAAATTCAATAATTGATTGTGATTAATCAAAGGAAATAATCGATTGAAAAAATTTATTAAATTGGTACAAAAATTGATTATTTGATTAAATGGATTAATAATCGGCATCACAGATTGGTCCTAAATAGTTCTAAAATTGCCTGCTTCATACATCGTCAGGGTACACATAAACATAAAGTTTATAAACAGCTGCTGCAAAAAATATTTTAATAAAATATGGTGATTCTACTATCAAAAGGGATCACCAATTAAGACAACGAGAATAAAATAATTAAATCATTTGCTAGTTGAAACAAGCATGCAAAAAATTAGGTACCTAATGTAATCCATTTTTCATGCAAGTGGTCTACATATGAAGAATGTTTGTGCAAAATTTGTCATGAAAACTGACCAACTGGAAATTGGGTGAAAAATTAGAACAGTGTTTGGGTTAAATGGACTTTTCTACTAACAGGCGTTACAGGAGGACAAAAATGGGTCATTTGATTTATCCATACGAAATAGAATGGTTGAGCTTAATGTTAATGTTCAAACCACAGGGGAATTTTTCAGTGACTTATTCTGCTGTGACCTTCACGTGATGGTTGATCGAAATAAATCAGAAAAATCCATATTATAATGGACAAATCTGTCACATTAGGGTTACATATTAAATTAAAATTGAGTGAAAAGTAGAATACCTGAATCAGCTGAATTATTATAGACTGTATCGATGAAAGAGAGATTTTATTTGTAGTATATTACCACCAAGTTTAAAAGTGAAGGTTTACATGCGAGGGTAAGTTTGTAAAATGAGCGTTAAAGCGAGTAAGTAATTCCTGAGTCATGTAAACTCAATTTCAAACCTTATTCAGGAATATATTTTTCATAATTTATGGTCCGAAAGCAACAAAAACATATAAATAGAACCATTAATAAGTAGGCTACCAATTGTAATTGTTAGCAATTTCAAAGAGAAAAAGCAATCATTAATAAATAAATATACCAATTGTGACAAATTCCTCCAAATTAACTTTTGTAACATAATTGGTCTGGGGGTAACTTGGTAATACAGCGGATACAGGTCCGAATTTCCTGTCAGACCAGTGAATTTTTCATAAATATAAAAATTTGAATATAATGGAAAATAACTTTTCATCGAGGTTATATTATTCATCGACGATAATCACTACTTTTCAATCTCAAAGTATGATCGTACCAAACATTGCCTTTCAGATCATGTATTATAAAAAAGAACGTTCAAGTTGTGTAGAAAATATAGGTAATATATTCGATTGACAATAAGTGCGTAATAAGTAGGTACATCGATAAAACGGCTTACCCGGTGATAAAATGAAGCAAAATAATGCGAAAGAGTGACTGACATCGAGGAGTACCTACTAGTAAATTACAGGAAGCTGTTTACAAAAAATAGATAAAATATGATCACTTTATAATGATCCATTAAATTATCACCTTCGCAGGCCAAATACTTAGTAAAATTAAGGTGAAAAACATATAACGTAGGCAGATCAGTCGGCTACATTGAGAGGGCAAAAAAATTATTTAATTTTTAATTGTAACATACGTAATTATTATATTTTAGTAGTCTGCGAAGTATTTTAATTTTTTAACGTCAATTGTCACGAGAAAAATTAAATTTTCTGCTTCAATCCGGGTACAGCAAAATAAAAAAATTTAATAAGGACTCGAGTATATGATATTTTTTATTTAAGCAAATAATGTTCAATCTATGCTAGTGACAAATAACATTGAAGTGACAGTTTCTCAATATGAAAGAATTAATAATTAATTAATTAATTATTTTAAGAGAATCTTGGTATGTAGGTAAGTCCATTTTAGATCTTCCCGAAACAATACCGTATCGATTATTCGTCTATTGGCTCATGGCTTATGATGTTCATGCGTGCATTCATTTCAAGTTCATTATCAGAGTTTCTAATACATTCGCTATTCGTCAAACCAATTTGAGACTGAAGGTCAACCAGTGACTTTCCACGTGATTTTGGTAAATATAAATAAACGATTAAGGCCAGCATTAACATTGAAACACAGAAAAAGTATAAAATAAGGACGTAATTTATATAGTTATCATTAAGAATTACTTTAGCCAATAGATAAATGAAGATTGCACATACCGATCGAGTGAACAAAACGCATCCTATAGCTCTGCCTTTAATATTGGTAGGAAAAAATTCGGTTGTCACGAGGTTGCACAGAGGATCCAATAAACCTAAAACTATGAATATTATAACAGCTACTAGTACATTTATAATCCAAATCCAGTATTCCCCATTTGTATACAACCTAAAGTAAGATAACGAAGCGCTAAATGAGTTAGCGAAAGCGATTACAATGCAGGAGACGAGGAATAGAGCCCGTCTAGAGAATCTTTCAATGATGAACAATGGTAAGAGCAGGAGTATGAAATTGTTTAAAATACTTGAAAACGGGGATGAAAATCTTAAAAAACGGAAACTTTCTAAATATACGCTATCAGAGTTTGGCAGTGCCGCCAATCCATTGATGAGACAAACTTTGAATAAAATTTTTCTGAACGACTTCCTGCTATAAAATTGACATTTGCCGGATACGTTTGTCTCCCTTCTTTCCGACTCAATTAGCCGTTTTATGTTGCGAAGCTCTTCTTCAATTTGCGTTGTAGAATTCTGCCGATGTAAATTCCTCAAATTCTGTTTGGCACTCTCGTGATCACCTGCTCTGGCCAAAAAGTACGGTGACTCGACCAGAAAGTAAGCTGTTGGAATGAAAACCAAGTACAGAACGACTGTACTGATGTTCATGAACTGCCGCAGATCACCGAAACGATTATAATCGCGGGATTGGAGCCAGAAAAAAATATTTTCAATCAAAGGTTCTACGATGACGGATGCCACAGCAGAGCTCGAAATTATGGAGGCAAAGATACCTCGGAATGCAGGCGACGACAGTTCTCCAAAGACGGCGACGTAGGTGCAAAAATTCAAAGCGTAACTAATGCCACCAACAAATCTGAAAAATAAGGCGTTTCCGGAGAACATTTAAAAGTATCGTTGATTCGTTAGAGTCACTTAAATAAATAGAGGCGTCGAAGAAGGTGCAAATAATTTGTATGCGCAGAAAGAGTCAACCCTACACCAGCGATGTACCTATATAGGTACTACCAATTCATATCAGATTTATTTTAATTAATTACTTATGCAAATCTGAACCGTTTACACTCGTTTTATGAGCTGATTTCAGTACAGAAAGTGAATCTTCTTTGATCAGATCACAACTTTTTGCTGCCCAGAGCGAAAAACTTCAGTAAAACAACAACATTCGTCTATCCTCTGGTCCAACGAGCTTAAAGCGAAATTTACAGATCCGCAAATTGTACCATCGGTCTTAGGACCAAAAAATAAGACCTGTAATTGACGAATAATTTGGTTTAAGATAACTTAGAAACATTTTTATTTCGAAACCAAATGTTTTTTGCATAAAAAAGTCTGATATTATCTTCCATTCGACAATTTCTCAACAGCTAAGTATTGAGGCTGGAAAGCTGAGGTTAGTATTACTGGAAAGAGGATAAAATGTTCTCAAACTCATCAGCATCGATAAATTTTTTTTATTGTCGTTAACTTTTTCAGGATGTCTATCTCTACTCTTCATGAAATCACCAATGAGGGCTAAAAAATGTTGGAAACTCTATCACTCCATGACTCTTCGTGGATTTGCATGAGATTTTCCAGAAAAAATTTTAATGTTCTTCTAATAAAGACTTATATATAGCCATCGTGGAAATCCGCAGCCCTTCCTAATGGAAAAGTTACGAATTTTTACTATTTGTGAGAACAAAACTACGAACAAAAATGAGTGAAAGAGAATTTAAAATATTTTCTTTTCCATTTTTTATTTTTGTCTACCGGTTTTTCTGTTTCATTTTTTCCATTAGGTTTCATTTGGGCCTAAGAAAACGGGGTGAAGAAAATGTTTCCTTATATTATCGAGTGATACGTAGGCTGGTTATTACAATATGTATGTTTTTCGGTATCACCCAGTTTTGGATTAAATCAATCGTTGAACTTTTTGGGAACACAAGAAGATGTGAAGGTAACTTTCTTTATATTTTTGAGTAATGCATTACGAGGTATATTTTTTAATATGGTTCAATTTTTGATTGAAACAATTGTTGAAAGATTTAGAGTCAAAAAAGTTTTTAAAATAACATGAAAAGAAGTCTAACACGGACAAACATGCAGATAAACATTCGATATGAATGTAGAGTTGCTCATAAACAAATAAAATATCCACAGTAGTTATTAAAATGGAAAATTTTCACTTTTTTGAATTTTTGATTGTTTCAAAAACTACTGACTGTAGATAAGCATTATCAGTGATAACCTCATACAACTTTCAGGTTGAGAATTATATGAAAAAATTACACAGAACTATTTTTATAGGAAACTTTATCGCTTTATTTTTGTATGGACCCTATTTTTACTGTATAATTGAGAGGGAAAAGTTATTAATAAAAACGATTTGAGTTTTCTTATAATCGTCAGATTTCACTTAAAACATCGACCTCGTGATGCAAAGCCCAAGGCTTCTAAACACATATCATACTTTTTTTGGTGCTAATCTGATAGAAGCTTGGTGCCTATTAGTTCAGTAGTTTCTGAGAAAACTAGAGAAGACAAATTATTGAAAAAATTTTTTGTTCACTATTTTGGAACAACTACTTAACAGTTGAGGCCGAAATTTCTACGAAAGATAGTTATTATATAGAAATAGGTCTGAAAGAAGTTTGGTGCTCGTCGATTTTGCATTTTCTGAGAAAACAGGAAAACTAACAAACTGGGTAAAAATTCCTGGAAATGTAGTTTTTAAGAAATTCTGAGAAAACGACCGTATGGATGTAATTTAAACTTTTACGATAAACTATATACTTATGTAAGTGCACGTTCGATAGAAGTTTGGTGCATATTAATTGGTTATTTTCTGATAAAACTGAAGAAGAAAAATTTTTTGAAACAATTTTGTGTTCGCGGTTTTGAGAATACTACGAAATAAGTAGTGCTAATATTTTTACGAAATGCACGATTGCTTAGAGGAAAAAGGGAAAATCTTCATTTTTCTCAGAGGGCCAATTTGATTTAAAGTGTTTGAGCAAGAAAGTCAAATGGACCAATCTGCAAGCGTCAAACTGTAAAAATTACGTAATATAGACGGGCCAAACAGTTCAGGAATAACTGCTTTGTAGGTCAATATTAGGCTTAAAAAAACAATATTGAACATTAATTCTAGAATTTCTACCCGGTCTTTGGTGAGAAATCTGCCAGACTTGAAATTTAGATATAATCAGTTATCATTAAGAAAAAATTTCTCTTATAACTACAAATTTCTCTGATTTTTAGGTTATGGAAATTTGAAAATTTGTAATGTAATGATAATAAATTTAATAAAAACTTAGAGGGGAGAGCTTTGAAACTTCGGATCTAAGTATATTCTGACCTGATTAAGAAAAAAGTTTATTTTAGCTTATGCCTTATTTTTAAAACTGGTGGAGTTATTGGGTTTGCAAGTTTGAAAATTTGGAATTCAATACTTGGAATACCTGAGAAAAAAATTTAATATAAGATGCTGAATACTTAGATACAAGTTCAATTAGGCATTACCAAAACAAAACTCAAAAAAAATTGTTGACACCTAAATATCTGCGATTACCTAGTTAACTTTCCATACATAAGTACATGACAGGTAGTCTATCTTTTTCCAATTCATAATTTCATAACATAGTTTTAAAAATAGAGAAATTTGTAAGAGGAATTTTTTCTTAGTGGTATTTGGTTTTATCCAAATTTTAAATCTGGCAGATCTCTCACAAAAGATTCTATATAAAAACAGCATTGTACTGAAAATTGTTTGTTTTCTAGATTTCTTGGAAATTACTGAACCAATAAACATCGAACGCCTATCAGATCTGGTCCCATATTATGAAGAATGATGACTCGACTGCTTGGATAAAGAAGGGCCAATCTGCATTTTTAAAAGAATTTCTATATTTCAAAGTTTTTTAAAAAACTATATGGCTAACTGTGATAAGTAACTGTCGACATCACCCATACCTATACAATGTTATAAAACTCGACCACTCCGATTTTTATTGTTGAAAAATAGTTGGTGATAGGATGAATATAATGTGCTACAAGGAGGTGGAAAATTGAAGATATCTTACAGGCCCAGAGACTTCTTTGATAAAAAATTAATAAAAAAATGTGCAATTTAAATTTATAGATACTGGCAACAATTCGAACGAAGTTCTTGCAACTATAAAGCAAAAAAGAAATCGAAAATATAAAGAACCTACTCTAAAATACTGCAATCAATTACCGATTTCAGTACATAAATATCGAAATTTCGCCGATTTATGCGTTGTTAGCCACGCCATTTCTAAACACTACCACCCTTTGCCTCATTCAGAAACTATTTCGAGATGCGCCACCTGAACCAGATGAAGAAGAAAATAAAGTAGTAGATAGCCCTTAATTGTACTTTTGTCCTTATTGTTTAAATTTTATTCTTTTAAAATTTATATTAGTTTAACTTTTTTGTCCTTGAAATTTTATAAAAAACATCGTTAAATTTGTATTTCCTTATGGTTTCTATTTTTTTCACAAAAAAAAAAAATTCTTCAAATTTTGATAAGATGAAAGAATGAAAAAAAAAGTTTTTGTCATTATTCTAACAGTTTGGCCCTTTGTAAGTCTACATCTATTTTTCATCTTCAAATAAAAAGTATAAAAGGCCAATCTGCGAATTTTTGATAAATTTGTTTTATTACTGCCTTGTAAGCTCATCAATTCATTAATTTTTAATATACCCGACAGTTAAAATCACTATTTACCCCATAGACTTCATCAATGGTAAATGTATTAATTACATAGTTTTTAACGAACTTTGAAATATAGAAATTTTTTTAAAAGTGCAGATTGGCCCTTCTTTCTCCAAGCAGTCGAGTCATTCTTCATAATATGGGATCAGATCTGATAGGCGTTCGATGTTTATTGGTTCAGTAATTTCCAAGAAATCTAGAAAACAAAATTGTCCTGAAAAACTGGTTTTTATTAATAAAACATCGATAGTCGATATTTTTGTTTGAGATATTGATGACTATCGATAGTTTTTGATAATTGTTGAGACCACCAATCCTTCCCTCTCACTCCGCGAACACACGATTACATAAAATACATAATTTATTTATATCTATTTGCGGCTACACTGTTCTACCACTTCCGCCGCCCATTCGTTCATTTCCGTTAACATTCGTTTATCTCTCTTAAATGTACTTTGCTTAAATTATGTATCTTCTATGAAATACACTCGCTTCTTGGATGGAACTTCGCTTAAATCTTTCTTTCTTGTTACATCTCCTGTCCTCATCCTCTATAATAATTTTTTTACTAGAAACTAGAAATGAAATACCGATATATCGTTATGTTTGTCAGATATCGATAACTATTGATACAAATATCTATTATTATCGATATTTTTTTCTATTTTCTCAAGTTTTGAGTTTAGGTTTTCTTTTTTTAAATTATAGATGAAAACTGGCAAACTTGATTTTCTAGCAAAGTATTGCAGCGCTAGTGTTTTATATACTTCAAATGTGGTACAAAAGATGGCGTTTCTGAATGTACCATCCAGAATTACATGGATAATAGTTTGAGTACCATTGTTTTTGATGAGAATTAAAGTATTTTTTAGGACCTGTACGTTGCTTATTAGGTCATATGAGGTTATTTTCATGTTTTTAGGTGAATTCTAATTTTCAGGGTTTTCTTCAACAATTAATCACCAAATAAACTACAAAATAAAGAAAATTTATTCTTAATTTTCAATTATTTCCATTAAAATGACAATTTAAAAAAAAAATCAGATAAAAACATTTGTGGAATACCTTACGTCTTCGTGGAAAGTAAAACCAACAAAGAAGGTGTTCAACAGAATAGTTTGCGTGTTTATGCCAAAATACCAAAAAGGTATAGGGGAGCCAAGACCTCAGCAAACAATGGTGAATTGGTCTATGATTTTCTGGTCTTATATACCCGGCTCCCTACACGCACACATACACACCTATGTAATATTTACATAGATATAGTGTAGATAATTTATTTGTACTTTACGATTGCTATGGCAATGGTAAAGTACGGAGAATGCATTTTCGTATTGTTCCGTGACATCGCCAAGATTGTTATCTATTGATTCGCCACGGTCCAAGATTTGTAACTTGTCTATCTACAAAAATAGACAAGTACAAACAAACATACATTTGTATTTTGGTTTAACGTGCATGGCCCGAATAATTGTCACCAAAGGTGACAACTGTCGTTGACAGGCTGAGCCTATTTCCTCATATGAGTTATGGTCTAATCCCTACAGCTACTCCCCCCCCAGTTTTTTCTTCGTAAAAACAATTAACCGCATGTCTGGAGGATTAGGGGTTTTTACCACTGTTTCTGATCCCTCTCCCACATGGCAAGGGCACTTCCAACGGCTGCTCCAACGCACTCGTAGGATTCTATGCGTTGGGCATGTCACCGGAGGAAGTTGTCCCTGCTCTTTTGTCCCCTCTGTCGTGGTGGTTGATATTGAGGGCGATGGTAAGGGTGGTTGTGGACAGGGAAAGAGGGGCAAGGATTGAACTGTCCGGAGGTGGTCAGCAGTAGTGAGTTGGAATTCGGAGTTGCCGTGAACTGCTGGGTTCGGATAAGAGTTGGAGCCGGAGGAGGGGTAGCCTGGAATGCAGGGTCCTTGTCAGCGGACAGGAACTTAGCTTGCTCCCGCATCGTTGGTTTCAGGGTCGCCATCTTTGGGGTTGCTAAAGATGGTGACTCTTTAACGGGCGTTTTGGGAGGCGAGATAAGGGGTGGTAGTTCTTTCGTCATGTGAGTGATAATTTTTTCCAGCGGGGATAGGTCCGTATCCATTAACAATTCTTCTTCGATTCTGGCCAAATCTTTTTCATGTTCTATGAGACACTGTTGTTGCATATTATTAATACGCATAACATTGTCTCTAGAACATGAAGGAATTTGAGGGTCAAAATCGGCGGACAATTGTTTTTGGTTTGTAGACGACATTTTTTAGAAAAAGGAAAAATACAGGAAGAGAAAAAATAGAGATACAAAAGTTCGACAGTCAAGGCGACAGTAGAAAAAGCGAGTGTGGACTTGGTGAGATTTATTTCCATTTGTAGCATTAAATTGTCGTCTTTATTTGAGCGAGTACGTCCGTGGAGGGGATAGGTATAAAAATTCACTATCGTTTGCAGTTTTTCCCAAAAAATTTTATTCATTTTCTGCAAAGTTAGGCGTGTTTGAACATTCTGAAGCTATAGGTAATTTGAGATGAATAGAAATTCATCTCCGCTTCTGACGTCATCGATAAGATGAACGTTTTTATTCTTTTTGTTTGTTTGACAACAGATACACGTTGCGATGTTTTGTTGTCATCAAGTGCACGTGGGTTTGTTGATACCTGTCGTTGTTTTATTGTTCACACACTTTTTCTTATCGAGGGATTCCACAGTCATTGTTTTTAGCGGGTTTTCAATTTTGTGTCGTATATTAATTTTTTGAAAGATTTTTATTTTCTTTGCACTAATTGCTCAGATTTTCGACTAGGATGCTGGTTTTTTGCTTTTTTACTTCCTAGGGGCCTGCCTCTTTTACAGGGGCTTATGGGGTCCGTAGGGTCATAGTTTATTGTAATGACATCGTTTGAAAATTTTACTGTCTTTTTCTTCTTTGTGAATTTGTTTGTTTGTGAATTTTCTTTTTGTGTTTTTTGTATTTCATTGTGAGTTTCGACAAAATTTTCCTGTACTATTTGTGTATTAGTCTTTTTGGAAGGATTTGTCTGTGTGTTCCTTTCTATTTTCCTAATTATTTTCTTGTCGTCTGTTACCAAATACGCAGGTTTCAATTTATTGAATGATATTGTTTTGTTTTCACCTGTTATGGATATCACAAAATTTTTGTTGTCGCGTGATATCACTATATAAGGACCAGTGTAGGGTTTTTCCAGGTAAGATCTTATTTTTTTGTCTCTTACAAATACGTGTGAGGTAGTGGCCAAATGTTTTGAGATATAGATCTTCGGCTGGCCATGGCTAGCTGCCTGTGTTAGGAATTTGTTGGCATCAGTTCGTATGTTTCGAACTAAAATTTCAGGGCTAATTTCGTTCGAATTTGTAAAAAGTCCCCTGGGAGATGTAGCTCTTCGCCAAACGCTAATTGCGCTGCAGAGTGACCTGTGTCTGATTGGAGAGCTGATTGTAGGCCTAAAAGGATGGTTGGGAGTGCATCCACCCATCTTTTTGTATCATGAGCCATTATTAAGGCTTTTAAAGCTCTGTGCCATCTCTTAACTTTTCCGTTTGCCAGAGGATGGTAAGCTGTGGTATGACTGTGTTGGATACCAAGCTTTTTTGGTAACTCTTGAAAGAGTGAGCTTTCAAATTGGCCACCCTTGTCTGTTATTATGACTTCAGGTACGCCATAACGGGCAATCCAGTTTTCATATAATTTGGCAGTTATTTTTGGTGCTGTCATTTCATATAGTGGGATTGCCTCGGGACAACAAGTTGCTTTGTCAGTCATTGTGAGGAGGTATCTGTGTCCTTGTGAGGGGGCAATGGGCCCACTAAATCAATATGGATTGTTTTGAACCGCTCTGTTTGTTTAAAAGATTTGAGTGGTGATCGAGTATGTCTTCCTACTTTGGACTCTTGGCAATTCAGGCCAATGCGAGCCCAGTTATTGCAGTCAGACTTAACTCAAGGCCAAACAAACCTTGATGATACTAGATTAGCAGTACATTTGGGGCCTGAGTGCGATAAATTGTGCACGCTGTTAAATGCCAATTTACGATATTTTTTCAGCAAAAATGGCCTATTTTTGCCTGTACTGATGTCACATGTTAGTAAGTCATCAGTACCGGGAATTTTTCTTTGCCTAAATTTAAGAGATGTGTCATTGTTTGACAATAACTCTTGCAATTCTGCATCCTTAAGCTGTTCTTTTACAATCTCAGAATAAGTTAGGTAATTGGGCAGGATCCGAGATAGCTTCGATTCTACTGAGTGCATCAACTGGAGTGTTGATTTCTCCACTTATATACTGAATGTCAGTAGTTAGTTGACCTATGTAGTCTAACTGTCGTGCTCTTCTCGGAGATGCTGGCTCTGCTTTCTGCGTGAAGGCATGTATTAGGGGTTTATGAAATGTATACACAGTGAAACATCTACCCTCTGGTTGATGCCTGAAAAGCTTCAGTGCAGCGAAGATTGCCAGTAATTCCCTATCGTAAGTACTGTAATTTCTTTCTGTTTTAGATAGCTTTCTGGAGAAGAAAGTGAGCAGAAAGTTTTGGTCATTTTCCTTTTGGTACAGTGTTGCACCAATAGCAAAGTCAGAGCCATCGGATGTGACACACAACGGCAGACTTTTGTCTGGGTGTGCCAGGAGGGCTGCATTGGCCAGAGAATTTTTTTATATTTTCAAATGCTTTTTCAGATTTTTTGTTCCATTCGAGTGGAGTTTTATCTCTTTTCTTTAATGTTTTTATTAACCCAAACAGCTTACTTTGTTCAGCTGCTGCGTTTTTCATGCAGCGCCTATAAAAATTTACCATCCCTAAGAAATCTCTGAGTTCAGCTATGTTTGAGGGTTTTGGAAAATTTAATATTGGCTCAACTTTAATCTTTAGTTGGGCAATGCCTTTGGTTGAGACTTTGTAGCCGAGAAATTTAATTTCAGTTTGTGCATATAAGCTTTTACCTACATTGATAGTAAGGCCGGCAGTGTGTATATGTTGTATAATGGCTCTTACATTCTTCTCGTGGTCACTGTAAGTTTCCTCGGAAACTTACTAGGAGGAGAGTGGTGTGGCAATGGGTGGTCGATGACGAACGAGTGTGTACTACACACTCGTCGACCACCTAGCGGGCCAGTGGGGTAAAACCCACAAACTACCTTTTTGTGCTCACGGCTGTACATTTCGTCTGTGCAGCTTAATTATTTACTGGGCTCGGCCCGCACACATACATCTACGTATTACACGCAACCGACCAGATTTGGTATTTGTGTGGTGTCGTGTACACTAATACACACACACACAGGTACTGTGGCAGCAACCACACTACATCGGCTAATTACCGTTTCTCCCTCAGACACCGTCACCCGGCATTGTGGCCGAGTGTATACGGTGTTGGCTTTTGGTGGTGGTGAATGAGGGGGATTTTAGGTGTTTGGCTGGTATGGGTTCAAATCCCCGTACCGCCTGAACAGGTACAATCTTGAATGAACGTCAAGTGCAGCTGCTTAAGCGTGATGTTATGAAACCACTGGTTCTTGTTGTGGAATGTGGGTGGCAGATGGGCAAAAAATAAACTTTTATGAGGGCTGTGTAATTTTTTAAACTAAAACGAGAGTTTGCTTTTATCAAGCTTAACAAACTGATTTTATAGGGCTATTATCAGAAGAGAAAATGGGAGGAAATAAAATTAAGTTACTAATAATTTCGGAACCAACTGAGTAATATAAACCAAACTTCTTAGGTCTGGTCCTTATACTAAAGGTAAGTTTTTTAGCAAATTTCAGGACTATAGGACAAAAATTGTAACCTTTATTAAGTTTAATACTTCCAACATGCCCAGGTCATGAATCTTATAATCAATTATTGTAACCAATTTTCAAAGCATGTTCGAATACTTCTAAATGAATGTTTGTTTCAAATTTTGTGACTATCGAACAAAAACTATGTCCTGTACTATTATAACAAAAACTGTGCATACATACGTACATACAAGTACGCACATCCGTACACACACACACACATGCCCATACACACATACACACATGCATACATACATTATACAAACATACATGTGTACATACATATATATATTGTGATGTCCAAAAACAAACGTACATCCCGAGTATAGGGAATGATATCACGATTCGAAGTATATCAATAAGTCTTGATTAATCGTAGAGTCGAAACCACAAACCAGCTCAAACAGTTAGGCCACCAGCCTACCAGCGATAACTCCTGAGGCCTACGAAGTATGTCGGGCGAATTTATGTAATTGGAAAGAAATAAGTTGGCCAACCCATTATTACAGATTACGTTTTATTACAATCGAAAAGGTTACTTACAAGTATGGTAACTAATATCAGGTCGTGCAGGTTATACATCATGTCGCCTCATGGTTCTCGAAGTTCGGTGAACCAACAAATCTCGAGTTAATATTCGTCTTCGAATTCGGAGAAGTAGTATCGCGAACTATTCAGATTACTATCGATGTTCACATTTGAAAGTATCGGTGAAAACAATTTAAAAGGTGACTTGATGTCGTATAAAAGAGCTGTATTTTGTTGTGAATAATATTTCGTATTCACGACGAACGAAAAACTATCATGTCTAAAACGAGACTGACTGTTCACTCTTAGGCCAGAAACGTGAACAGTCAAAAGATATAAAGATTTGTTCACCGATGATCAAATATCGTATTTCTACACGTCACCACATCGTTAAATAATAGTTGATCAACGTGTCTTCAATGTTTCTTAGATTTGGGGAATTTATTTCCATTGGGGAATCGACGTACTTCCCATTTACCTTGTCATTGTTATAATCTTAAAGTTCGAGAGCCGTTCCCTATCTTAATGGTAATACAAGTCGATGGTGACTTGAGGGAAAGGCTACAGGTAATCAGATGTCACAACTCCCCCCCCCCAAATTTTGATGCGAGGGATCACCCGCAGCTTTCGGACATTTGGTAACTTAGCTGGAATAGATATGTATTAACGTGATAGAGAAAAATGGTCCGATGATTAAAATATTCAGAATTATCAAAAAGAAATATATTCGATAAGGAACAAACAAACAAAAAAAGGTTACGTTCGGAGAAACGAAAAGGAAACATGTACTTGAATATAGTCAAAGGGACAAAGAGAAAAAAAAATCAAACAACACAATAAGGATATTAGTACATTGGTATATACCCGAGAAATGAGAAAACGATTGATAATAAAAAAAAACAAAACGAATATAATTTTAAATCAAAAATAGGAACGTAGTGGAAAATTAACAAAATAAGGAAAAGAAATTTTTGAATTATTAATGCATTAGTATACAATTGAAGAACAAAACAACGATTGATGAGAAGGGGAAGGTAACACGAAAGTAACAGTATATCAGAATGGGAGTCTCGACTGGAACGGGTGTAAGGTACGAGTATCTCGAGGGAACTTAGATTATTGTAACATATATATATATATAAAAATAAAACAACACAAGCGAGGTAAAGTAGATCAAGCGGAACGTGAGAAGGAAGGATATCATAAAGAGGGGTGTTCTTGTGTCGATTGAACATCGATATTTCGACTGATGATCGAAGAGAGGCAGATTACAACACTCTCCTTGCCAGCTCGTATCGATGTCGGTAGGTTTGATCTTCCTTAACGAGGAAGATCTTGCCTTTTGTTGGTTCTCCCTGCACAGCCCAGAGGTACTTCCTGGTGAACGGAGCTCCGAGAACCGTCCTATTGATGTCGAGCATGGGATGTCTCACCAGGTAGAACGTCTCTTCAAACTCGACACTGGTCCGGCTGATGAGGTTCATCGTGACTGTTTCGTTTGATTCAATCGTTTTTGGTATGGACCAGTCGCATGACCACGTAGCTCGACTGACTAAGGTCAACTGTTGGCTAGTGGAGATGACCTTCTTATTCATGTATGACACCTGCAAGCTGGTGTCGAAACACAACATCTTCTCCTTACCCACAAAAATCGTCTTTTCCATGATGAAGGCAACGCAGAAGACCTTCGGTATCACAGCTTTCATTTTGCAGACCAAAATGACCCTCACTTCGGTTCTGGGGCAGTATTCGACTTCCTCCAGTAATTCTCTCGGAAATTTGTCGATCGATACTGGGGGGGGGGCTGAGTTATCGCTAACTTTCCCTTCCTCGGTTTCTTTCACCTCTGGAATCGTGTCATTCGTATTCTCAACTGGAAATATTGTTATTTCTTCAGAGTTCTTAAGTATTTTGGGGATTCTATATTTAGTCAAGGTCTTACCCTTCTTGTTTTCTTCCGGCTCTTGTATCGTTACCATTTTACTTGTTGATGGTGATTTCGAGTTTTTGTCAACGTTCACGATCGGTATTCTCTGAAAATTATCACCTTTCAATGATTTATTCTCTTTTTTAGTTTTAGTTGTTCTTCGTTTCTTTGACGTCTCACTATCGCCCGAACCTACCGTTATCGATCTTCTTTTTATCGACAATTTCCCCTTTTTCTTTTGTAGGGTTATTTTAATTGGCTATTTGAGGGGTTTTGATTTTGGTCTCGGGATGATTACGTTACATGCGGGAAGGGTTTTAGCAAAATGGGTAGCATTATGGAAGCTCACCTTGTTCAGCTCGGTATTTAACTCCGTTACTTGCGTCCTCAACCATTCAATCTCATCGTTTTGGGTTTTAACGATCTCTTCGAGGATTTCCATCCCCCTCAGGATCTGTCCTCGTATGTAATCCTCACAATCGATAACTCGTTGAAGGAACTCGGCCTGTCCTTCCATGGCCGTTGAAGTAGCTGCGTGGAAATCCGCCCTTTCGATTAATGCTTTCGACGTTACGGTTTGGTTGTGAGACGCGATTCTCAATTGTTCCCTCAACAATTTAAGGAACTGCTCGTTCTCACCGGAGATTTTGATAAACCTCGCCTCTACTTTTTCGGCTACGATTGACGATTCGGGAAGGTTTTGTTCGGCCATTTCGACTAAATTAATATGAGAAGAATTTTATTTCATGAGTGTATTATATAATTATCTTACTATGGAATCTGGATTGTTGTACTTACGTGTCGATGTTCGTTGATTAATAATACTAACAATAACAGAATAATAATAAAAAGAAGAGAAATCGTGGTCGGTGTAACGTATATTTTCGTCTATTTTGAGAAATGACGAACATATTCGTTCACTCATTTCCAAATACCAAAAACATTGATATTTGTCAACAATTACCTTCCTATTACTCTTCATAAACAACCACCAAATTATTTATATTGAATTTTACATATACAGATATACCTCTTGTATATTTATGACCTGGTTGTACCTGTCCCTCGAGTACTCGACGAGTCAGCACAGCCCTATAATAACAACACCCTACTTCACTTTACCTATCCGGCACGTACGTTTTCATACCCTGAACGAGTATATAATCTCTCGATTCAGCTGTATAGTTGTTCAGTTCTGTTCAGTCTAGTTCAGTTCTACAACAGCTACTTCTAAGTACCTGGAACCTCTCTTGTAGAAGTCTCTAGTGAACGGATAGTCTTGCTTGTTGAATTGTAATTGACTATGTATTACTATTAACGTAGAATTATGTACTGTATGTACAAATGATTATTTTATTAAATATGTAAACTCACTCATGTGTTGAAATATTATTGAGTCTCATAGTGATGTTAAGGTCCACAATAGTACGTGGATGATAAACTTACAATTATTTTAGAAGTATTACTGCTTTCTAAAGTACGTGATATTTCGTGTATGGTGTACTCCCAAAAGAGGTCGTTACCAGGTACAACCCAACCTCTTTTGGCCGTTACATTATTGGCGCCCAACTGGTCTGCTATTGCGAATCGAACTCTCGCTCTAGTACCTGCTCAACGGAATTGCTGAATTCAAGCTGCTGTTCTGATTCCTCTGGCTCGAAGTACTTTGCTCTAACCTTGAAAACTCTAGTCAAGTACTCAAAGAGAAACGCGTAAGGCGCGCTCTTGAGGAAAGGAAGTAGAGGTTAGCTGCAAGTGGAAAAAAGCCAGCAGTGAAAAGAAACCCGAACTCCGAAGTCAACAAAGGATATTTTATTGTACAAAAAATAGAAAAAACAGAACGTATATACAAAAGTTGGCGAACGAGGTTTGGTGGACTACAGCGACGGATTCTTCAAGCTCCTGTGCAAACAAAAAGAAGAAAAACAAAGTAACAATTAGTATTAATTACAATTCGCGTCCCTCCCTTAAATATAAGAAGTGTTAAATAATTATAAGTCGCGAAAAAATTTATTTTTATGAGTGAAACTTGGGAAAATTTATCCGAACCCAACACTACTAAAACTAATTTAAATTGGCTAATCGATGCTAAAAATTTTGAATTAATTAATGTTTGTCAAAATTTGAACATCGAAGTCGATAAAAAATATTTTTCTCGAATAAAAACCCAAGAGGATATCCTATTAAAAATAAAATCCAGTAAGGAAATACAAAAATTATTAACCCCTGAAAATATAAAAATAATCTTACAAACTACACGAAAAACTCGTGAACAAATTCCCGAATTAGAAAATCCTATAATAAGAAAATATTTTAATCCTCCTTCTACCTCAACCCCATTCTTGGAAAATTTGGACAATCCCACACCATTTCCAAGAGTTAAAACCGCTATTAATCTAGTAGATATTACTGAGTGTTTAGAAAAATCTGACGAAGATTTTCTCAGCCCAGAAATTGAAACTAGACTTTTAGAAAACTTAATTCCCCCTATTGAAAATAAAATGTCAGGAAAGGCTGCAGTGAATATCAGACCTTCCTTATATGCACACACTCCAACTGAGGATATCGTATCATTTTTAAACGGATTTGAAAATGAGGCGGAATCTTTCAATTGGGATGCTAATATGAAATTTAAAAAAATCAAAATTGCATTTTCAGGTCTTGCCAAGCAAATATTTGAGGATAGAATTCAAAATAATCCCGAATGTAACAATTGGCAAAATACAAAACAAAAAATTTTGGAAGTCTTTACGAGGACTAAACCCCAACTACGCGAAATATTATACGAAAGAAATTACAACGGTGAAGCTGATTTCTCCGCGTATATTATGTTCGTGAAAAGGATCTTAAAACAAATTGAACCTGATATTACGGAAGAAAAAATTATAGAAAAAATTATGCCTAATCTCCCCGAAAAAGAAAGAGTATTTCTCATTAAAAAAGAACCTAAAACAATTCAGGAACTTGATAAAGCTTTCTCTAAATATCTCGAATTTAAAGATAAAGCATTCGGACATATAGATCCCCTTCTACGTAAAAAAATTGACCAATTAGAAAAAACGATAGAAGAATTGAAAAACGGAAAAACAGAAAAGAAAACCGAAAAAAATGTTAATACAATATCGTCCGATCCAATCTGGAAAGCTGAAATGGAGAAAATGAGCGCTGCAATAGCGAACATTTCAAAATTTCAGGAATCCAGGAAAAATAATAAAAATCCCCAAAATAAAAATAATAATAACGAGCAAAATAATAATAACCAAAATGGTAATAATAATAATAATAATAACTTTAATAATAATAATAATATGAATAATAATAATCAAAACCAAAACCAAAATCAGAACCAAAATCAGAATCAAAATAGAATTAATAATAATAATTATAATAATAATAATAATGGTAATGGTAATTGGAACCAGAACCAAAACTGGAACCAAAATAACCAAAATAATAGAAATTGGAATAATAATCAAAATTTCAATCCTAATTACAAAGGTAGAAATTTTAATCCAAATTTCCGGAGAAGCAATTTTCCGAGAAATAACAATGGATACTACCCCAATAGGACTCCAAATTGGAACCAAATGGCTCTCCCAAATTGGAATAATGCTCCAGCATGGTCTGGAATATCATTTAATACTCCCCAAAATCTCCCCTATGTGGCTGCTAATACACAAATGATTGCCCCTCCGGCACCATTAATGGCAGCTCCACAACAAAATTATCTCCCAACATCAAACCCCCAGGCTTGCCAGAATAGTTGCTCAAAAAACTAAGTGTCCCCCTTACAGGTGATCTGTCAGCTGTAAGGGATGTTGAGAACAAGGAATCGAAATTAGTTAACAATGTGAGTGAGGAGAAGTTTCAAAGCAAAGGGTACTGCAGAACCCAATGTAAATTTCACCTTCCATTTGCCATTTGTGGTAAACAAATACTTAGCTTAGTCGATCCAGGTTCAGAACAGACACTTATCGATGAAAAAGTTTTAAAGAAAGTCAATTTTACGGAACCAATTCTACCAACAAAAGTAAGATTTCGTGGTGCGGATAGTCAACCTCTTGAGGTCATAGGAGTAACCAATGTGATTTTTTCCATTGATCATTGTATTTACCCACATCCCACTTACGTTGTTCGAAATTTAGTAGAACCGGTCATACTGGGTTACGACTTCTTATCAACCCATAAAGCCAAAATGGACTTTTCGAAAAACAAATTCACTCTACCATGTGGTGATGAAGAGCGATGTTTTGACATGCCTGAATGTCACAATTTCCCTATCGAAAAGAAAATAAGTTAGGTTATATTAAGCCCTTTAAATATTATGCTCCCCAATCTTTAAAGTAGAGGCAAATTCGGTGCTAATTTTAGCAACGTTGCCTGAACACCTGGAGTTTCTGTGTGAAACATCCATGGAAGAAAAAAATAATTTCTTTGTAATCGTATCAGAAGACACGATAGCGGCTGTTAATCATAACAACAGACCCCACGTGATCTATAAAGGCGAATATTTAGGAAAATTTGAATTAAGTAGTGCAGTAGAAATTAATACCTGCCAAATTGAAAGAATAAAAGAAAATACTATTTTTAAGGATAATCGAGGAAATCCCATCCCGATTAATCAAAACTGTCACTTGAACAGAAAATAAAAATGTACGAAGTAATTAATGAATATAATAATATTTTTACGGGAAAAACAGATGAAGTTACCATCTGTAAAGTTCCCGAACAAGTTGTCCGAATTGACGACGAAACTCCACTGCGGTGTAGAAATTTTAAATTTTCACACGCAGAACATGAGGCCCTACACAAACTAGTAGATGATCTAGTAAAAGTAGGTGTCCTAAAAAAACAAAAGTCGAAATTTGAATCGCCAATATTTGTTAAAAAGAAACCAGACGGAGTCTATCGAGTATTAGTAGACTACCGAAGAATGAATCAAAGAATAATTATGGATAATAATCGTGTGCCAACAATTGATATTATTTGGCCATATTTAAGAAATAAAAAATGGTTTACAACAATTGATTTAAACAGTGGATATTTACAGATTCCTCTCACGGAAGAATCTAAACAATACACTGGAATAAATGTGGATGGAATCGGATATGTATTTAATTCCACTCCAATAGGCTTAAGTATATCCCCGTCCATCTTCCAAACTATCATGGATGACATATTCCATGATATATTCTGGAAAAAAATGGTATGTTATTTGGACGACATTTGTATTTTCGGAGAAACTTTCGAAGAGTGTCTTGAAAATACAAGGGAAGTATTAAAAAGATTAAATAAAGTAAATTTAAAAATAAAAACAAAAAAATGCCAATTTGCAATGAACGAAATCGAAATATTAGGACATACGGTCCGATATAACGAATTACGTCCATTGAATAAAAATATAGAGGCAATAAAAAATTTAAATCCCCCTAATACATTAAAACAATTACGATCATTTTTAGGATCAATAAATTATCATAGGAAATTAATTCCTAATTTAGCTAAAATTACTGCTCCTCTTACTGATTTACTAAGAGGTACAGATAGCAAATCAAATGCAAAAATAAAATTAAATCAAGAACATCTTGAAATATTTGAAAAATTAAAAGAAATTATGATTTCCAAACCTGTATTAGCAATATATGATCCGAAATTAGAAACCTGTGTAGAAGTTGATGCTTCGAAAATCGCATTAGGTGCAGTGCTGCTGCAAACTAATCCCGTTACGAAGCATAAACATCCAGTTGGATATTTCTCTGAGAGAGTCCAACCTGCCCAGTCAAAATTGTGTTCATTTGACTTGGAAATGTTAGCTATTACGAATGCATTAGCTCATTTCCGTGGATACTTATTAGCATTACGCTTTGTAGTATACACGGACCATAAACCTCTGATTTATCATCAGAAATTTAATACTCCAAGTCCAAGATTAATCCGATTAATATCGAAATTAAACGAATATAGTTTCCAAATTAAACATATCGCCGGAAAAAATAATTGTATGGCTGATATGTTATCTCGTCCGCATGATGAACCGGACGAAATCACATTTGAAAAAGGTGAATTTCTCGTAGATAAAAAATATGCCCTTCAAGACGAAGAGAAAAATGTGAATACTTTGTGTAGAATTCACAACTCTGTCCCATTAAACCCTGTATTCTTTCAGAATCAAAATACGTGGTACTACCCAAGTACAACGCCTCAAACATATTATTTTCCCCCTTCCCTTGCATCAACCTTCCCATATTATCCTGTGGTACAAACCACAATCCCACAGAATGAGTCAAATCATTCTGAAAATTGTCCCAACAAAACTACTAACGTAGTTACAAGATCTGCTCTTAAAGAGGCAAACCTCGATAATCAGATCACCCCAACCCCTCCTGTGACCCCAGTTGTCACACAAATGTCAATTCCCGACATCACATTACCCTCCCAATCAGAAGGTCAAACTTCTGAATCCCCCCAAAAAATTGAATTGCCCGAAAATTTAAAATCAATGCAGGAAAATGACCCGCATTGGAAAAATGTAATTTCATTATTAAATTACAACGAAATAAAAAAAGATAAAAATAAAATACGAAAATTAAATCGTACTATACAATTATATTTTCTGGACGAAAATAATGTTTTAAAGAAATTACCTAACCCAACCTCATCGTATGATGAAGCGGTTACAGTAATTCCTGAGAAATTAATTCCAGTAGTTCTTAAAAAACTACATGACGATCCGTTGTATGGAGGTCATTTCGGAATTAAAAAAACAAAAAATAAAATAAAAAATCAGTTTTTCTTTAAAAATATGGTACAAAAAATTACAGAATATGTATTATCATGTCATGAGTGTCAAATGGCACAAAATTCCCCGAAAGAGGCTGGCTACCTCAAACATATAGAAATCGAAAACCCTAAACCGTTTTCACATTTAGAGATCGATTTCATCGGAAAATTTAATACCGAGTACGAACACTCGTACGTGCTTGTCGGTGTAGACAAAAGCACAAATTTCTGCACCATACGTCCAACAAAAAATCCAAATGCTCAATGCGTAATTGAGTATTTGAAATTTATTTGTTATACGTATGGCACCCCAGGTAAAATTTCTTGTGATAACGGAGGTCATTTTGCGAATGAAACCGTCCGAAAATTTTGCGAAGAGAATAATATTAAAATTATTTACTCCTCATTTTATTCCCCCCAATCGCAAGGACTCGTTGAAAAAATCAACGGAGTAATTAAAAAATCATTGTCAAAATACGACCATTCAAATGAAAAAGAATGGATCGAAACAATTAATAAGATTATTTTCGCATACAATATAAGCCCAATCGAACACTTAAATAATAAATCTCCATTCTACCTACTTCATGGATTCAACCCAGAAGTACATATACCGGAAATACCGGAAAATAATAATAACAAAACGACTCGTGAAGAAGAAATTGAAAATCTCCTTCAAACGAGAGAAAAAACGCCGAGCTTAGCAAAGAAAGCATCGGAAAAAAACGCGAAACATTATAACGCACACCACAAGATCATTGACTTCAAACCTAATGACCTTGTTCTGCTGCGTCAATCGAAAAACGTCGCGAAAAATAAAATGAAATATACCGGACCATATAAAATTGTTAGAAAGGTCACGGATCTAAATTACGCAATTCGTATCAAAACAGACGATAAAACTGCATACGAAGAAACAGTTCACGTACGACGATTAATTCCGTATAAATCACGTAATAACGACGAATTAAATAGTGAAATAAAAATAGAAGAAGTAGACGAAAACATCGAAAATCCCATCCCAACCCAAATCATACCTAAACCAAGGGGTCGCCCTCGGAAAAAACCAAAGTAACTGTGTGTAAAGTCTATTACCCGTAGTTACTTGGCTTTTTCAAACACGATACCTCCCTCCCCCATCATATTTGTTTATGTCCCGTCACTTCAAAATTTACCTTTAAAATTTTTTTTTATTTTTGAACGACTTAAAAATTATAAAAACATGTGAATTTACTTACCAATTGCCCACGTCTCGGCATACCCCTCCAGGAACTCTCCTAGTTGGTCTCCGCTGGATGAGCTGCTGCCGGAAGGACTTGAGGCCTCGTTCTCAGGTTCCTGACCGCCGTCCGAGTTACCACTCTCATCGGTGGACATACTCTCCGCTATGGATCGGGTGTCCCACGAAAAAGAATGGATAACCGGCGCGGATAGCAGCCATCCACTACGATATGAGATGACCCGGTTATACTCCGTGGCATCATAATGTCGCAGAAATTGAAAACCAACGGTAGAAACGGAGAGGTGGAGGCGCGGCTTGTGGTGATCATTGATGAAACGAACGAAGCGAACCCCGGCGGTGTTAATCAGAAGATCGTTTAGGTAAATGTGATCGAGGTGAACATACTCGATGATTACCTTCTCGTTGGTCTGTTGTGAGACACAAAGCAGACCAACAAGAAGACCAGAGAGTATGCCCAGCCCAGATAGTCCTCTGGTATCCAGATTACCGCGGAATGTCAGTTTGAGACCAGATGGCCCAAACTCAACAACCATGGAATGAGGATAGTAGATCCGGAGGTGGAAGAGAAGTTTCTTCGCATACTCCTCCGAATCTGGACAACATGTATACCTTACGAAGTGGCTCCAGTAGCCCAAGTCTTCCTCTATGACCTCGCCAGGGATACGCGATGGATCGAACGTATTAAGAAATTCACCACGATCAGACACAGTCGAGACACGGTAAAATAGGGAAAACAAACGATGTAACGAAAAGTATAACCGAGGCTCACATAAGCAACTTTGGAATGGTCGGAGTTTTGGAAGAACCTGCTCTCCTAGGAACCAGGTTTCGTTTGCTTCTACAACACCGGTCGACACGAACATGCGATCATTCATGTATACGATCGACATTGTTAAATTTACGGAAAAGATAACTCGCAAAAAGAAAAAAATTGGTGTTATGTTCCTCGCACGGCACCGAACCAAAACAAGTCACTGGCACTTCACTAAACTTCGAAAAAAATTGGAAAAAGTAAAAATTCACGAAAAAATAAAAAAAATCAAACAAGAAAGTAATACGATGTTAGCGACGAAAGCAAAGTCAGAAAACTAACGAAAAAATAAAATTAGTAATTTTATATTAGAAATTTGACCGAGATTCATAATTCGGATATCGGAAAAATTTGTCTCCCCCTTCACCCCAATCTACGAAAATCAAAACAAATCAGTTATATGCATAATCCATTTTCTCGTAAATAACTTAGACGTTGCATTCTTTCTGTTTCAGAAAATGTATACGAATCTAATTTTCTATTTCGCAATAATTATTTCTTCGACTAGTATTGCGCAAAGAACATCGTCTGACCCATATAGGATTACGACGGCGTCAACTGGCGCCTATTTTCAAGAGATAAGCAATATTTTCGTATATTCGAAATCTGCCCCAATAATTTATTCCATTAAGCTAGACTTGCATGAATCAGCAGATAAATTATTAGAAACGAATTTCAAACACCGGTTGTGTAATGAAACAACCTGGAAAAATTGCAAATATGCAGAAATGGCGAAACGATTAAAAAATACCATAAAAAATCTGAAAGAACAAAACATTGCGATGATACAAGATTTCTATTCGACACCATCGTCTATTCGAAGCAAACGAAGCGTATTCACCCCGATCAGATCTTTCTTCGGAGATGCGCTACGATTTTGCTGTCGAGTGTTAAACTTTAGAGATGGACGAAACTTCTTGGCGAATGAAATCTCGTTGAAAGAAGAATACGATATTATAAAAAATCAGCTGTTAACTGAGCATGCAGCGTTAGTTAATACGTCTACTAATCTGCATAGCTTCATTGACCATACAAATAATTTTATGACAAGATTTATCTCGCATACAAATTCTTTTATGGAAAATTCATTAGAAGAACATGAACTTCTAATCTCCCTAAACTACATACAAGGATTCTATGACAACTATTTGATAAACACGTTAAGATTATCAAATATCCTAACGTCTTGCAAATCTCATATGATCCCATCTTCAATTATCTCAAAAGAAATATTAGAAAAAGATTTAATAAAACTTGTAAAAATTACGAAAAATCTAGGTCTCGACCTAGCAATTCCTATTAAGGACATTCAAAACTATTATCACGCTGAACTTGTAAATTGTAACTTCTTTAAAAATACGTTAGAGTTAGAAATTAAAATTCCCCTAAAACAATTAGATTCTAAATATGAAATTTACGACTTTATTCCACTCACATTCAAAAGTCATTCTAATGAACTGTGTAGCTGGGATCAAGAACCATCCCTGATTATTCATGAAATCAGAACAAATTCTGTACGTTATATTAGTGGAACCAACCTCCACTACTGTAACTCAGATAAACCATTATGCTTCCTTCCTTCTAATAGAGGAAGTGAAAAATTATCGTCTTGTGCAAAGAATTTATTCTTCCAAGATTTAAACCATAACCTATTACAATCTTGTTCATTTAAATGCAATCCTAATAATAATCAAACATTGGTGCACCCTATTGGTCACACCAAGTTTGCGATTGTAAATTTTAACGCCCTCGTAGCAACTAATTCTGTTACGAAAAAATCAGAAAAATTAAAAATAAACAATGATTCCCCTGGAACCTTCATTCTGGACGTACCTTGTCACATCCAAATCGAAAATATTGATGAAAATAATAAAAATACAGTAATTATTCCCATTGAAATCCCTTGTCTCTCTGAATCATTAGAAGAGACTATTAAAATCGAAAATCATTTACCACTCTTGTGGACATATTTTTCTGATTCGATAGAACCTTTTGATCTTGCCATTGATCTGGCAACGACAAAGGTCTATAACCCAAATTGGAAAAATTTTGTTCCTCATACTGTTCCCATGAACAATCTGGAAAACAAAATTAAATCCATTAAACTTCAAATACCCGATCAAAATTTCAATGATTATATAACTTTCATTAATGAAATGTTCCTAATATGGTTAAGTGCAATCTCACTTATTTTAATAATTATTATTGTATATTTAAAATTAACCTGCCACCAAAACTGTGTAAACCTAACAAAAAGCACAGCATTGTAAAAAAATTACGCAAAATAATACGATATACTAATTATTCATATATACGTAAGAAAAATTTGTTACTCATAATTAATATTCGTAAAAATGTTATTCTAAGTATATATTCATACTCGCATTATATGACGTAATTTTAATTATGCAGAATTATCTGGACATATGTATGTGTTGGATAGACTTTGGAAAATTTTTTTTTCCTTATTTTTTTTGTTCCCCCCGGAGAATTGTGTAACGTATATTTTCGTCTATTTTGAGAAATGACGAACATATTCGTTCACTCATTTCCAAATACCAAAAACATTGATATTTGTCAACAATTACCTTCCTATTACTCTTCATAAACAACCACCAAATTATTTATATTGAATTTTACATATACAGATATACCTCTGTATATTTATGACCTGGTTGTACCTGTCCCTCGAGTACTCGACGAGTCAGCACAGCCCTATAATAACAACACCCTACTTCACTTTACCTATCCGGCACGTACGTTTTCATACCCTGAACGAGTATATAATCTCTCGATTCAGCTGTATAGTTGTTCAGTTCTGTTCAGTCTAGTTCAGTTCTACAACAGCTACTTCTAAGTACCTGGAACCTCTCTTGTAGAAGTCTCTAGTGAACGGATAGTCTTGCTTGTTGAATTGTAATTGACTATGTATTACTATTAACGTAGAATTATGTACTGTATGTACAAATGATTATTTTATTAAATATGTAAACTCACTCATGTGTTGAAATATTATTGAGTCTCATAGTGATGTTAAGGTCCACAATAGTACGTGGATGATAAACCTACAATTATTTTTAGAAGTATTACTGCTTTCTAAAGTACGTGATATTTCGTGTATGGTGTACTCCCAAAAGAGGTCGTTACCAGGTACAACCCAACCTCTTTTGGCCGTTACAGTCGGTGTATTTTGAAAATTCACAAACTCGTTCTTCTCTTGTTTAGTTGTTGTTGTGAGATTTGCGTTGTTGCTTGATCAGGTTTCCTGACCACTACCCCCAGACCACGATGTCATCGATGAGTTGATCGAATCAATGATTCGATGTCATGTTGTTGAACTCTGCGATGAGGGATGCGATGTTGACGTAAGTGGAATTATCTTACTTTTGTGATCAAATTATCTTGTATTTATCTTGGTTAATCTTTATGTGTGATTAATGGAATTCAGTCTCGAGATGTTTTTGTTTCAGATTGACGATGTTGTTTGGTAATGGATGAATTTTACCGTTTGAATTCGTGTACGTTTTGTTGGAGAATTTTTCCATCAGGTGTACGGACTCGATAGCTTCCATTTCCCTTCACCACGATGATTTCGCAGGGGTCGACGAACTTTGGGTTGAGCTTTGATGAAACTCCAACGGCTTTATCGGAGAGTGTATGGTTTTTTGTGTAAACCATATCTCCAATCTTGAGATCGGTAAGATTTTTGCCTTTGTTATTCTTTTTCCGCGGTGCGAGCGTTTTCTTTGTGTTTTGTATCGCTTTTTCTAGGAACATTTTATACTCTTCATCAGTTAATGGCATTGTTCTTCCTTCGTAATCGAATTTTACCTTTTCTATCAACGTTGCCAGCGGAATTCTAGTGATAGCGTGCTTGATATGGTTTAACCTACGCTCGATCTTGTCGATGTGTTGGTACCAGTTACTATGTTGGGTTGGACATTTTATTCGAAGGACATCGCCGATGATTTTCATTCGTGTTTCGACTGGATTCGATGAAGGTGTGTACGACGATGTGAATCTAGGTTGGATTTTCAACTGTTTCCAGTGATCGATCGAATCCTTCGTTGTAAATTGGCTTCCATTGTCGGATAGAATCGTTTCAGGTTTACCATATTTCTCAATAAAATGATTCATTCTATCGATACAGACGTTAACTGAAGCTTTGTTTATTGTGTAGAGCTTTGTGAATTTGGAGAAAACGTCCATAACAATGAAGATTCGATTTACTTTTCTGCGTCCCGATGGTAATGGACCGTATAGATCGATGGACAATAGCTTTCCAGGTTTCTCTGCAAAGACTGATAGGAAAGGTCCCGACAACGTTGTATTTGTATTCTTCGATCTTTTACAGGTTTCACAGTTCGAACAGAATAATTTGATTTCGTATTTTGATCCAGGCCAATCAAAAAATTGTCGGACCAACTCCAGTGTTTTTCGAGATCCTGGATGTGTGAATTCCTAATGATAGAATTTGATCAATAATTCACAAGTCGATTCAGTGGCGTATATTCTTTTATCCCCATCACGATTCACATAATAGACGATACCGTTTTCTTTTTCGACGCAAGGTGATCATCTTTCGAGTAGACCCGTAATTTCCCTACATTTCTTTTGTAGATTCGATATGTTGCTCATAAGCGACGATATGGTGATTGTGTTGTTATCACCGATTAACATTAACACGATCGGGAAATCCACGTTCTGGTATACTACAGCCTCGAGCGGGGAACAGTATCTGCTCAAGGCATCAGCTGCGATATTTTTAATGCCAGGTATATGTTCGGTAGCGGTTATCGTGAAGCTAGTGAGGAACATTCTCCACTGCGCTACTCTTTGCGAGACATCATCCTTTAAGCCTATAAGATACTGTAGGCATTGACAGTCAGTTTGTATTTGAACTTCGTGATCGATAAGCATGTATAAATTTTTCTTCATTGTGTATATTATCGCCAACATTTCTTTTTCGAATGCAGGATAATTTTTCTCCAATTTCTTCAGCAATCTGCTTACCATCTATAGCACCTTTGGTTTTTCATTTTCGCTTTCACTGAGGAATTGAACAACTATTCCAGAGATAGTGAAGTCGGATGCATCAGTGATCACGTAAAATGGGAGGTTCCAGTCAGGATGTGATTGTAATAAGCATTTAACCATCTCCGATTTTACTTTTTCAAATGCTTGCTGGTGATCGTTGGTCCACTCAAACGTAACATCGTTTTTCAACAGGTTGCATAATGGAGCGACTATATCAGCATATTTTGGAACGTGTCCTCGATATTAATTCGCTACTCCAAGGAACAATTGGACCTCTTTTTTCTTCGTTGGAGCTTTAAAATTATGAATGCCTTCTGCTCTTTTTGGATTGGGTCGTATTCCATCAGTGTCGATTACGTACCCTAAGTATCGGGCTGTATCTCAAAACCATGAGCATTTTTCTAGTTTTAGCGTCATATTGTATTTTACAAATCTTTCGAGTACTAATCAAATGTGTTCCAGGTGCTCCTTGTGTGTTTGGGAGTAGATTAAGATGTCGTCAACATATACCATGACGCAATAATCGAGTCCACTCAGAACAATTCTCATAGCTGCTACGAAGGCTTGCATCGCATCTTTCAGGCCGAAGATTATTTGATTTAAAATATACGGTCTTCCTTGGAATTGGAAAGCTATTCTGGAGCTAATGGGATTTGTAGAAATCCCCATCTCGCATCTAGTTTTGTAAACACCTTCATCTCGGACAAGCTTAGTTTTATTGTTTCAATGGGCGGGACCGTATCTCCTCGCGTACCCATATATTGATTTATCCTCCGAGCATCGAGGCAGGGGAAAATATCACCGTTTTCTTTTTTGGTGTATATTATCAGTGAGAAGTACTCGCTTGACTCAGGACTTATAATTCCCTGTTTTTCCCAGTTGTCGAACAGTTCTTTTACTTTTGGGATCCAAGCCTTTGGAATTATCCTCTCCTTCTCGTCCATCTTTTTTGTGTCCGGGGACATGTTTAGGGTATGTGTATAAGCCGCACATCTACCGATCCTTTCAGCGAAGGCTTTGTGGTTTTTTTGTAGAACATCGCCAAACTCTTGATCTATTTTGTTCGATATCTCTAGCTCCTTTATTATTTTCTCAATTTTGCTTTCGATCTCGAGTGGAGTTTTGTCCATTGGTCCGATGTTGAGAATTGGTTCAATGGCACCAAACTGGATCCTGGTATCTCAATTTGTTTCGATTTATCCCGTGGATCTACAAAATCGACCAACCGATATCTCACACTAGGTCTTCCATCATGTTCGTAGAGGAATTCTCAACCTAGTATGATCGGTGCGTTTAAGCTTTTGTTTATGTGGAGCATTGTTGTCATTTCAATATCATCTCCATGTTTATCGACCATTATGAATCGTAAATTTATCGACCCATAAACTCGTATAGCGGGTTTTCCAACAGCATATCCCACCTTCTGCATTGGGCAGTTCACGTGCATAAGGTATTGGTTATCCAGCTGTATGGAGAACCTTGGTCGATATATGTGCTGTAAGTGTTTCTCACTTTGCCCATAATGCTGTTTATTATAAAGGGCGGAAACCACGGCCTTGTGTCTACGAAGTTGTTTTCGGATTTCACTTCCTCCGGATCTGATTCGACATCGTCCATGATGTGGAAGAAGAATGTCCCATATGGGTCTTCTGCGTCGGTTTGCTGGGGCTTGTTGGCTTCTGATTGTTCATTCTCGTCACATTGATCTTGATCCTCGTATCCAGTGATCAAGTTAACATTAGGACTCATTTCATTGTCCTTTTGATCAATGTGGTCTGCAATCAAAGACACTAAGTTCTCATCAATCAAGTGTGGCTCTTCCTTGTTGTACCAACTTGGAACTGTGTAGATGGATCTTTCATCTCCCGGGATAACTGCTTTATCTATATTCTCATTTTCATAGATTCTTTCAATGTCGAGAATATACACGTCTTTGAAATTGGACTTGAGGTTCCAAATTTGGCTGTTAAATCTTCGAAGTCGAGACCTATAGAACTGGTTATCGATTCTTATTGGGTCTGATGAGATTGTAGTAACGATTATTTTTTCAACTCAACGTTTTCGCAACAACTCGTCGAGGAGATAATGTAGTTTTGAGATGATCGTGTCTTCGTCTGCATACGGGCTCAGGATAAATTCTTCTCCAAAACCGATGATTATACGGGTATTTTCTTTTGCGTTCTTTCGTACAACTTCCAGGAATGGACCCAATCGATTTAGTTTCTCAAAACCTGCTGTTTTATCGATGCTTAGGTTTTGGGCACTCGATAAGCCACTGTTTCTTAACCAACTTAGATAGTTGCATCGCCGAAAACTTGGTACATCTTCCATTCGGGTACTGTGAACTCGTTTTTCATTACGGTTGTCAGTCTGTTTTTATCGTATTTTTTGACAGGGCATCCTATGCGACCAACCATAGGCGCCTTCTTCAGTTTCCCTGGTTCTGACGGGAGGCTTCATCGGGAGTATACAAATCTGCGTATTTTTGATCACAGATGTTTAGTACTGGTTGCTGTTTCGTTTGTTTACTTACACTCCCAGCATTTTCTTTGTGAAACAAGCTATGTAGGTACTCGAGTTTTGTTGAGAACTCGACTAGGTTTACGATGTCAGACTCTAATATTCTATCTCTATATGGCATCGGTATTTTCTTCACCAGGATTCTGTATATAGTCTGGATGTCTTTTCCACATTCTAATAGTCGAGTATATATGTGTATGGCATAGTCAGCTATCGAATTGTATTTTCCAGGATCATACTGACCATCTCAAATGGCTTGTACCTGGGCTTGTTTTCTTGATTTGTTCCAGTAGACGGTCACGAAGTGATCTCGGGCTTGTTGATAGCCCCAGTTTTCTCGATAGACTGCATCTCCGGGGAATTTATTCACATCCATCATCTTTCCGAAAATTCGACCCAATTGCTCGTCATCTTGGTCCAGGTCTTCAACACAACTTTCAAATTCTCTCAAGAATTCTTCCGAAGTTCAATGGTCCTTGGGTCCAGTGTATGCTGGCATTCTCGAGGGATCGAACAATCTTGATGTTTTCTGTAGCAGTGCTATCCTTGAGAACGTCTGGTTTCCTCCTACATCACGGTGTCTTCGTATCGGTGTCCTCCCTCTTTGATTTGGCAGATATGTAGGAACTGTCGTGTCTTTAAGGTGTCTCAGGATCGTCGGAGGTGGTGTTTCTGGCCTGAAACCAGTAGGAATACTCGACATTTCTTTCCATGTGACTTGCGGTATCGAATCTATTGAGATTGGCAGTCGATCGATTTTTCTTTTGAAGTAATCAAACTGTTCTCTAATTTGAGACTTTGTTTCCAAGCTTAGTAGTTTTATTTGCTCCAAGATTTCTCGGGAGCTCAGACTCTGCTCTCGTCTTTTAATAGAGCTTACCAATGTTGAACTAGCCACGGGTTTTCGAGTGATCTCTGTTTGACTCTGCGCAATTGCGGTTTCTTTGTCCTCCTTGGGTGGTGCTTTATCGTCATCGATGGGTATATACAGGGAGTCGTTGTAGAATTGGGCATCCTCCAAATCGACTTTTTTCTTTGTTTGATCGAGTTCCATTTTGGCTATTCTCTTGCGTATCCTCGTTGTTGAAGGGTTTTCTGAGGATTTTCTTTTCAAAATTTCTCTTTCCAGAGCTTTAACTCGATCCTCAAATTCGGTGTTCTTTTTGACTACTTTTACCGTACATAGTTCGGCCGCATTTCTTCTTTTTTCACTTTTTTCAAGCATCGAATCTCATACAACACATTTTCTATGATATCGTGCGGTGCTTTCGGATTGTCGAAGGTAGAGGTTCCAGTAAAACTCAACTGGATCGGCTCCTTTAGGCAGTTCTGGCACCCTATTGGAATCAAAGGCGCATAAATTTTTCAGCGTTTCTTCTTCTTCCATGATGGCAGATCCTCTGGTAACATTCGTGTCATCCTCGCCCATCACAACTTCTCGAGTGTTCGTCACATCATCCCTATCTCGTCTACTCAAGTGGTTGGGGGTGTCAAAAGGGTTGGGGTTGTTATCATCCCCTGTACCATCCATCTTGGATGAGATCTGCTGGCATAGATTTAATAGAAAGGCTAGTGTTTCCCCTATCTAAATCGATACGTTTTATCCTAACAGACTAGCAATCAATGTCTATGGCTCTCCTCATCAATATACCTGGAACAGGGGAGATTTATGGCTCAGCTAAAACTAACAAATATATCGACTTAATTAATTAATGGGTAGGTCATACTTTTGGGGTAATCTTCCGGAAGTATAGTATCAAAAATATTTCTAGAATCCCTAAATTATAATGTATGTTACAAATTGGACCAAAATCCATAATATAGGGCAGATAAAATCGATTAAGGCTCGGTTACTTTACTTTAAAATCGGTACGTCTTAAACACAATTACGGGAATATGGGTGGATTTTAGTTTAGCCTATCTTCTCTTATTTCAATACACACCAGTACGATGTTATTTTAGTCTGTCAAGAATCGTTAAAAGAAAGTCTGTCGAACAATAAAATACTGGGCCACTAAGAGCGACGTACAATAGTTAGGTTAACTACGATAACTATTTTCTATGGCACACTGCCGATAAAATGCTAAGATCAAAACATGATCTGTAGGCTTAGGGCCATAGCAAATGACTGTAACGACTAACAGTCTTTAACACAAAATTTATTAAGGAAGCTTGCGCCTCGAACGGGACATTGTTTATCACATTAACTATATCGAATTAACACGAGGGACCTAATCCTCGAACACCAGGTTGTTTTAGTAATTTACGTTAGATTTATTATTTTTATCGAATTTAAGTTAACACGCTTCGTAATTCATAGAGCTAAATGCTGAAGGCGATGTGGCTTTCACTGCAGTTCACTTGCTGCATTTGTGTCATAAGGTGGAGAAAAACTTCCTCCAATTAGTACACGTGGGAATCAGATGCCCAACAAAAATTAAAAAGGGCTGTGGCAAAGCCAGCCAGTCAACAGTTGCCAGACACTTTTGGTAAATTTGGATAGTGCCAATCCTAACATGAACAGGCTGATCAGACCTTTCCAGCTTAATGGATCGCTCTAACGATCATGCTGAGCAACAAACCGATCGGATGGGTTTTAACAAAACTCAGGTGGCGGCTTTTTTTTCTCTTCTCGTACGATCTTTCTACCCTTATTGAAAGGATATGGTAAAAGGAAACCCGAAATAAAAATGAAAGTAGGAACAGAAATAATTTTGGACGGGTGGTTCGAGAACATGATCGAAAAAGGAAGGTACGCTCTCCACATTCGTTGATATACACCCATGTAAACTACATTACCGAGTAGCAATACGGATCTACGAATAACATGAGATTGTATATATCTGCATGTGAAGGTTTTAGATAAGAGTAGACGATTCTCAAATCACACCCTCATAATGGACGGAATTAAAGTTAGAATGGAAGGTTGTGGATAAGGTGTTTGCATTAGGCTCGGCCACAGAACTCGAAAGACAAGTTGATCAAGTCCTGTCACGGTTGCCAAGTAAAATGTAGATGTGACGTCCGAAAACAAACGTACATCCCGAGTATAGGGAATGATATCACGATTTGAAGTATATGAATAAGTCTCGATTAATCGAAGAGTCGAAACCACAAACCAGCTCAAACAGTTAGGCCACCAGCCTACCAGCGATAGCTCCCTAGGCCTACGAAGTACATCGGGCAAATTTATGTAATTGGAAAGAAATAAGTTGGCCGACCCATTATTAAAGTTTACGTTTTATTACAATCAAGTATGGTAACTAATATCAGGTTGTGCAGGTTATACATCATGTTGTCTCATGGTTCTCGAAGTTCGGTGAACCAACAAATCTCGAGTTAATATTCATCTTCGAATTCGGAGAAGTAGTATCGCAAACTATTCAGATTACTATTGATGTTCACATTTGAAAGTATCGGTGAAAACAATTTAAAAGGTTACTTGATGTCGTATAAAAGAGCTGTATTTTGTCGTGAATAATATTTCGTATTCACGACGAATGAAAAACTATCATGTCTAAAACGAGACTGACTGTTCACTCTTAGGCCAGAAACGTGAACAGTCAAAAGAGATAAAGATTGGTTCACCGATGATCGAATATCGTATTTCTACACGTCACCACATCGTTAAATAATAGTTGATCGACGTGTCTTCGATGTTTCTTAGATTTGGGGAATTTATTTCTGTTGGGGAATCGACGTACTTCCCATTTACCTTGTCATTGTTATAATCTTAAAGTTTGAGAGCTGTTCCCTATCTTAATGGTAATACAAGTCGATGGTGATGTGAGGGGAAGGCTACGGGTAATCAGATGTCACAATAGATATATATATATATATATATATATATATATTATATTCATGCTTATGAATTTTCAAAAACAGTTGAAAAATTTTCATTGAGTCATGAAACCAAAGATATACTACCCCTGGGTCTTTTCAAGATCATGAAATTTGTTAAGTAGATTTTTGTTGAAAACTGTTTTTTAAATATCTCACGTAGGTAAGATAAGGTTTGCCACATTGCCATATTGACACCTTGCCACGATGACACACTGCCACGATGACACACCTATCAATATTTCATAAACTATTAGCGCTCTCTACATGAAAGGTATCTTAGAATATGTACTATAACTGGTGCTAATATACACCATCTAGAAGTCGGCAAAATCACAGTTTTTTTTAATCAAGATATTTCATAATTTATGTTTTTGATGTAATATTTAAAAAAAATGTAAAGATTCCTAATTTTTTTTTTTATATTTTTTTAATTACTGAAGGTAAGTGAATTATGTACCAATGGATTCGTTGTTGTTTTTTTCTACATTTTGGATGCATAATTTGAGAAATAAATCCACAAGAATGGATTATCGGAATGATTTTTTTAATTTTAAAGTAGTTGTCATAATGAAACAAACTTTTTGTTTTAAAATCATTAAATCAAGAAATGGACATCTGTTTGGAAATATTCTTAGGCCTAAATTTACTCAGAAATACACAGGCCATGTGTTTCAGACTCCACCAGTGAAAGACACAGTCAGCTTTTCATTTAACCAAATTATTTGAAAAGTAAAACCTAAGAAATTTGGAGGGGCTACTCCGATTTAAGGTTCAATGCAATAACTTAAAGTTTCTTCGACTAATTAGACCTACAAAATGACTTTACTATGTTTTCCCATTTTATTTTTTTCATTTTTTATGTTTTTTCTATCTTCAACCATATTTTATACTTATATGGTTATATTTTGTTCTTTATTCATTAAATATCTTAAATTTTTTTCAAAATAAGGTTGTTTCATTAAAAAAATACACAAATTTATATGTAATAAGTGTGTCATCGAGGCAGCCCAGATTTCAAAAAGTGTGTCATTGTGACAAACTTGAAAACATTGTATTTTAAATGTGTGTTATTGTGGCAAGTAGGTGTGTCATTGTGGCATCAAAACATGCCACATTGACACATGTGAGTAGTTTCAGTTTTTTCCAGTTTTTGTTATTTGTAATTGACAGATCGTTTCTAAAATGGTATGGTATGTAGTCAAAGGATGTGGCTACAATTTAAAAAAAAAAAAATCATAATTGACCCATTCCTTGGAAAAATATAATAAAAATACTAAAAACTGTGTCATCGTGACAAACTTTACTCTATTGTTCAAAACAATTAAATTTTCTACAAAAAATAAAAAAAATAAAAAACTATCTTTATATGATAAGTCCTCTTTAAAAGATCAGGGCCTTTTTAGTTGAAACTTCAGAAAAGTTCGAATAATTTTACTGAAATTAATTTCTACTTACCTCTTTCTTTTCATTATTTTAAATCAACCAATTTATCACTTACCAGTTAAGTACTTGCCTATATTTTCTGTACTTTTCACGAATTACAGTCGTTTAAAATGATATTAGTTCGTACCAAAGTGTAGAATACTTTACCTGATAATATAAATTAAAATTGGAGAGACAATGAAAATCTGCATCGTCAATGTGAAGAAATTTATGCAGCCGACTACCAATGTGATTTTCTTGCTTCCATATCTGTCAAACAGCATTCCAGCAGGCCATGAAAATAATAATTTTCCCATTTCAAAAGTAATGAAAAGGAAGATGTCTATAAAAAAATCTGGTTGCCTCAACAATGCAATTTTTTCCATTCGTAGCCAATACCCTTGACTTTGACAGAAGAATATGTTCACCAGTACTATTGAAAAAACGAATTAAATTTAGTCCAGCTATTCGATAATTGAACTCGAGAAAATTAAAAATTTATTACGCGTATATGAATAAGTTAGGTAATTCCAGAACGGTGCTAACATCCTTTATGCCTAGAGTTTTAAAAGGCCGTATCATCTCATTCTTATTAACAGGAATAGCGATTAGGCCAAGGTACTAATAGAGAAATCTCAGTCGGTTTACTTATCATTAATAGTAATTAATATGTCAACTGCACTTACGTGGAAGTAAAGCCAGCAATTGCGGAGCAAAGTCGCTTTTGATTTTCTCAAACATTGTAGAGTATTTGAGTAGGTACCAATTACATAGAATTTTCAGAACTGATCGCTGTCGTTAAATTTCACGATATATCTGCAAACCAAAGCCATAAGGAAACCCAGTTGGATTGTTTTTCTTATCTACATCGGGCAATACGTGCAAAAAATTACAAAATTAACTAATAATATATCGATAAGTACGTCGTGCAATTTATTTTGATAATTTTTTAATATAATGTTGCAAATTATGGTGTAATTGTGTCAAGGTCAATTATTCTGTTCAAATTCGAACAAGTTCGTGATGTAACCAAAAATTGTTTATCCTTCCTCAATTTCTTATACCTAACTACCCGCTTGTTTATTATATTAAGGGTGTCGAAGTACGTCTCAAGCAAAACACTGCAACAGTTTCAATAACCAGCATGACGGGCCGCACGGGATGGTTTGGGGGTTTAACTCCCCATAACCCACAAAAAATAAAGCAGAATTTCTACCAAGTAATCTCACGTATTATTTTTAATTATGATTAATGCGAACACAAAAGGTCTGCCGTTGCAATTCCGCTATCATTGCATTTATTTTTGAAAAAACTTCATCGTTTACTATTTTAAAAAATGTAAAAAACTTCTAATTTAAAGTTAACGTTCAATTTTCATTTTCAAACTTATTTAAATAATTTGTCTTACGAAGAGAGGGGTCCATATTTGAAAAGGAAATCTTCTGAAAAAATCTGAAGGTGTGAATTTCAGGGAGCTCATAAAATGTAAAAAAATTTTGTGCTTACACTTAGGTAGCAAAAAACAAAAAACCCCTCTTGAGGAAATCCTGCGACCGGCTCTGATATCCAGCAATGAACTGAAAACATCCCACTTTACGTTCACCTTGTGAAAACGCAAAATATTTATTCTTAACCGTACTAAAATATTGTTAGGTATTTAAAGTTAAATACCGTAGGTACTGAAGTGAAATAATATTTTCTCACGTATTTTTCAATAACGTCGCACTGGAGCACCAAAAACAAACCGAACACATAGTCATTTTGAGTCAAGCATATTATGCTAACTGACTTCGATAGCACAAATTTTCCTTCACTAAAGAAAACACCTAACTACAGTATTGAAGAATTTAACGTATCCTGCTACTTATTTTGAAATCTTGATTGATACCTATGGTCGCTGTGTTTGGTTTTGTAAAAAAAAAAAAAAAAATAACATTTTTTCTAGGATTATCACAGGAAATGTATTAAGTATGAATCAAAGTTTAATAGGAATAGGGCGGATAATTATTGTTACTTGGAAGAAGGGAGAAAAATGGAGAAAATTGAAAGAAGGAAAAAGAAAACAGAAAAGAAGAGCTAATTTTTTGTTTCCATTGCACAGAAATATCTAAAAAAGGATCGACAAATCAGCTCAAGATAATTCGTTGACCCAGTAAATTCTTTTTTTTTTCTTGTTGATTGTTGTTTGGTATGTAAGTATGCGTACGCTAATTATATTTTTAGAATCAACCCAAAATTTATTAGCTCATTCAATGTCACCAGAACAACCTTAAAAGACTATACTTTATTTTTACTTAATTTTTCAAATTGTGTTAGTCTTTAGTTTTAATTTATAATAGTTAGGGTAAGGTTTGACACGATGACATATTTTTTACTATTTCTACTATATTTTTCCAAGGAATGGGTCAGTTATGAAGGTCCATTTCTTCGGCCCCCATTTTAAATTTTAACCCAAAAATTTTTGGCCTAATTGTGCTTAGTTTATGTTAATATGTCCCATCAATTTCAGAATTTGTGCTCACCCCCTTTCTTAGATATAAACAAAAGAGTCTGGGTGGGGCTGGAGAAATGCTAGCCCCCCCATTTTGAATTTTGACTCTAAACTTTGTATATGTAACGCCAGTAAATAGGTGTGGTTCTGAATTTATTTCCTATTTTTGACGTTGACACTTTACTAAATATTTATTTATGGAAAACCACAAATAAATATTTACAATCAATAAAAATAAACTTTGTAAGTAAAATTGAGTTTCCTAGGTATCCACACACTATGGTGGACCTTAACTGTGTTTGAAAGAATTTAGACTTCAATTAAATTTCAACAGGATACTTTTCATAAGATATAATATTTTTCATTTACAACACATTAATAGATAACAGAAATTATTAAGATTGAAATGAACAAAATTAAAGAACTGAACACTGGAAAATAATGAATTGAACAAAATAATAGAATTGAACATTTTGTTCTTCAGTGTAAGAGTTTTTATAATTTAGTTTGTACATAGTAAAAAGAAGAAATAGTAAGAAATAGTGGGATTAGTTTATTATGATTGGTTGTTACCAAAAAGAAGGAGAATTGACGTTTTCCAGTATTAGGCAGATATTTCAATTAAGGTACACGTGTGTGACATTAACTGAGGTCAACCACAATTGTATTTTGTATGGAAGACAATTTTTCATCGAATTCAGACGATACCATTTCCTGTTAGGTTTATTTCAAGAAGAAGAAGAGTCATAAAAATGTGGAGAATTAGAAAATAAAACGAATTATTTCGTTTGTGTAAAAATATAGGTGGACATTTAGAAAATGTTCGTCTATATTTGTCACAGTATGCTAATTTTGCTTCATTTGTGCTAAATTTGCCATTAATTTTAGAATTTGTCTCATTTATTTTCAGAGATAGGGGCCTCAGAAATTTATGTGTCAGCCCCCAATTTCAAATTTTGAGTTGAAACTTTGCATGCTAATTGTGCTTAATTTGTGCTAATTTGTGCTGCAAATTAAAAATTTTATACTCATTCCCTTTCAAAAATATTTGTGGTTTAGTGTCTCCCCTCAGCCCCCCATTTGAATTTTGACCCAAAATTTTTCATACTAGCTGGATTTAATTAGTGCTAAATTTTGCTACCAATTTTGGAATTTGTTATCACCCCCTTCTTAATATATAAAAAAAAGTTTGTGGGTGGGGCTAGGGAAATGCTAGCCCCACCCATTTTGAATTTTGACTCAAAACTTGGCATACTAATTGTGCTCAATTTGTGCCAATTTGTGACAACCATTTTCAAATTTGTGCTCACTTCCCAACTCAGATAGGGAGCATCAAAGATTTCTCCTCAGCCCCACCCTTTTTGAATTTTTATACAAAACTTTGCCCACTACTATTTTTTAATTTGTGCTTAATTGTGCCAACAAGCTTATAATTCCTGTACATTCAAATCTTCAGTTATTTGCAAAACAAATTTGGGTGGGGCTGGGGAAATGCAGCCCCACCCATTTTGAATTTTGACTTGAAATTTTGCAAACTAATTGTGCTCAATTTGTGCTAATTTGTGCCAACCATTTTATAATTTGTGCTCAATTATTAACTGAAATAAGGGGTGAGAAAGGTTTTGTCTCAGCCCCCCTTTTGGAATTTTGAGCTCAAACTTTTCCCATTATTTTATCTTAAATTGTGCTTATTTGTGCCAACTTTCTTTTTTGAAATTTTAAAGTTGCAATTTCAAGCAACCAATAATAATCATCCATTTCTGTTGTTGTCTAAATAATAGTCACTTATAACAAAATTTTCAGTAGGGTCATGATAATTCAAGCCTTCCATTTTAAATAGGAGTTAAATTTTATTACAATTTTTACAACATTTGTACCAAATTTTTATCTAGGTACTTTTAAGTGAATATACTTAACCCATAATTTGCAGGTATTTGCCAAAATATCATTATTTTTCACAAAACATTAATATTTTGTATATGTATCAATACTGGAAAATCATTGAAAATTATGTCAAATTTTCTTAATTTGGTATTTTCTGGTTGTTACTAAAAAACTTTGTAAGTACATGGAAATTTTTCCATTGATCACTCTCTATTGGCAGTTTTTTCCATCAATTTGCCAAATTAAAAATATTATCATAAAAACCTTCTATATGAATTAAATAGAAAGAAAAAAACAAATTTTTATGGTAATATGTATATAAATTATTAAGTAAGTATTTATGTTAATTTTGGTTTTATATACTTAATAATTTAAAAAACATATTTTGTGATGTATCACACAATAAAATGTGGAAACTCAAAATTGGTTCCCTTTTGGGGCACATTTAGGGATGAAGAATGGGTCAAATGGAGAAAAGAAAACCAAATTTGGACTTGGCGCTTCAAAAAACATATTTTGTGATGTATCACACAGCAAAATGTGGAAACTCTAAATTGGTCCCCTTTTTGGGCACATTTGGGGATGAAGAATGGGTCAAATAGAGAAATGAACACCAAATTTGGATTTAGCGCCTCAAAAAACATATTTTGTGATGTATCACACAATAAAATGTCAAAACTCAATAATTTCGCTAGAGGAATATTTATACATGCATAACTAAGGAAGGCTAATTTAGTACTGACAGAATGGTGTTATCTGAAATATTATTTATATAACTATAAGAAATACCGTATCCTAGACACTTTTTGGTGATCCAATCAGGATGCGTTATTCCATTTTATTTGGAATTGGGACTTGTAATCTGACTTTTTTGATGAAAAAAATTCCCAAATTTTGAATCTAATTTTTGGGTTTTCTAAGGAGAATTTTTCAGATTTCTTTGGCCAGTGTTATTTACCTTAAAATACTAATTTTTTGAACCACCATTCGTATTTTAAAATCAATACTGAATACTGCAGAGTGGCACAAGATTTCATTAGATTGTCAGAGAATGGGTTAAACATAATACTTCTTTCCGACATAGTTGATAAAAAGCAACAAAATCTATCATTAAGCATATTATTTTAATAACCCCAAATATAAAGAGACCATTCAAAACGACAATCAACAATTTCAGCAGATAGATTTGCCGCACATAAAAAAAAAGACAATGAACAAATTCTACCACCATCAAACAATCATATAGTTCAGCTTTATAATTTTAGCATTAGTTATACCTGAACTACCCAACCAATTTTCAGTAAATTATAATCAGATCTTGTCTCATAAGCTTTTTACCAGCCTATTAAATTGCAACTAAATTAGGTCAAAATTACAACCGCTATTTTTGACAAAAGAAATAGGTATCTAAACACATAAATAAATAAATTCTGATAGATATAAATGAATTTGAGGTATTGGTATTTTTAGAATATTAAACTATCCCATTCCCAGTTTTCTTCAAATTGATAAGTATAATGATAAGATTTATTTTTAGAAAAACATGAAAATTGTGGTGGAGTGGATAACTTCCCAAAAATAAAGTCCTATAAGTATCATTACACGCCAATATAATATATTATTTGTTCATCCTGATATAACTTTGACAGACAAAAAATATTGTTGTTAGGCAAGTAGGTATACATAATTTATGTAATTAAATAGATGGTCAAATTGATAAAAAATTATTCTATTACAAGAAAAAAAACAAAAACTGCATTAATTACTTATTTAAAAAAAATAAAAGTGGTAAAAGTAAGTGTACAAAATAAGTGTAAAAAAGCATTGAATAAAAACAAAAAATTGATTTCATAACATTAGTTTAGTGTCTTATTTTATAGATTTTTATGAAAGTAGTCTCAATTTTGCTATGTTATATTTATATTTGGGATACTTGCTAGTTGCTAGTGTAATATAGAGAAAAGATCTTAAGATCCTCTGTTCCTCTGTATGGTAGTTGTTATTTCACTGTTGAAAGGTGCTTAAGATATTTTTGAAAAATGGGTACGTACATGGTTATCAGCTTTAAGGATTTGAGGTTTAATTTCTCATGGTTTTGTTTTGGAAATGGGAAATTTAAGTTTTGATATTGACCCATATTACTGAGTGATATATCCTATTATATGTTTTTGAAGGATATGAGTTCAAACTTTGGTCCCATTTTTGGATTTAACAAATCCCCAGCTTACCTGTGAAAAGGTACAAATAATATTTATATGTACCATTGTGTTACACATCTTAGGACATGTTTCATAGGCAATGATTTCAAATTTTGGGTTATTTTAAATATTAATACAATCCTAGGGCTCCCTGTGAAACAAAAAGGGTGTTGGGATAATATTTCCACATATTATTGTTTGATACATCAGAGGACATGCATCTGAATAAACTGAGTTAAAATACTGAGACCATTTTTCTACAGAACCTTTCCTTGCCCTTCCTACTACCCCAAAAATTGTAAATTACTTTTTGTAAAACTGAGGCGTATTTGGCAGGCATGTTTTCTCAGGGTCTAATTTCAAATTTATGTTTCATTGATTGATTGAACCACTCCTTGAGCCCCTTATAACCCTAAAAATGAATTATGATAATATTTTCTATAAAGAACACTTCAGTTTCTCTCCTGCTGTGTGTACATATGTTTCACTTTTTTTTAATTTAAATTCTAACACATTAATTTTATATGTATTTATCATCCCTTTTTTCTCCTGTGACGTACTTATGCACCTATATCATGAATGATTTTATATTATTGTTAGTAAATTCAACAAAACATTTTTTACCATTAAAAAATTAGAAATAAACTATATAAAAAAAAGAAAAATAACTGCGTTAATAGTTTAGTACTACATGTCCCTTCTTCACCAAGTAAAAAATTGAAAAATAGTGATCTATCTTCCAATATACAAAAACGTGCGAGAGCTGTGGAAACTTTTGATTATGGTAAAAATTCATAATAGTCAGAAACCTGGTAATTCCAATGAGAATAATAGTAAGAACCAAGAAAGTCAAAGCTCAAATCTTGAAAATACAATTGATGATTTGACTACTGATTTAAATAAGAACTTACAAGTTTCAAAGGGGGACAGTAACCAAGTTAAACCAAGTAACCAAGATAAACCAAATAACCAAGATAACCAAGTAACTTATCGAACCAAAACTGGAAGGAAAAAGGTTGAAAAATAAGGAAAATGATTTCAGATGATCAAAGAGCTAAGTTAGTTTCAGAGGGGGAAATTTGGCATTGTCGTATGGGCCATATTTCCTCTTCTAACTTATATCGACTGCGATCTGTCGTAGAAGGTATGCCTGATATCATTTGTCTTGATATTTTCCAAGAATGTGAAGTATGCAATGTGACCAAGATGATGAGAAAACATTTCGATAAAAATCAAGATTGTGCAACTCGTCTAGGTGAGATAACTCATGCTGATTTAATTGGGCCTATCTCACCACCAACTTTTACCAAGAAAAATAAATATTTACTTCTATTAGTTGATGATTTCACTCGCTACATGCATATTTTCATATTGAAAAAAAAATACGAAACAACCAAGTTCTTCAAACAATATCTAAAAAAAATGAGAGCTCAATTTCCGATGGAAGGGCAATTCAAAATTTTAAGGTGTGATAACGGCACCGAATTTTGTAACCATGCAATGGATATTTTGTTGGAAGAATTTGGTATTGAGCGAGAAACATCAGGTCTGTATACCAGTGAACACAATGGTACTGTAGAACGTGCAAATTAAAAATACGTTCGTTGCTCCAAGAAAGTGGCTTTCCAACTTCATTTTGGGGAATTGCTGCTGAAGCTGCAGCCTACTTATATAATCGGTCTCCAAAAAAACCAAATAGTAGGTTGTAAATTTGATGTTGTTAGTAAAAATCAATATCTAGCTGGTTATTTGAAAACTGGTTATCTAGTCTATGATCCTGAAACCAAGAAAACATATACTTCATGTAATGTTAAATTTTATGAGTCAAAAACCTATAAGAATATAAGCGACGAACACCAAGATCTAGATAATCAAACCCTAGATTTTTCTAATGATTATTTAGGTAGCGATTCAAGTTTAAACCAAGATGACTCTGTACAAAATTCCGTTATTCAAAATGAGAATTCTGTACCTAGTCAAAACCATGTACCAAGTCCAAGAAATAAAACTGCTTCTTCCAACCAAGTTAATCTAAACCAAGATAAAGCTTCTCAAGAGTCTACTCAAGAGGAGATTATCAAAATTAATTAGGATTGGGATTTATTCCAAAGTAACCAAGTAAATCAGGATGAAATTAAAATTCTACGAATTCCAGATCCATGTAATAAATTAGAAGAGTTCAAAATTTCTTCTCCTAATGCTCCGAAATCTTTCAAAGAATGTCTTAAATCTCCTGATTGGCCCAAGTGGAAGAAAGCTATTGACTAAGAAATTAAATCTATAAACTTTCAAAAAGTCTGGGAAATTGTTCCTAGGGCTTCAGCACGTAATCACCAAGTTCTTCCATGGAAATGGATATTTATGATTAAACCAGATGGATCTTTTAAGGCAAGAATTGTGATTGTAAAGTCTGTAGATAAGGAGCAGTATACTATTGAAGATACTTATTCTCCAACAGCCACAGCTACAACAATTCGCTGGTTCTTCTTAATTGCCAACAAATTAAATCTATGTATTACTCAATTAGACATAAAAACTGCTTTTTTGAATAGTGAAATAGATAGACTTAAATTTGCGTCTGTTCCCCAAGGTATTGAAATCAACGGGAACAAATATGTGTTAAAATTAAACAAAGCTGTGTATGGCTTAAGCATAGCACCAAGATGTTGGTATGAGAAATTCAACAAGTTAACCAAGAAATATGGCTTTCAACCATTAGTGAGACAGGGATGTTTGTTCTTAAAACATTCAGGGAAGGATTTTGTTTTGTTTCTTGCATATGTTGACGACATTCTAGTTATGGGCTCTAAGGCGAACCAAGTAAAACAAAAAATAAGTCAACTCCAAGAAAATACGCCTAAACATTATGGAGGTTTTCAAATTGAAACTGATCCTCTAACAAATACTTTAAGATTACACCAAGAAGATTATATTCAAAATTTAATACAAGAATTTAATCTTGAACACCCTGGAGGAAGAACAGTACCAATGGATACTTTTGGTAATTTCCCCAAGGTTGAACCAACACCTTTGCCTCCTCATAATTCGTATAGGATAGCTTATGGCTCAATATTATATCTAGCTAATAGTACACAACCTGACATTTCCTTTGCAGTTAGCTACTTAGCTAGATTCCAAGAGAAACTAAGTGAATTAGAAAGAGTATTAGTCAGTCATGTTTTTCGTTATTTGAAACATACACCAAAATTGGGACTAACATACTCTAACCAAGACCAAGATAATGAGATTAAGGCGTATGTTGATGCAGATTATGCTGCTGACAAATCGTGTAAGTCAACTACAGGTTATGTGATAAAACAATTTGGTAACACAATTGCATGGGGTAGTTGCAGACAACAAATTATTGCTGAATCAACTACTGAAGCTGAATTCATAGCAGTAGCTGCTGCATCTTAACACATAATATACTGTAGTTGACTAACTGAAGAAACCTTTCCTCAGTTTCCAAGTCAAGCAACAGTATTTGAGGATAACCAATCAACTAGAACATTCCTTAATATATTTTGGAACCATGGCAAACTCAAACATATTGATTTATGATATCTAAAAGTCAAGGAACTAGTTCAAGATGGTATACTCAAAATTGTTGCTATATCGACTAAAAATCAATTAGCCGATATTCTAACCAAGCCTCTACCAAGACAACAACACGAAGTATTGCAAAAACAAATTTTAAATAACTAAATAGTTATTTTAATTTGTATAAGTACCAAGTTGATAGTTACCAAGAGTGAATAATAATATATTTCTGAAACCATTTTATTAAAAAGACCAAAAACCAAGCAAAACCAAGTAAATTATCAAACACCATGTTTCTAAGTTTTTGTTATTCAAAATGAAAATGAGTTTGAAATTTCTGTTACTCATAATAGGAATTTTTTAAACATTTAGCAAACCAAGAAAACCAAGTTCAAATAAAAATATACCAAGTCGGAAATGTTACCTTATAGGCTTGATTAGTAAGGTCTCTATCATGTTATCTATTCTGATGAATACAAACAAATAAGATCAATCTCCAAGGCTCACAGTATAATAAATACTCACACAAAACCAAGAAAATAATAGTCATGACAATTCCAAAGTTAACCATTTGCGATATATTTCTAGTCAAAATAATAGAAAACTCGATATTTACATTTTATCTAATTATAAGTTGTTTAATTTTCTGCCTGCAGATTAAGAAACCAAGAATTCGAGTTTACCATTTATTCATCAATAACCAAGATTATTACCAAGAGTTCCTGTAACCAAGATACAATGAAGATATTATATTTGATGAGACTGTGATTTTTGAAACGTATTGTGACTTTTGTATTAATAATTTGTTTGTTTTGCAGGTTTATAAATTTTGTTACCAGATTAGATATAAGTTTATTTTGTTTTGTTTTGTTTTGTTGTTAGTGGTCGACAGCATTTATTTTGCTATTAATCAAATTTGCTCAATTTTTTATTTACTTTCATATTTTTATATGTTTATGTTTCAGTCACTAAGTTTATCAAGTGGACCACACACATTAAGTCTTACGTTCACTTTCTTAATTAAAGTTTCGAATTATGTAGAAATTAATGTGTTATTTGTGAAAGACCGGAGAAACCAAGTTAATGATTCTTTCTTTCAGTGAGAAATATCTACTGTCTCACAACTATCATCTGCGAGTTTGTAATACGACATACGAGATACCACGAATCAAGATTACGAGAATTAAAGAAAACATGCGTTCAATATGCTCGCCTGAAAGGGGGGTGTTAAATATCACTATCACCAGCGCTATCTATGATTCTGCAGTCGACATATTTCACAAAGTTTCCGAGTCTTTTTGTCTGTGATATTCTGTACACCAAGTCTTATTACATTTTACATTTTTCTGTTCCGATTTATACTCTTAACTGAAATAATTGTTGTTCTACACTCCACCTACACTCGCTCACTAACTGTTAGCGCTACTACTTTGAACAACGTAAACTAACACTTTCAGGTTGTGCAAACAAACACGACTTTTTTCGTCCGTTCACCCGAGAACGCTGAAACTCATTTCCCACTCAAACTGTAATCTCGTAATGGAGGGAGATTGTTCATCTTCCTCATACATATAATTTGTATCTTCAATCATTGCATTAAAGTATCTCTAACTAACTTATTCCTTTCTTTGGATTTCAACCTCACTTCATGGTAGGCAGAGCTGCGATTCCTGAATAGTTAGTACAGAGTGATACTTAATCTTTCAATTAATTTTTTTTGCTATAGTATCCAAAAGTTTAAGGAACTATAAGCTTTTATTTTCGTTAAAAGTTGTTTTCTTTACAAAATATATTTTAATTCAAGAGTTAACTCAAGTGAATTTTTTTTTGGTTTAATTTTTCAAAAAGTTCATCGAAAATTATTCGAAGGTTACTTAAATCATATTGGCACCAAATTAATTTAACGCCATTTTGATCATCTTCCAAAAAATACTGGATCTTCTTTTTGTGGCAAGGTGAAACCAAATTTTTTTTCATCGTGGGATTGCAGATTACTTCGGACCTGGATCGTCTGTTACAACAAGGTGAAACATAGTAAATTCAAAAATCGGAGACCACTGTTGCATCAAACGAAGTCATCGTAATTTTCGAACATCATCATCATCAAAATTTCGTCGATTGAGTGCTGCTGATTTCGTATGCTGCCAAGATTGAAATTTTCTGAGGACTACCTGAAATTGATCCAAGTACTGACCCACGGGAAAAAGCCGATTACTCACGAACTCAGCTGGGAGATATTCAACGGAATTCCGCAGGTTACGGGTAATGTAATTTTCGATACTTTCAAATTATATATTTCATTTACTATTGTGGAAAACGATGGGATATATTCAGTGATTTTGTGGGACATTGAGCGAATTTAGTTATATAAAAATTAATTTTTTCCTTGAAATTTTTCTTCTTTCATTTAAATTCCAAAACGCTTAATTTCAAGAACCCCCTTTAGTTCGGTAAAAATCAAGTGAAATTTCACAGGACGATTAAGCTTAAAAATAAGTTCGAATAAAGCAGGTTACGAATGGTAAGGCTTTGGAAACCAATTGCTAACGGCACATCAAATTGTGAAGGAACAATAAAAATTAAAGGAAAAGATTAAAAAAAATTATTAGATATTTTTCAAAATGAAAAAATAACAGAAGTAAGAATAAATTTAATTGAATTTCCATTTTGGAAAACATTTTCGAGAGAAATAATCTTGGAAACTTTCTCAGTAAATGTTAGTGGAATAATTCATTATAAAAGAGGTATCGAAGTCGCAAAATTTATAGAAATTTCAAAAAATATCTTTAGTATTCAAGCTTTGGACTCGATAGAATCTTTCAGAATTTTTCTTGAAAATTTTGAAAGAGAAAATCGGCTTTAAAAACACTTAAAATTACAATAATCAAAAAATATAATATAATAATAATAAGTAAAATACTTTCATAGTTGAACAAATTTCATGTTTCAACAATTTATTGTCACAAAAGAAAAAATCTTTTGTTACATTGGGCAAGTTTAATTCTAAAATTTTCATGTCACAAAATTCCTTTGTTTAAACTACCAATGCATAAACTTGAAAACTTATTACAATAAAATATTACAGATAGTATTCAAGGACAATTTTCAATAGATCTTTCGTCATAAACAATCACAAGGATTCAAATTTAAACAAGATTTATTCAAGTTTATTTTTGAAATATATTCTCAATTGTAATATTTTTTTTGCTTTTTCATATTTTAAAACGAAAACATATACACAAATAATATTACGAAAAATTAACAATTTAAATAAAAAATAAAATTTTTTTTTTCTATTTTAAAAAATAAAATAAATTTTTTTGAAAATTAATTTTTTTTGAAAATTGATTTTTAATTTTTTTTCAAAATTGAGTTGTCAGAACTAAGTACATTACCAAGTACTCCAGAAAGCATGAATACAGCAAGCGAAAGAACCACTACCCCATCCCCTCAAGGAGGATCAGGCTCTGGGAGTACACATCCTCAAGTACATTATGTCATGCCAGCTGATGAAACTATACGTCCAATACAAGGTCCAAGTGGGAAAATATTTGATGGTCAATATTACTTGGACTGGAAACGGATGATAATAGCTTTAATACGGGGTTCAGGATATTGGGATGTTTTTGGTCCACACCCTGAACTTAAAATTTATATCGAAAATATGGATAATTTACAATATAGACCATCTTCGAATTCTGCTAAAACATATTCTAAAAAACAAGAATGTGCAAAAGCATTTATCATGGAACGAATGACATATAATGTATCGAAACAAATTAGGGAATGTAAAACGGTGGATCAAATTTTTGAAAAATTAGATATAACTTACGGTTCTAAAACAAAAATAGTCGCAAATATGGCAAAATCAAAATGGACTGCTTTTAGATTTACACCAGGTGGAAATATAAGAGGTTTCTTAAATACATGGGACATACTAGTACAGGAAGTTCGTGATGCAGGGAAGGAAGTATCTGAAGAAGAGGAATTGGAAAACCTTCAATTAGCATTAGGATACGAACAGACCATAGCAAAAATGCAATTTGATAACCTCCCTGAAAATAAAAAAAATCTAGAAGTATTTAAACAAATATTAAAAGAAGACGGTGATCAAAAAATAAGAGATAAACAAATTAAATTACAATATCAATCGTCTAACAAAAAATTTGTTAATAATGGGAATAAATTTAAAAATAATAATACGAATTATAATAATAATAAAGACAATAGATGGAATAGAAATAATAATTATAAACGAAATAATAATACAAACAGTAATAATAATGGAAATAACAATAATAACAACTATAGAAATAATAACTCAAGAAATGAAAATAATAATCATAATAATCAAAATAATTATAATAAAACTCAAAATAATAATAGAAACAATGATCAATCGCCCAGAAAAAATAATAAAGAAGAAATATGTTTTATATGTAATCAAACGGGACATTATAAAAATAAATGCCCTGATTATAAACCAGAAAATAAGGAACAGAATAAGGAAAAACAAAAAAAATAAAGATAAAAAATAGGAAGAGAGACCAATTAAATTGTCATACATGGTAAAAAAATACAATAATAATGAAGATTGGTTCCTAAAAAAATTAATTAAAGACAATACAAAAAATGAAAATTATATACACTTAAAAAAAAAAATGTTACTTGATGGTGGGGGGTGGAAGTCCATCTCACATCAAATATGGAAAAATTAATTAATATAACCAAATTTAAAATTCCAGTAAAATTACAGTGTGCACTTAAAGATACGTATTTATATGCCACACATATGGGAAATATGAGAATATTAGTGGAAAATGAAAATAAAATCCAAACAGCAATTGAATTATTGGAAGTACATTATGTACCAGATCTGTCATTAGACATTATGTCTGGGATTAAAGTAACAGAATTTGGAATTCTACATATGGATCAAGGAAAAGAAAAAATACAAACATACTTTATAGAAACAGGAGACATTTTATTTACATCTTATAAAATTGATGGTGTCTTTCAAGTAAATTATGATTACATAAACATACCAAAAAAATGTATGCCCGTCACTCAAAACCAAGATGACGTTCTGTCGAATTATAAATAGAAGAAGAGGAAGAAGAACCCAATAATAATAATAATTCAGAAGAAACTAATGAAAATAATAATATTACCAGTGAAAATAATAATAATGAGGATAATAATGATGATAATAAAAAAAAATAATAATAATAATATTTCAGATAATTCATTAGAAATAATCCAAAATAATACAAACAACCATAAAAAAATGATTTGGCATAGACGTTTAGGTCACTTAAATGGAAAATACATGAGATACCTACATAAAGTCACAATAGGAATTCCAAAGACAATTATTTTTAAAGATGATGATTTCATAAATTGTGAAATTTGCAAAATAGCAACAGTCAACGTCTAGGTCATAATAATGTTAGAAATAAACCTCAAAGGAGACTGGAAATTATATCTTCCAATATTATGGGACCATTCACACCCACAATAGCTAACCAAAAATACATATTAACATTTATTGATAATTATAGCAAATACACCTTCGTAATACCAATATCGAATAAAAGTCAAGTATTTACTGAATTCAAAAATATTTTTCTCTCAATGAAAAATAAATTCCCTGAAACACCAATAAGTCAAATAAGGTGCGACAATGCAAAGGAATATACGGATCAAAAATTAGTAAAATTTTGTGAAAAAAATGGAGTACAAATAGAAAATGTAGTTCCTTACTCACCAGAACTAAATGGAATTGCTGAACGACAAAATCAAACCATAATGAAAAGAGTAAGAAGTTTACTAATTGATGTTTATCTGGATATTAAATATTGGGCACATGCAATAGCTACAGCCGCATATTTGATAAACAGATCACCAACAAGAGTAAATTCAGAGTACAAAACTCCATATGAAATTTTTTTTAGTAAAAAACCAAACTTAGATAATTTAAAATTTTTTGGATCATTAGTTTATAGGCATATTCCATTAGAAGTTCGACAACAAAATGCAACTAAGTCAAAAAATAGAAATGAACAAAAAATTGATCCAACATTTGCACCAAGGGGAGAAAAAGGTATACTCATGGGATATACCACTACCGGATATTGCATTAGAGACCCTTTTTCAAATAAATTCAATATATCTTGTGATGCCAAATTTGACGAAAACAAAAATATATCAAATTTTAAAAATTGTGAACAAGAACTCGTACTTAAACCAGCAAACTTTGTAAAAAACATATTCAATATAAATACTTTTAACATTACAAAAACTATAGATAATAGATGAATCGAAGACTGTATACCAACATGCTATAAAGATATTAAAAATAATCCTTTTAAAAAAGAATGGATGAAAGCTATTGAAGACGAATTTATTTCATTAGGAGAAATGGATGTGTGGGAAGATGTAGACTATGATAAATCCTTAAAAACAATTGATACAAGATGGGTTTTTGTAACCAAACCAAATGATGAAGGATACCATCAACCGAAAGCAAGATTGGTTGCGAGGGGTTTTAAGGACAGAACCGAATACAAATTGGGACAAGTATTCGCCCTGGTTGTTCCAATTTGGATAGTAAGATGGTTCCTATCAATTGTTAATAAATATGACTTGGAAATGGTTCAATACGATGTAAAAATGGCTTATTTAAATTCCCCTGCTATAGTCCCTATATATTTAAAACCCCCAGAAGGTTTACTAATGGAAATTAATAAATTATTGAAACTCAAAAAATCTATTTATGGCTTAAAAACATCGTCTAAATCGTGGTATAATTTAATAAATGAATATATTCTAAACATGAACTTTGAAAGATCCATAACGGACAAATGCTTATATTTCAAAAAATCAAATGAAAAATTAATTTTTATGATCACATATGTTGACGACATATTAATAGCCTCAAATGCCCCTGAATGGATTAAAAACGTAAACGATTCCTTTAACAAAAGATTTACCATGAAAATTATTGATAATCCAAGATTTTATTTAGGATTTGAAATTATTAGAGATAGAAAAGAAAATACCATAACTCTAATACAATCACGATATATAGAAAAAATTTAAAAAAAATATAATCAAAATGAATCAAATTTCATAAATACCCCCATAGAAACATCTTTAAAAATTGAAGAAGATGAAAATTGCACAGATGATACAGAATATCGTTCAATGCTTGAAGCCCTGTTATATCTAGCTAGAATAACAAGACCAGATATTTCATTTGCAGTGAACTTTTTCTCAAGATTCCAAACAAAATCAAATTCTAAATTAAAAAATCATGTGAGAAGAATATTTAAATATGTAAACACCACAAAAGATTTCTCAATTAAATTCACATCAGATAGTAAAGGCATACATTCTTTCGTTGATGCATCTTATGCCCCAGATGTAAAAAATCATGAAATAAAAATATCAAATTTAAACCTAGGAAAATCGATATCAGGATTTTTAATATATTTAAATGGGGATTTAATTAATTGGAATGTAAGAAGACAAACAATCGTAGCTACAAGCTCAACTGCTGCTGAAATTATTGCGGTGTTTGATGCCTTAGACGATATACAAGTCACATTCCTTCTACAAAAAGAAATATTCCAAGAAAATGACCCAGTAAGAGTTATCGAAGATAACATTTCAGCCCTCAGAATAATGTCGAGAGGAGCTCAAAAACGAGCAAGGGCCTTAATGATAAAATGTTATGTCATTACACAATCGGTAGAAGATAAAGAAATAGAATTCAAAACTGTAGGTACAAACTCGCAATTAACAGATATGCTAACAAAAAGTCTCGAAAAACAAAAATTTAGAAATCTAGTCGATAAAATATTAACAACATCAAACCTCTCACAATAAAATTCATTAAATTCACAATAATCATATGGAAAATCGTTTATTTTAAAAGGGAAGAAATATAGAAACTCAAGTCAAGAATCACTGAATACAATAATCTCGCCTTTTGTAATATAGTACATGAAAAATATAATGTTCGAGAAAAAGAAAAATCACATGTTCAAACAAAATTAATAATATAATATACTTTTAGGCCAAATAATACTTGTTGAAACAAAATTTATTTTCGTGTAGGTATTCATTGTCATCTCTACAAATTCAGGTTTTGAATAAACAGAGATCTGAATACAAATCATAGACATGATTTCACACGTTTAGTTGATATTAGTTTATCACATTTTGGAACACCCTCATTCAACAAGTACTGAACAAAATTGAACAAAATTTTTCTCGATCAACATGAAAGATCAAAAAATATCCGAATCGAACTGTTAATGTAATATATGTCGATAAAAAATTTTGAAGATACATCGAATACATGTCGTAATCTAGTTATTCATTATTAATTTAATTTTATGTCATTTATTTTATTTATTTTTGTTTGGGAAATGAATGTAAAAGTGTAATAATATTGTAATTCAAAATTTTTTGTTCTCGCGATAAATCATGTTCGCTCGTTTCGTTGGACTGTGGGGGGGTGTTGTTCTACACTCCACCTACACTCGCTCACTAACTGTTAGCCCTACTACTTTGAACAACGTAAACTAACACTTTCAGGTTGTGCGAAAAAACACGACTTTTTTCGTCCGTTCACCCAAGAACGCTGAAACTTGTTTCCCACTCAAACTGTAATCTTGTAATGGAGGGAGATCATTCATCTTCCTTAAACTTATAATTTGTATCTTCGATCATTGCATTAAAGTATCTCTAACTAACTTATTCCTTTCTTTGGATTTCAACCTCACTTCAATAATATGTCCGATCGTTGTTTAGTTAAATAAATCATTAAGTTCACGAAAACTTACAAGTTGGTTCGAATTCCTTGTGAGGTCGTCTTTAAAGTGTGTGTACCAAGTTCAAGTGTATTTATATTAAATAAAGAAATTGATTATGGAAATTGCAAAAAGATTGATATCGATATAATATCGATATTTTCGTATTTGATTCATATCGATTTATATCGATAATTTAACATTACTAGTCGTCGGTAATACTGATACCGAGACTGATAATCAGTAATGAGAGAGAAAACTTGTGTTGTTGTTCTTTAATACAGATTTGGCGACGAATCAAAGGGAATTGGTCAATGAATTCTCTTCGATTCATCGCGAATTCTCTTCGATTCGTCGCGAATTCTCTTCGATTCTTCGCATTAGATTAATCACGATTCGGCGACAAATCGAAGAGAATTCATCTAGGTACGAATTTTCTTCAATTCTTGGCCGTTAAATGAATCAAGATTCGTCGCGATTTCTCTTTGATTCGTCGCGAATTCTCTTCGATTCATCGCGAATTCTCTTCGATTCGTCGCGAATTCTCTTCGATTCTTCGCATTAGATTAATCACGATTCGGCGACGAATCGAAGAGAATTCATCTAGGTACGAATTTTCTTCAATTCTTGGCCGTTAGATGAATCAAGATTCGTCACGATTTCTCTTTGATTCGTTGCGAATTCTCTTCGATTCGTCGCGAATTCTTTTCGATTCTTCGCATTAGATTAATCACGATTCGGCGACGAATCGAAGAGAATTCATCTAGGTACGAATTTTCTTCAATTCTTGGCCGTTAAATGAATCAAGATTCGTCACGATTTCTCTTTGATTCGTTGCGAATTCTCTTCGATTCGTCGCGAATTCTTTTCGATTCTTCGCATTAGATTAATCACGATTCGGCGACGAATCGAAGAGAATTCATCTAGGTACGAATTTTCTTCAATTCTTGGCCGTTAAATGAATCAAGATTCGTCACGATTTCTCTTTGATTCGTTGCGAATTCTCTTCGATTCGTCGCGAATTCTTTTCGATTCTTCGCATTAGATTAATCACGATTCGGCGACGAATCGAAGAGAATTCATCTAGGTACGAATTTTCTTCAATTCTTGGCCGTTAAATGAATCAAGATTCGTCACGATTTCTCTTCGATTCATCGCCGTTAAATTAATTAGGATTCTGCAAACGAATCGAAGAGAATTCATCTACGAATTCTCTGAATTCGTCTCTGTTGAATTAATTAGGATTTAAATCGAAGAGAATTCGTGAATTCTGTTCGATTCGTCGCCGTTAAATTAATCAAGATTTCATGTACGAATTAAGGAATTCTCTTCAATTCGTCAACACACAAGAAATCTTTACTTACTTCTCCCAATTCTAGCAATTAACGGTATTCTAAATTATTATAATAGAACACATGTGACAAAGAAGGTGTTTCTTGTGTCACAATTACATAACAAGTGAGTAGTACAAAGTGTTGGGATACGATTCCCTCACTACCTCACGAACACGTAACTGTACAATAATCAACACTGCATGTAACACATTATTACATTTATTCTTTTTACATATGGCGACACTGATTGCCAACATAATATTCTTTCCGCCACTGCTCGACGGAGAATGTTCTCCGTTCGTCAGTTGTTGTACTAAACTCAATCAATAAACCTTTTTCTAAAGTTGAACGTCCGTGCTTATGTTTCTTTTATGAATCGATCGAAACTCACCTCAACATGGTAGCCAGAGTGGCGGATCAAGAAAATAAGTGCGGTAATTAAAGTGCAATGTTCGTGTAATTTGTTAAAAGTTTAAAAATTCGTAATTTACGCAAAGTGAAAGGCGTAGTGCCGTGTGATACCTCCGTGCAAAGTGGCAGGAAAGTGAAAATTTGTAATTGAAAAATTCGAATCAGTGATTAAAATAACTATCCCTTATTCGTAAAAAGTTCAATCAGTGTAAATCAAAGTAAAAGTAAGATTAATGAAAACAACGGTAAAGTCTTGGGCGCCAGTTAAAACTTCGAAGTCGAAAATTTGGAGAAAGCAGATCAGGTACGAAAGGATCTGGTGGTTTGGCAGACCAACACATACAATCAAAAACTGTTGGCAATTGTACATGCTGTGTTCCGGAGAAGAAATCAAAGAGTAAAAGTTGAAAATCTGAAAATAACGGAGCAAAATCGTCGAAGTCTGATGTCCACAGCTGATGAAAAAGCAAGAATACATCGATAAAACTGGAAAATAAACGAAGATACCTAAGATAAGTAAAAAATTAAAATTAAATAAGTGATAATTTGTGTGATTTTGCCCATAAAATTGATGAAAAAGTTAACATTTAGGCAATAAAATAATAAAATCTAGCATATTTTCAGGTATATTCCCAACCAAATTTAAAGTAAAGTCGAAACTTGAAAGGCAAATTTGATAGCCTTTCAAACTTTATCTTGTTGGTCGTGAATTGCAGAAATAGGAAAACCTTTGTTGGATGAAATTCGTAAAATCCAACAAAAGAAAACCTACATTAATAATTATTGACATTGGTGACAGATTTTTTCCTGTTCACAGAAAGGATTTTTCCAAATGATAATACATAATAGATTACTTCTCTTTCAGATTTTATCTCTCATACTTTTGTGGAACAATTTTGCATTGAATATTAATAAACTTTTGTAATGTGTTTAACAGAACCATTTTTGTTCTGAAACAAAAGCCAAAGACTCAGCCAATTCAACTTTGAATAAGTTCGGCGACATAGCCCAAATAATTTGACCATTCACTAGAAGAAACAACGGCGGAGAGATCAACTCATCGTCAGCAACGAATATTTCGTGAGAATTAATTTAGAATAATAACATATTATTGAATATTATAATATAGTATATTTAACTTGCATTCCCGATCGAGGGGCTAAGACCGTGCTGTGCATAATCGTGCGGTTGAGACCGTGTTACCCCCTAGAATTAAGTTCTCGTGTTTCTGAGGTAGGACCCAAAACCCCTGAAAAATAAGAAATTAACAAAATGTTACGTTTTGACGCAAAGAAAGTTTTTGATGGGAGAAATTATGACGCTTGGAGAACCATGATGGTCTCTACACTCTACGCAGAAGGATTATACCCTATTATGCAGGACAATGAAACCGAAGTTCTATTTTTGGGATTGGAATTAAACAGTTTTTTAAACCCTGAATCTGGCAATGCTAGTCCGGCTAATAGAATGGCATATTTTTGTAACCAGGAAAAGGGGAAAGCCTTAATCTATCAAGGACTAAACAATGACCTGATCGAAAGAGTAAAAGATCTAAAAACTATAAACCAAATTTTAAAAGTTCTTGACGAAAGGTATAAAAGCTGCACGCAGGTCACATATATAAATGCAAAGCAGGCCTTTCAAAGATTAAAGTTCAATAGTGAGGGGAATATGAGAAGTTATCTGGACGTGTTTTCCAAATCAGCACAAAAAATAAGAGATTGTGGGAAAAACTTAGACAAACAGGAGGAGATAGAACAACTCCTAATATCTTTAAACATGGATTATGATATGACTAGGCTGGAGTTTAATACTATGAGTCAAGATCAGAAGACCATTGAAACCCTTCACGCAATGCTGATCGAAAGGTCAGACAGATTATATGACGAGAAAAAGGCAAGATACAATAATAATAAATTTCGTAACTTCAACCAAAATAATAAAAATCAAAGATCCCAATACGGAGGAAATTTTAACAGATATAATAATACAAATAGAAGTCAAAATTATGGTCGAAATATAGATCAGGGGAAGATGACACATAGTAATAATCAAAAGCCAGATACGCCCCAAAATAACAATAATAATAATTATGAGAATAGAAAATATAACCAAAATCAAAATAACTTGCCAAATACGAATAATTTAGTATGCTTTAAGTGCCATGGCAAGGGGCACATTGCTAAAGTGTGTCCATCAAATAAAGAGGGTACATCACCCCAAAATAAACCAGATGGTCCTGCACAGAATACCCGAAATGGACGTACTAATAATAACAATAACAACAAAAATAAAAAAGAGAATGATGTTCAGTGGTCTATGATGATAAGATATAAAGCCAGTGAACAAAACAAGAGCACAAATAATAATAAATTAATAAATTTAATAACATCTAGGGACACAAGACATGAATCTAATCCAGAATATATCCCCCTCACTAATAGGATCATGTTGTATGGTGGGGCTGTTGCTCATGTAGTATCAGACCTATCAAAATTGTCTAGCCCTATAATGTTAGAAAAACCTATAGAGTTAGAATGTGCTATCCAGGACACTTTACTAATTGCCACACATATAGGAACAATGTTCATTAGGGTAGAAAATTCCGAAAGGAAACAAACTGTTATAAGACTTAAGAATGTACATTATGTGCCATCCCTGAATGTGGACCTAATGTCGGGGATTAAGATAACTGAAAACAGAGCGCTTGGCATAGACCAAAATTTCTCTGCAGCGCATATATATGTCCGTGGGACGAATGAAGTAATTTTTTCAGCCCCAAAAATAAGGGGGTATACATGGTAAAATACGAAATCGTGTCGGAATCCACAGTTAATATAATAGAAGACGAAAATGACTTAAATAAAATATGTCCTTATAAAAATTAATCGAATAAATTGGCATGTATGCCTAATGTAAATTCCCAAGATGAATGGATGGCATATGAAATAGAAGAAGAAATTGTTGAGGACAGTCAGGAAGAAAGTGAAGAGAATAGAGAGAACACAATTAATAATAATGAAAATGACAATATAATAATAAGTCATAATGACGAACAAAATAATAACCAAACCCAAAATAGGGAAACCAGCGAAGATTGGAGACAAACAAATGAGGATGTAGGTATAAACACTAATAATAACACTATAGATAACGATATAATAAATAATAATCAAGAAACTAATGAAAATGCAGGGGAGTTAAAAATAGACAAAAAAATGATATGGCACAGAAGACTAGGACACTTATCTGGAAAGAATTTAAGATTCTTAACTAAAGTCTCAAGAGGTATTCCTAATGGAATAATATTCCGAGATGATGAGTTTAGTTTGTGCGAAATATGTGTGAAAGCTAATTCAAAAAGGTTAGGACACAATAGCACCAGGACCAGACCTGAAAGGAAACTAGAACTCGTTTCATCGGATACAATGGGCCCCTTTTCACCAGGTATATATGGTGAGAAGTACGTGTTAATATTTGTGGATCACGCCACGAAATACACCTTCGTCTCCACCATCGAAAAAAAGTCAATGGTGTGTGAAGAGTTTAAAAAACTTTATATGAAACTAAAATCAAAATTTCTGGATAATCCCATTGCCACCCTAAGGTGTGACAATGCTAAAGAATATTTAGATTCACACATGAGGACATTTTGTGAGGAAAATGGCGTAAGTCTCGAGCCTGTCGTTCCGTATTCACCGGAGTTGAATGCGATGGCCAAAAGGCAAAATCAAACGATTATGGCTAGAACCAGAGCTATGCTGTTTGACTCCAATTTGGACTTCAAGTTTTGTGTCATAAATAGGAGCCCAACCAGGGCAAACAAAGAAAATAAAACCCCTTTTGAAATGTTTTACGGCATAAAGCCAGATTTATCGAATATGAGAGTTTTTGGGTCTCTCGCCTATAGACATATTCCTATGGAAGTTCGCCAACAACAGGCCACAAAAAAGAAAAAAAAGAAAACAAATAGTGAACACCCGAAACTGACACAGCGAGTGGACAGGGGAGTATTTGTGGGTTACACAAATAGTGGGTACTGCATAAGGGACCCATTAATTGACAAATCACACGTTACTTGTGATGTCAGATTCGATGAAATGAGGAACATAATGAATATAAATAAAAGAGATTATAAAAATAAAAATAAACATAATGATAATAATATAATAGAAACCCCCGTAATACTAAACGTATGTAAACAAAGATATAAAAGTTACATAGAGGACCACATCCCTCAAAAATGGAAGGATGTTGAAAATAACCCTTTTAGGGCGGAATGGCAACAAGCCATTACTGACGAGCTGAAGTCATTGTCTGATATGGGTGTGTGGGAGGTTGTTCCCAGAGAAAGAAATGTGAGGTTGGTAGATACCAAGTGGTGTTTCACCACAAAACCCGACAATCAAGGCATTCACATACCGAAAGCCAGGTTGGTTGCAAGGGGTTTTAAGGACCTTACCCACTATTCTTTAACCAAAACGTATGCCCCGGTGGTCCAGTATTGGCTTATAAGATGGATACTGTCAATAACAAATAAATATAACTTAAATATAATACAATTTGACATAAAAACAGCTTTCCTTAATTCAGAAATAAGATACCCTATTTTCATATCAAATCCCAGAAGATGCCAACTAGGCAAAAATAATTGCCTGAGACTAATTAAGTCAATATATGGACTGAAAACGTCTTCTAAAAGTTGGTACGACTTATTAAACTCGACTATAATTCAAGCTGGATTTGTTCAATCAAAAATAGACAGATGCTTATATACAAAACAAAATAATAATGGTGCAATGGCACTTCTAATAGTCTATGTGGATGACATGTTGTTGGCTAGCAACCACGACGAGTGGACACAAGACCTAATAAATACATTTAATAAGAACTTCACATTGAAGATAGAAAAAGATCCAACTTTCTTTGTCGGTTTTGAAATAAGTCGGGACATCCCGAGGAAACAAATAACATTGACACAGAATAGGTACATAGATAAAATCCTACGTAAGTTTGGTATGACGGAATGTAATCCGACAACCACGCCTATGGAAACGGGACTTAAAATAAGAAAGCCAGCTAATGAAATAGACAACACTGAATATAGGGCCATGATTGGGAATCCGCTATATGTGGCAAGACTAACCCGCCCGGACATTGCCTTTGCCATCAATTACCTATCACGGTTTCAGGCATCCTCAAATAGCAAAATTAAGAACTATGTTCATCGCATTATTAAGTACCTTAAAACAACAAGGGACTTCTCTCTTGTATTTCACTCTGACCAGACTCAGATTAAAGCATTTGTCGATGCGTTGTATGCACCCAACATAGACGATTCACCCATAGAAACAGAAAATTTGGAGAAAGGGTGCTCCACAACAGGCTATATGATTTTCGTTAACGGAGACTTGTTAAATTGGGCCGTTCACCGGCAGAACTCGGTTGCAACATCGTCAACTGCAACCGAATTAATTGCGTTGAATGACGCACTGGACGATATATATGTGATCTGGAGACTCACTGAGAGCGTTTTCTCTGTAACCGACTCAGTGCAGGTGTATGAGGATAACATATCCGCATCCTGCATTGCATCTGGGGGAGGCCAGAAACGCTCCAGGTCCCTAGCGATCAAATGTTATGCAGTTTTGGAAGCTTTTCAAAATAAATTGATAATGTTTAACGATATTAGGTCTTCCGATCAAGTTGCTGATATTTTAACAAAAGCACTTGATCGAAAAACGTACCAAAATATTGTTATGAGAATACTCCGAACAAGTCAACCTTTCAGCCAATAGTCTTAATTGACTCAACCCGCAAAATTTTTTGATAATTGGTTTTGGACTGCGGATGAGCGTCGGTCTTTTAGCGCCTATCGTAAACCAAGTGGTCCATATGTCGTTTCACAATTCATTTCACAACGTTCAATAGGTTCCCCGTCGCTGCTCTGCCTCTCTTATTGGTATCAGCATTCCCTAATATACACCATTGATTCCCACAATAGTAAATTCATATTGAAAACACACAAGATTAATTATAAGGATATATATATATAATAATATTATCTCTCTACAGCTGACGATGAGGAGACATTGATCTCTCCGATGGGTTTTTATATATTTTAAATCAAAAATCACACAATATTTATAAGACGTGACACTAAAACATAAGGTTGAATATATACCTCATGTTAACATTTACACGATATATTTAAGATAAAACAAAATGTCAATATATGAACTTATACACATTTTATTATATAACATTATACTAGTCAACGACATACCTAATTTTTTTTGTTTGTTCTACCATTTTTTATATATATATATATATAGCAATTTTATATGACACCTATATGTAATAATTTTTGACTGCTATTGTTTATTTCTTGTTTATATGTTTGTTTTAAATACATGCAATATGACACATTTTTACTTATATGTTCGTTCGTCTGTTTTGAATCTCAGGGGGGTGTTGGGATACGATTCCCTCACTACCTCACGAACACGTAACTGTACAATAATCAACACTGCATGTAACACATTATTACATTTATTCTTTTTACATGTGGCGACACTGATCGCCAACATAATATTCTTTCCGCCACTGCTCGACGGAGAATGTTCTCCGTTCGTCAGTCGTTGTACTAAACTCAATCAATAAACCTTTTTCTAAAGTTGAACGTCCGTGCTTATGTTTCTTTTATGAATCGATCGAAACTCACCTCAACACAAAGTAGTGATAGGTAGTTCATTCACGAGTTAGTTCTTTTGAATGAATCCTAGAAGTGAACTAATCGATTATTTAGTTCACTTCTAAATGAACTAGTTCATTAGTTCTTTTTTTTTTCTTGATAGTTCTCAGTTCTTATCAGTCTACTCTAGTCTCTACTCAATCCGTTGATCGAACTGAAGTTGAAGTAAGTAGCAATCGATGAGTGAGTCAAACAATTAACCAATAGTTCTAGCATGAATTTATGAATACAGGTCAATCATAATATCATATAATAAATCAGTTGATTTAAATGATATGAGCCCATCATGAATCAGCTGATTGAAGTGATTGAGTTGAAAAATTTACTAAACCACTGAACTAATTAATCTAGTTCAGTGAACTAGTTCACTTTGGTGAAGCAGACTCAATGAACTAAATCCACAAAATGAACTTAAATTCCCATTACTATACAAAGAACTAAGATGGCAGAACTTGTCTTCAACGGTTGATCATAGAACATATTCTGGAAGATCGATATACCAACGAAATTATATCGATAATTTGATGTTGATATTTAGATGAGTTCAGTTCTTGTTCTATGTATATCTAGTTCTCTTTTATCAGTACTAAGTTCTCTCAGTTTACTTTTATAGTAATAAGTACTTGAGTTCAACTCTAACACTCTCTCATATTACTTGTAAAAGTAAATGACTAAAAGTATCATGTAAATGTCATGTATTTAATTAATGAACAAACATAAGTATCATTTGAGTCTTTTAGTGTAACAGATCAATTCAGAAACTAAACAACAAAACAATATAAAACTAGATAATTGACTGAAGTAAATCTAAAAAAAATACTATTAATGGTTGATCTGTATATGACTTAAATGTCTAAATATCAAAACAAAACAAATCTTATAAAATAATTGATTCAAACTTATGCAAATAAAGTATCACAAATTTTCAATCACAACCCAAAATTTCTTATATAATAAATGTCAAAAGAAAGGTAAGTAACAAATTGTTCTCGATTGATTTATTCTGATTTTCGTGACAGTGTTGAAATTAAGAAAATAATACATGTCTAATTAGTTTTATGACTATCTTCAGTTTCTTCATAATTTAATATTTCTTTTCTAAAAGTTTGGAATAATGGTTTTAATAGTGCTTTAATAAATAAATCTCCTACTTGTTCCTTAATAGGTACCCATATACTTTTGATCTCCTTTTTTTGACATGCATTCCTAACATAATGATACTTTTATTTAACTAGATGTCTAAGAGCTTTTGATGCATCAGATTTTGCTTCTTTTATGGCTGTTTGATTGTCTTCGAATATCATAGGTTTAATTTCATTTTTCATAATTAGTCTATATAAGTGTTTTATATGGACTAACTCTTTAGTAGTTTTACTAAGTGCAATATATTCAGCTTCCATTGACGAAGTTACGACTATATTTTGTTTATTTGTTTTCCAAGCTATTGCATCTCCAAATAGAAAAATTACATAACCAGTTGTTGATACTCCATCAGGAGCATTAATGCCTAACGATACATCATAGTAACTTACTAAATCATTATCCAAACCTTTATATACTAATTTATGATTCTTTGTTTGTGCCAAATATTTAAGTACCTTTTCTACTTTTAACCAATCAGTTAAATCAAAATCATGAAATTTTCTAGTTAGAACATTTATTGCAAAAGTTATATCAGGTCCTGAACTTAATGCCAAATACAATCGTTTTGTTTAAATTTAATTTTGTATTTAATTTAATTTCTGAAGTTGATTTCTTTATAGCTTGATTTGTTAATATTGGGGTATTACTTCCTTTTGTGTGATCTAACTTAAATTTATTTAATATTGATTCAATAAAGTTTATTTGAGAAAGTTTCATTGTCTTATTTTTAAAATCTCTTTCTATGTCTATTTCTAAATATTTCTTATGTCTTACTTAATTCAAACTGTGTGTCACGTATCTTTTCTTCATTATTACCAGAAATTAGAATGTCGATGTCGGCTACATACTGAACTAATGTAACCATTTTAAGTCCTTTACACCAATAAAATATACAAGCTTCTCCTTCATACAAGGTAAAGTTCATATTTTTCATTGTTTGTTTAAATTTTAAGTACCATCTTTTAGGACTTACTTTCAAACCATATAGTGCTTTTCTTAATTTGCATATGTTTTCATTTCTAAACTTTTCTGTTACATCTACTCCCTCAGGAATCTTTGAATAAATTTTCTTGTCTAACTTACTATTTAAGAAAGCTACAATTACATCTAATTGAATTATCTTCCAACCCATTTTATTTACTATACTTAAAAACATTCTAATTTGAGATAGACCTATAGTTGGCGAATATAGTTTGGATAGATCATAAATATGATAATCTTAAAAACCTTTTGCAACTACTCTCGCTTAATATCTATATACTCCTCCATATTCTATTTTCTTAACAAATATTCATCTAGAATCCATTATCTTTTTATTTTCTGGCATTTTAACATACTTCCAAGTTTTACTCTCTTTTAATGACATTATTTCACTGTCTATTGCTTCTAACCATTTATCATTCTCTTTACTTAACAGTACGTCTTTATATGTTTTCAGAACTTTATTTATATCACATATCATCGCAAAATAGCTATTCTCGCTTTCAGTGACAATTTGTGATTTTTCATTCATTTCAAATTCACTTTCTCCCTCTAAATTGGTATTTTGGGATGATGATTCGTTTGAAGAAATAGTGGGATATTTATTCTTATTAGCTAAATTATTATTTTTACAGTTTCTTTTAATTTTCTTTTTCTTGGCAGTTAAAATTACTTCAGAATCTAATTCTCTATTAAAATTTTCTGATATTCCATTAGTTAAATCAACTTGTGTATCGTCCTCAATATTATTTCAATTTATAAAATCAATTCTTGGTAGACCTTCTTTTTCAAAATAATTTCTGGGAAATTTATCTTTAAAAGTAACAGATTCCATAAATGTAACATTACTTGACTTTATTAGTTTACCACATTCAGGATTTAGCAATAACCATGACTAAGGGTTTGACCTAACTAAAATACAACTTTCACCATCTTCTAAATTTTGATGTCTTTGTTTTGGCATGAGGAAGTTTTCAAATGGCTATACATCCAAAACTGTGTATATAATCTATTTTAGGTTTTCTATTTCTTAACATTTAATATGGAGTTTTCATATTAGGTTTCTTATGAAGTAATTTATTATGAATGTGCGTGACTTGTTGAAAAGCTAATTCCCAAAATTCTAGTGGTAGACCACTATCTATCATTAGTGCCTTAGTTTTCTGAATACCTGTTAAATTAAATCTTTCTGCTGTTCCATTTAATTCAGGTGTGTCAAGGGGAGTAATTTCTAATACGATTCCTTCTTCTTTTACTATTCTTTTCATGTCAAGGGTTAAATATTCACGTCCACCATCTGTTCTTAAATACAAAATTTTTGCTTTATTATTGCCTAAATTTGTTCTCATGGTTTCAAAAAATTCTTTAAATGCTTTACCAACTTCAGTTTTATTTGTCATGTTAAAGGTCATTGTATATCTAGAGTAGTCGTCAGTAAAAGTTGCAACATATGAACTTTTACTAATAACACCTATTGGTTTTATTGGTCCCATTAAGTCACTATGTATTCTAAATAGAGGTTTATCGGCTATTTCTCTGACTGATTTGTGCGAGGATTTTATTTTGGCTAGTCTACATTCTTTGCATTCTTGTAATTCTATTTCAAAATTTACATTCTTTAAACAATCCTATGTATCTGACACTTTCTTTAGATAGCTCATTGAAACGTGTCATAATCTTAAATGATATAGATACCCTAATTTTCGTTTTACTGAGATTTCACAAGGGGGTTTTAAATTATCTAAATCTTCTATAGTAATATCTGGACCAAGATCAAGATATTCATGAAGTTCTTGATGAGATTTTAACGTTTTATTATCTTTTGATCCATTTATATAACTATGATCTATGACTTTATTTTTATCCTCACTTTCTGACCAAACATCATGAATTTTAGAATAATTATGATCAATTAATATTTTATTATTAACTTTACTTGACTCATTGTTATGTGAACTATCTGATGAATCTATATCTTTTTCCGTTAAATAAATGCTTTTATTATTTGCCAATTGAAAATTAAACAAACAATATTTACCAATTTTGTTTCCTTCTGGTACAACTTTATTATTAGTTTCATTTCGAATTTCAGCAATTTTATTTCTGAATATTGCATAGTAACCCAATTTAGTAATTCTATGTATCGAAAGTAAATTTTCACCCAATTTATCGGAATATCTTATTTTCTTTATAATTACATTTTGTTTTTCTAAATTTTTGATTATTAAATTTCCTTTATGAGTTATTTGTATGTCTGCTGATTTATCTTTATTAGCACAAGAAATAAATTCGGGTTTATTTAAGTTTTTAATATCAACTAGATCACTTAAACGATTTATGAAGTGGTCTGTAGCCCCAGTATCGGCTATAAATTTTATATTATGATGTCTAGTGACTGAATATAGTTTCACAAATTTATCTTTTAAGATTGTTTAAATGACTAAATTTATTTGTACCTTTACTTTTAATCGACTGTTTAGATTTTTGGGAACTATGCGATCTATCATCACTGCTTGATGAACCACTTGAGCTTGGCGATGAAGTTGATGAGCTTTGAGATGAATCACTCGTACTTGGGCTCCTATTTCTTTTCCTCCGTGTCGATCTTGCTTCTTTCTTGTGGTATGAGCAACTTGACTTCTTTGACTTATGTTTTCTGTCGTGCTTTTGTTTCTTCGCTGGTCTATTTTCAATGTCTACATTCGATGTCTTGTTGTCTGTAACTTTTTATATGGAATTAGTTTTGTCATCAGTGGCTTTGACAAAATAAATTGGTTTAAATTTGGGCTTAACTTTTAATTTAGAATAACAATTCCAGTATATGCTACCATTTTGTGTCTGTTTTCTTAGCTCTCTAGGAAGTGAGTTAATGCCTCTCAGTTTCTTACAATGTTTTACAACATGACCAAATCCGCTGAAATTAAAGCATCTATATGACGTTTTTCCTGAAAGATTATTAGATGCCTTAAATTTCTTATAATTTCTATTTGTGACATATTTAGCACTTTTTGATTTACATATTCCTCTACGCACTTTTAATAAAACATCCTCTTCCATAATTATCACTTTAATTTGCTCATAAGTCATGTTCTCTCTAATTCTAGCCAAACGATTTGGAAAGGCTACTAACATATGTAACTTCATTGCCTTCTAATTTACGACTTTCATTCCATGCTTTATTTGTCACTCTTATTTTTCTATCTGTATCCTCAAATTTCTCTTACCAATCATTTAATTCCATACTTTCCGGGTAATACTTTTTCGTATAAATATCTGTCATTACTAAATTACTCATAATTGTCTGGGGTTCGCTATAATCTATAATTTGTTTCATACATTTTGTCCAGCATGGTTCATCAAAAATTAATTTCGCATGTTCATCATATAACCATTCAAGAAGAACTTCCTTAGCATCACATCGATTTCTAGTATCATTATGATCTATAGTTAGGGGATTTATCAAATCAAATGCTTTCAAAACACTGTATCTACTGATGAACATGTTAAATGACTCTAACCAAATTTGAAAATCAATATTTAAAGTTAATTTCTTAGGAGTTACTTTAATTTTACTTCTATGTTTCTTCTCTTCTTTTGGAAAATTATTTTTCTCTAAATCAGTATCTTTTAAATGTCTAATGTTTAAATTTTGATTATTATTTTCTAGTGTCAAATTCTTACTTCTAACATTCTTTTCACTTGATATATTTGCTAATTCTTCATCAATACCTAAATATTGTTTCAAGAGGTCTTCAAAAATATCAGTATCTGTCAATTGATTAAACGTCGTACTTTGTTGTGGCATATCTTCAATCGACTCTAGTTGAGTAGACTTTTCTTTGCCATTCAATGACTTTTTTAGTGACTGGTTAAATGTCTCATTCGTGGTGGTATTTGTTTCTGTTGTCTGTCCAATCGCTATATTTCTGTCCCAGTCTTCCTGATCAGTTGTCGTACATGTCTGATAAACCTTGGCTGATAATTGTCCGAGTTCATTTATAGCTCCGGTCTGCTGAGTAACCATCGCAGCTTCCTTCTCATATGCTGCTGACTCCTGCTGAAGTAGACGACTAGACTCTTCTTCTGTTTCTCATTTTGGACCAGGTTTGTCGATCGGATCATGATCAAATTTTGGCAAATCTTTCAACTTTTTGTATGTCTTTTGACAATTGTCGTCCACTATTCCGTTGTTCTTTATCTGATCCTCTATCAACAGATTTAACTTTCTAATCAGGCTCAGCTTGAGCCCATGTACCAACTTTATACACGATGCCGGATCCAATTTGTAGTATTTATCAATCCGATCTTTATCGTTTTAATGGCTCTCATTCTCGCTACTAAATCCTTCGTTGCTTGATCTAAAAAATCAGATACACCTTCACTAAGTGACTTGTCAGTGTCTGTATCTATTTGTACCTCTTCCTTACCATTGTGTGCCATTGTCACATATGTTTGGGTCTCTTTTGTATTTATTACAATTTTCTGTTCAAACATAACAAAGAAACATACATTAGTGTCTATCTTTATAAATCTGTCAAGGAATTCACATAGGGGAAAGGCCGGTAAGAGTACGCAGTCTGTAAGAGTACGCATTGCTTTTTTTTCTGCAACTGAAAGATTGGCAACACTGCTCCATCTTTTATGTTGTTCTACTTCAAATACTCCTCCTTCATGCCAAAAAACATGTATTTATAATCATTATTTCCGCTTTTATTACAAATTTTTGTATTTTTTGGTTTCTGATATAATATTTTCAAAGCACGGAATAAGGATTCAGTGACTATTATTGAAAATTACTGAGTAAATAATCATATTTATTCAAACTACATACTTTTTGCTACCTTTTCATATATCTTTAGTTACCAATGTATTTTTTTATCAGTTAATAAAACTGATATTATTGGTAAAACTCACAAGTGCGTAAGAGTACGCATTTTGTTCCTACTACTAATTTATTTGTTTCTTATGAAAAAAGGTCCACAAAACAAAAACTATTCTTCACAAAAGAAAACTGGATTGAAATAAAAGCAAAACTAAAGACGACAAGTGCTAAAAAACTTACCTCCAAAAAAGAGGAAATTTCATGCCCAGCCTGTGAAGAACTTTTTTCTGATCCGCCTGCAGAAAATTGGATTATGTGTGACAAATGTAAACATTGGTGGCATGAATCCTACACTAGTTATTCGGGAATCAATAAATTTGTTTGTGATTTGTGTTGACGTTCGTATGAAATAAATATATATTTCAGACTATTCAATATCTCATAATCAATGAAAAAAATTAGTTGCATACTCTTACAAACTCAAATGCGTACTCTTAGATGCCATGTCATGTAAGAGTACGCATTTGGGTTTTTTTATACTTTTACCCCCCTAAACAATTTGAGAGGCTCTTGAAAATTTTGAAGGTAGGGAATAAGTAAATAAAGGTTCACAGCATAGCTACACCAAATTTGAACAAAATCCCTCAAGTTTTGACTCAGTTACATGAGGTCAAACCTTAAGTGCGTACTCTTACCGGCCTTTCCCCTATATGGCATATTATTTATTAGTAACTAGCTAGTGGGTATTATTAATTTAGTTCAAAATTAGTTATGCCATTCTTTAAATTGCACAAATAGCTTCACATGCCTTTCTTAAATGTCTTATTATTTGTTTTACTCAAATTAATTTGCCTTAAAAGGACTTGGATGCTTTTAACCTGGCTAGGATTTGTTACGTCTTATATCACCTATGTGCATAAATTTCAACTTTAAATTTCTTACAAAGTTTTGTCGTAACCTACTAACTTCCTTATAGTAGGATTTTATGAATGTCTTGGCACCTCGAATAGCAACTATTTTCAGCCATTTAGTATTAATTAAATTTTGTTTCTTGCGAGCTTTTACATAATACACGTTTAAATCATGAATTTTACTTACATGCCTAGGATCAATCACTTTAATGTCAATTCAAAATTACAACCACTTTTAATACAACAAAATCTTCTATTTTATGTCTTTTGCCAAAATCTATAAATGTCACATATTATTAATGTCTGATTAATGTCTAATACTGACGATCCCTTTGTCTCGAACGCTTGTGCACATTTATCTAACTAGTACATATCTATTTCATATATGCACAAAATAACTAATTTATGCATCCTATTCAATGATCTTATAATCCACACTACTAAATGACTATAATTAATAAAATTAATTACTTACTGGTAACCTGCAGATAAAGTGTGAAGTGATTAGCTTATAAAAGGATGCCAGCGTGTTCGATGTGGCCAGAAACACAGATGAGGCTACTTTTAATAACTTATTCATAAACAGACTTTACACAACTAAATAAATGACATATAGGTATTACTTTTTGCTTATTGTTGATCACTTCTTAATCACAATTAACTATTAATTACACTAATTAACCATTGCTCTGTGCTACCATATTAGAATAACGAACACATGTGACAAAGAAGGTGTTTATTGCGTCACAATTATACAACGAGTGAGTAGTACAAAGAACTAAGATGGCGGAACTTGTCTTCAATGATTGATCGTAGAACATATTCTGGAAGATCGATATACTATCGAAATTATATCGATAGTTTGATGTTGATATTTAGATGAGTTCTGTTCTCATTCTATTTATATCTAGTTCTCTTTTATCAGTACTAAGTTCTCTCAGTTTACTTTTCTAGTAATACATACTTGAGTTCAACTGTAATATAAATTTTTCACAAATGATATGGAAAACGATCTGATAAATAAATAAAAAAATTATTTTACCAAGAGTTTGATAAAGAAAAACACACATATCAAAATTATAAAGGTCGTCGTCAAGTAGCGCTACCTGGGAACCAGCGCTGGAACTAAACAAAGTGAGTTAAATAAAAGTGTATAATAAAAGCGTATAATAAAAATGGTCTTGCTTTCACTCTCATTTTTTAAAAAGGTTTGTGTGAGTGGGTCTAGCTTAGGTCTATTTAATATTTTCAGTGTTTTTTCAGCAAGTGTCAATCTGGAACACCTATACTAGGTTCTAGGTTGGCCAAAAAAAAAATGGTCTTGCTTTCCTGTTATATCTTGAAGAAACTTACGAGAGTGGGTCTAATTTAGGTATTATTTTATGCGTGAAGGTTCAAGCTTTAAAAGAAGCCAAAAATGTCACGATTAATAGTTGAAAAATAATTGTGCAATTGGCATTTTTTTATATTTTTGTGTCAACCTAGAACCACTCCCCCTCACAAAATTTTAATTCTACCAGTCATTTCATTACAACAGATAAATAATCTCAAAATTTCCAAAAATTTTTGCATTTCATATTGTCAAAAATTAATTTGCTTGAGCTGCGTCAGTCAGATGTTCCATTGGACCAATATCTCCTTGAATTTGTTGTTTTTTTTTTTTTTCAAATCAGCGTAAGTTAACTTCCTCAATGTCTTTTTATCCCCACTTTTTTTTTCTCTGCAGATACTTACCTGCAATGAACTTCAGTGCGTTTATTCGGTCAGAAAAAAGAAAACAAATTAAAAATAATCCAAAATATATACTTCCGTTCTTTATTTTTTGTTCAAGTTGATTCAGATTTTCTCGTCCTTTGTCGAATGATTTCTTTTTTTTTAAACTATACTGAAACTGGATTCACAACAAATATGGGGAGGGAGAAAAAAAAAAGAAGAAATTTACACAATGAAAAAAAAATTATACATGAAGAGCTGTACAACATTACAGTATACAAGCCTATCTAAATAATGCCGTCGAAATAAAAAATAATAAATTAAAAATTGTAAAACATACATCTTTGGTAACCTAATTAATATTTTATAATAATTAATAGAAAACGCTATAAGAAAATTTTTAATGAAATACTTTTCATTAGTATTGTCAATATCTGAAAGGGTTTTTTACTAATTCAACGTATCACTATTCGCAGCTGTTGTTTCGTGCCCGTAGAACACAGGATCTGAAACAAAAAATTATTAAATCAGAGTGAAGAAAATAACAAAAATCGAGTGGGTCAGGAAAAGTTCAGAGAAATTATTAAAAATGTTGTGAATAAAATTAAAATCTGCATAATGGCAATTTTGGGTTCCATCTGCGCCTTGCAAGCTAAGCACCTCCGAATGCTTTTCACCTGTATGTAGTTATTAACAGTGCGTACAATAGCTAAATAGGCGATTGTTACTAATTTAATCAAATGCTTTGAGTAGTGAGGCCGAAATCTCCACTGTGCATGCATAAAATACTTGAAATTTGATACTCTTATCGCAAATTATTTAAAATTTCAATCTCTGTACGTGGCTTGGGACAATAAATCGCCAAGTAGCACCTGATTTACGCATTTATGCACTTCTCAATATTAAAAATTACTTATGACAAAATACCTGAAAAATATGATGTCATCCATTTTGCAATTTGGTTGTCGCAATGAAATGGACATTGGAAACTGTCCATCAAAAAAACTTAAGATTTATAATAATTATTTGTGATACAAGTGTGTAAAGTAGGTGGTTGCAATATGAGTGTGATCCTTGTGGCACAAGCTGAAGGCGAATGCTGCAAATCACACGAATAGCAATCAACTACTTCGCACAAGTATCACATACCTACTATTTTTTTCTCAACTCATACACCAAAAAGTGGTTATTATTAAATCAATTTTGATTAGCAAAATACGAGATTTCCAAAACAGTTTGGAACATCGAAAATGGTTTTCATTTCTTCATCAAATGTAGAAACAGTGTAGAAATGAGTTTCTTCTCAACTGCTTGTTGTTTATATCTTCACAGCACCGTTTACACGTACGTAAGTTGCAAGCTGTCACAATGGAAAAGGACCATTTCACATGGTGATGCTTATACAAACAACCAAGTTCGCATCTCGATAATATTAATTAATCAAAATTCTATTCATGAATGAAGTTTACCTGTTTAATCGAATAAATAATAACTTATTTTTGGTGGATTTGTTGAAAAAAATATTGTACTCAACTATAGTTAGCAATTTGTGATAATCACTCATTTTGCTAACTAGTTGAGTAAAGTACTATTTTAATGCTCCCTCCTCTGAAAAACAAACAAAAAAAAATTGGAAAAATAAATATCTTAATAACTGGAATACTTATAAGTGTAAAGTATCACAACTTCTTCAACCAAAAGTTGTTGCACAGTGGTTAAGGTGCTAGCTTTGAAAAGTGGAGGTTAGAGGATGGATACTCTAGAGAAGAAAAATTTTTCTTAATAAATAAAAAAGAAAAAAATAGTTTATAAAAAAAATGTGTAATACTAAAGTGTATCATAATGCTTGATGAGAATTAGTGCTCATGTGTACGAAAAAAAGTCACAGCGTTTAATAACGTAAAAAAGATCAAAGTGAGTATACTTGAAAAATTGTGTTGAAATCTCCTTCTTCACATACAGTTAAGAGGTATGAATACATCTGTTTATAAAGTAGGTGTTGAAAAAGAAATTATAAAATTTCAAATAATATATCAACTATCACATTTATGAGAAATACAGAGAGGGAGGTTTTTTGAATTCGCTGAAAAGGTTCTTGTCAATAAAATATCAGTTTTTGGTTTATTATTTGTTATAAATTAATCATCATTGACTATAAATCGCTGATGATCAACAAAAAAAATTTGTTTCTTGAAAAAGAATATGATGAAAAAAAAATTTGTTTTAACATTGAAATTCTGGCAACAATTAACTAACAAAGTAAAATACATGTTTAAAGGGTCTTCAGAACATCAACTTAGGAAGATACAGTTTCCTAGTTTAAAAAAAAACATGTTTCTATTTGTGAATGTGTAGCCTATAACTCTATAAGTACCTGTACCTTTGAGAAAGAGCAAAAATCAAAAAATAAGACCCATGTAAAGGCGTAAGTAATAATGAGTGCAACGAGGTAAGTATCTAAAAATTTTTTTTCAAAACCAAATTTGGAGGCAGTGATAGAAGGTGGACTCAAAAATCCAAACAAATACAATATATAGGCTTGTTTTAGAGCTTAAACCTTCACGCATAAAATAAGACCTTAACTAGACCCATTCACTTGACCTTTCTCAAGGTATGAGTCAACGCAAGACCATTGTTTTGTGTTGACCTAAAATCATGCTGTTCTAATTTGACACAAAAGATGTTCTAGGTTGACACATGCTGAAAAACATTGAGAACATAAAATAAAGTCACAATCTCCCTTTGGCACTAAATTAACTGTTCCATTCATTTTGTGGGCTGCATAAGGCTCGCGAGTGGTGTGGTTTTTTTGATTACAGTCAAAAGTTTTTTTATCTGAAAATTAAATTTAAGAAGTTAAATTTAGTGTGTCAACCTAAAACACCAATTTTGTGCTAACTGAGAACACCATTATTTTCTTCTTTCTCGTGGAAGAATTAACTGTTATTCTTCACCGTTATAAGAACTACTATAGGTACACCATTCATTTTCTTGTGGAATAAACGTTATATAAACGTACCTACCACATTTACTTATTTCCAATAAATTGCAGTTTTCAGACAAAAAGATTGAAACTTCATGACAAAAGAATGACTAAAAGAACAACTCGATGAAAACACATTTTCATAACTTTTGTTAATACAATAAGTGCTATGTTACCAAGTGTTATTGCCAAAGATGAGGCATCATGTCAGGGTCGTAACTAGGTATGTGCGATCTGTGCATTCGCACAGGGTGGCAGAGTGTAAGAGCGCCGTACTGACAAAAAAAAACCAAAAAAAAAAATCTTAATATAATACATTGTTGTCGTCCGATACATCGTCTGGACAACGATAAAGAATATCATTCTGATTTAACTGACAAAAAAAAATACGTATTTAGGCGTCAAAAAGTTTGTTTGCACAGGGTGGCAAAAAAAGCTAGGTACGGCCCTGCATCGTGGGATGAGAATTTAGTTTAAATTTTGTGAATAAAGCGGTAGTTGGCGGTGAAAAAAAAACGCAATGTATATCGGCCTAGAACCCACGTCAACCTGCAACCACTGCCCCTACTTATTGCAATATTTTAAAACATATACCTAATGAACTGAGACCATAATGCGACTGATAAACTGATGAACCAGTCGTCGTCATAGATGAGCTGATTGGCAACGACGAAGCTAACGAGGAATTTTGATGAGTGGACAGCTGCGAAAAACCTCCAACTGACATCCCACTTTGACTTAGTTGACTCAAACTTTTTGAAGGAAAAAACTGACCTGCATTTGAAAGACACAAAAATGCGTAAAAATTAAATCAACATCGTCGACGCAGTTTGCACAGCCAATATTATTCCAGCGTTATAGTTACACCCAGCGAGTTAATCTCTAAAATTATTTACGCACTTGTTGACATGCCAGTCACACTCCATCTAGGCTCTGAGCTGCTAAACATACCAGTGGGACATAAACTATCGGACATCGAACCGAATGGTGGTAAACCATGCGATGGTAGCAGGGCTCCAGGAGTTCGAAAAACGTTCGTCGTTTTCTTTCGTTTTTTCCATTTGGCTCGGCGATTTTGAAACCACACCTGGAACAATAAAATTACATTATTACAGTCGTTATTGCAGGTACCACGTAGGTGAGAGGGCGAAAGAGCAGGATTCTTTATTGCACAATGCGCTGCAGAAATTTAGCACCTAAGAGAATTCAATATTTCATCCACAAAAACTTTTCTGAAAACTTGATGCAGTCAACTTCAGCGAGTTGAAATGGTGGCGTGAATGTTATCAGACTTATTAACAGTCTGTGCAAAAAAAAAAAAAAAAAAAAAAAAAACTCCTAGAAATATTAACATTTTTTTGCCCAGCTTGTGATTTTCGGTTCTCAGTTCCATAAGCGATTTCTTCATATTTTGTGATTTTTCAAACACTTTCATAGAAATTACTTGCAGTACTAAATTCATGCTACGCTGCGAGAACACACAGGAAAAACAAGAGGGTGTAATGAATGTCGCTTTTCCAAAAAAAGTTCTATTTAAGGAAAAGAAGTCGGTGCATAATTGGGAAAATTTATTACTAGTAGTTGCTTAATATAAAAGTTGTATCATACCTATAGGTAGGTATGGAATGGACTGTCTATGAAATACTACAAATGACTTTCCGAAATTACCAAATTATGATAACTTTTTCTTTATAAAACACAATGTCTCAGCAGCTATACCCTCTCTCACTCAATTATGGATTAATTTGTTGACGATTTTTGCAGTGGACTGTCCTAAATTCGCTTCTGTGATAATGGATATTTTTCAGCAAGAGTTATGTAGGGTTTTTGCTAGGTGCCAATACTATTGAATAGTGAAAAAAATGAAACAATATTTGTTATTGCATAGCTTCACCATCCGTTTATTGTCATAGTACCTAACACCCGGTGTAGAGTGCTGCCAGTGATAGGAGTTGAACCCTAGGTACCAAGTAATACGAGAGAAAAACAGCAGATTCTACCGCAGGGCTACGACCATTTCAAGCAGTTTTTCTCATTTTTTTTTCCACTATATATATGACAAACCTTACGTCATATCCTCGTCCCACACCGCTAATAAGACTCAATGGAGTTGCTTAATATTATGTCGTCATATTATATTGTGGGAGGATGAAAGGGTATTTCTGGTGCATCACACCTCTTAAACTTCTCACACGCTGTTTTCGGGCACCATCTATCAACTTCATTGTATGATAAAGGGAGATGTGAATACTCTTGAGCTTTTCTAGGTCGCATATGTGCACATTTCACACTGGAAAGACACCTCCAGTATGGAGTGTTTCTGATGCTGGGATTTGAAGACCATTCATATGATAGAAAAATGGTGGACTTCACCACACCACTTGTCCACAGCTCGGCAGTTTCTCTTCTTTGTTTCCACACAATGATACAGCTTATAATACTGCCTCTGCTTTAGCATATCTCAAATCACCAATTTATTCCTTATAACCACGAAGTATCGTATTATTATTGATGGAGAAAATTTTCCCTATTTCATATTGCTTCGGATTTTCTTTTCATTATATTACCTATATGTATAGGCACCTATATTTAAAAAAAAATAAATAATTAATGTGTGGAATACCTTGTCGTGAGAGATATTCACACCAGAAGGTCTTCAACAGTATTTTGCGTGTTCTGCCACTTCATACAAATAAGTATGGGAGAGCCAAATCCTCGGCGAACACTGGCGATTTTTGAGCCGGTTCTGAGAGTTTATATACCGAGTTTGGTACACGCACACGGACACACATACGTATGTATGAATACGTAATTATGTCATACGTTGCGTCGTTTCCTGTCTCTGCTGAGATGATAAGAAACGACGCAGTGCGTTTGGTACCGAGTCGTGACATTACCGAGATCGTTATCAGGTAATTGATCTCGACTCGAATGATGTATCTTACCTGTACGTACGTACAGGTACGAACATACAAACGCGTTCGTGTATATTAGTTTAACGTCATAGAGACGAATATTGCCAGCCTTTGGGCGGCGACTGTCGTCGAGGGGTGCGAGCCCCTAAAACCTCATACGAGTAATGTCCCCACAGCTACTCCCCCCCAGTTTTCGCGCCGCGAAAATGATAAGTCGCGTGCCTGGGGGGACTTATCGAGTTTACTGTCTTTGGTCCCGCTCCCACTTAGCGAGAGCCGAGCCTACCGCGGCCCCGACGCATTCGTACGATTGTTTTCGTGCGTCTAAACGGGCCTGGTAGGCCTCTCTGCTTGTCTGTCCCCTTCTTCTCGGCGGTCTTTGGGTTGGAGCCGGGTGATAAGGATGGGAGCGATATGACAGGCGGGGGTCGGACAGTGTCAGAGGCCTTGGTTTTCGGTACATCGGGGAGTTAGAACTCCCAGATGGTCTGTAAACCAGGCTTTTGGTGAGGGGAGGGCGTGGAGTTCGCACCTCTTCCACCTGAGGTTGTTTCGTCTCCAACCTCGCTAGTGCTAAGGGTTCCGGAGGTGGGATCGCCACTTCCGGTACTCTTTCTGGCGATTTTGGCGGCGAAATCAACGGAGGGAGGGGGGCGGACATTATTTTCACAATGTCCGCCGCCGACGTATCCATAAGGAGCTCGTTTTCCACACGTTCCATCTCTTTTTCGTGTTCCAACTGCTCCTTCGTTTTAACAGACTGGGGCGCAGGTGGTACCACGAATTGGAATGGCGGGTTGGAGAACGGAGTGCCTGAAGACGACATCTTAGAGGAAGGATTAGTACACACAAAAAAAACAAGGAAGAAGAAAAGGAGAAAAAATAGTAGAAAATTGTTTTCGGCAGTTAAGTTTGACAGTCGAAAAGCGAATGAAAAACTTTGCGAGAATTTATTTCGATCGCAGCTTTATTCCAAGTCGTTATCTTTTTCGGTCTTGTTCGGAGGGGATAGTGCATTCAATATTCTTTGGCTTAAAAGTTTTCCGGTTAAATTTGGTTGAGTACGAGCAGAGTTAAGCATGTTTGAATTTTCGTACTTCGAATTTTGTATTTCACAAAGGAATGCACTCTTCGTTTGTGACGTCACGATCTATTGACTATCTTGTTATCGGTATTGTTTGTCAATAGAAACACGTTGCAATGTTTTTCTTCCGTATTGCACGTGGATTTGTTTATTCGTGTCGTGTTTTTATTGTACGCACTTTTTCTCTGCTTATCTGAAGAATTTCTATTGTTGCGAATATTCCCAGATTCTCGTACGTCTTTTTATGTGGGTTTATTTCTTCTACTACGGATATTAACTTTTCGTGAATATTTTCAGTTTCTCCGTGCCAATCTCTCAGATTTTCGAGTTGGAGTCAGGTTTTTCTGCTTTCTGCTGCCAAGGGGCCTGCCTCTTTTTCGTGGGCATAAGGGGGCCGACGGATCGTATTGTATTTTGACGATCTCGTCATTGAACTTAACCGTTTTCTTTATTTTTATTTTTTCTTCTGGTGATTTTTGTGATTTATCACCGTTTTCGACTGGATTGTCCTCAACTTCCTGTGGTTGTGTTGTTTCGGACTGTTCAGTCTGTTCTTCCTTTCTTATTTCTTTGTGAGTCGTCTTCCTCTTTGCTCTTTGGAGCATTTTCTTGTCGTCGTTTATAAGGTACGCAGGTTTCAATCTGTCGATTGAAATCGTTTTTTGTTCACCTGCGATTAGTATCACGAAATTCTTGTCATCTCGTGATACAACCTTATAGGGACCGGCGTATGGTTTCTCCAACGAAGATCTTATTTTTTCGTCTCTGACAAACACATGAGATGTTGTGGCCAAGTGTTTGGAGACATAAACCTTTGGTTGGCCATGACGAGCTGCCTGGTTCAGAAAGTTGTTGGCATCAGTCCGTATGTCTTGGACGAGCGTTTCGGGGCTAATTTCTTTCGAATAGGTGAAAAAGTCCCCTGGTAGGCGTAGCTCTTCGCCGAGCGCTAACTGCGCTGCAGAATGACCCGTGTCCGTTTGAAGAGCAGATCGAAGGCCCAAGAGGATGGTTGGTAGTATGTCAACCCATCTCTTGGTGTCGCAAGCCATGATGGAGGCTTTCAAAGCTCTGTGCCATCGCTCAACTTTTCCGTTTGCTTGAGGATGGTAAGCTGTGGTGTGATTGTGTTGTACACCAAGCTTCTTAGACAGCTCTTGAAAGAGCGAGCTTTCAAATTGACGACCCTGGTCCGTGATGATGACTTCAGGTACGCCATAGCGGGCAATCCAGGTGTCGTATAACCTGGCAGCTACCGTGGGAGCTGTCATCTCATGGAGAGGAACTGCCTCTGGCCATCGAGTTGCTCTATCGATCATCGTTAACAGGTATCTGTGTCCCTGGGATGGGGGTAATGGACCCACCAAATCTATATGTATCGTTTTAAACCGCTCCGTTTGTTTAAAAGATTTGAGAGGCGACCGAGTATGTCTTCCTACTTTGGACTCTTGGCAATTCAGGCAACTGCGAGCCCATTTGTTGCAGTCGGACTTCATCCGAGGCCAAACAAATCTTGATGATACTAGTCCAGCAGTGCATCTTGGTCCAGGGTGCGATAGGTTATGCACACTACTGAATGCCAATTTGCGGTACTTTGTCGGCAGGAATGGCCTATTCTTGCCTGTACTAATGTCGCATGTTAGTAAAACATTAGTACCAGGGATTTTCCTTTGTCTCAATTTGAGAGCTGTGTCATCGTTCGACAACAGTTCTTGCAGTTCTGCATCCCTTAACTGTTCTTTAGCTATTTCAGCGTAAGGTAATTGAGACGGTGCCGAGATAGCTTCGATCCTACTAAGAGCATCAGCTGGAGTGTTGAGTTCTCCACTTATATACTGGATGTCCGTAGTCAACTGTCCTATGTAGTCCAATTGTCGAGCTCTTCTCGGGGAAGCTGGTTCTGTCTTTTGCGTGAAGGCATGTGTTAGGGGTTTATGATCTGTATACACAGTGAAACATCTACCCTCTAATTGGTGCCTGAAATGCTTCAACGCAGCAAATATTCCCAGTAACTCCCTGTCGTACGTGCTGTAGTTCTTCTCAGTTTTTGATAGCTTTCTGGAGAAGAAAGCGAGCGGTAACTTTTTGTCATTGTCCTTTTGGTACAGTGTTGCACCAATAGCAAAGTCGGACGCATCTGTTGCGACACATAACGGCAGACTTTCGTCTGGGTGAGCCAGTAAAGTTGCATTTGCCAGTGTTTCTTTTATATTTTCGAAGGCTTTTTCAGCTTCTTCTGTCCAATCGAGTGGAGTTTTATCTTTCTTTTTGTTTGTTTTTATTAATGCAAACAGCTTACTTTGTTCGGCTGCAGCATTTTTAATGCAACGTCTGTAGAAATTCACCATCCCCAAGAAGCGTCTTAATTCTGCTACGTTGGAGGGTTTCGGGAATTTCAATATAGGCTCTACCTTGGTCTTCAGAGGGGAAATGCCTTCGGTCGAGACTTGATAGCCGAGAAAGTCAATCCTGGATTGTTTGTATAAACTTTTTCCAACATTGATAGTAAGTCCAGCAGCGTGTATACGTTGTACGATGGTTCTTACATTCTTCTCGTGCTGTTGCTCACCGCCTTCTGAGCAAATGCATATGTCATCCAAATATGCATAAGCAAACGGCAAATCCATAAACAGTCCATTGATGAATCTTTGGAAAGTTTGTGCAGAATTGCGGAGTCCAAACGGCATTCGAAGGTATTCGAATAACCCAAAGGGGGTTATGACCGCTGTCTTTGGGATGTCCTGTTCGGCCATTGGAATTTGGTGGAATGCCCAGTTGATGTCGATTTTTGTGAACATCGTTTTACCCTTCATATTCGCGTTGAAGTCCATTATATTTGGGACTGGATAGCGATCAGGAACTGTTTTGGCATTTAAGGCCCTGTAGTCTCCAACGATTCGCCACTCTCCACTGGCTTTTTTGGTCATGTGGATCGGGGAACTCCATGAACTTTTTGATGGGCGGCATATGCCTTCACCTATTATACGATCATAGTATTCCCGTGCTGCTTTGAGTTTATCAGGCAGTAACCTGCGGGCTCTAGCATGGCAAGGCTGTCCTTTAGTTTCTATATAATGAACTGTGTCATGTTTATAGGTCGGATGCCTGCGAATCGATGGTTGAGTGACTCCAGGATAGTCTGACAGAATCCGTAGGAATTGTTCGTCGACTTTCGTGCAGCTGGATATATTGGTGTCCAGTTGGTACGCTAGCGTTTTGCCTTCCACCCATAGACCAGTATTGTTGTCTATGATTTTTCCATTTTTGAGGTCTATGACCAGACCGTAGTGCGCGAGGAAATCCGCACCCAGGATCGGAGTCGGAACGTCCGCAATTGTGAAGGACCACGTCATGTCTCTTCGTAAACCGATGCTTACTTTGCTGGATTCTATTCCGTAAGCTGGAAGGTTTTGACCATTCACAGTTCGGAGGTAGTATTTCGGAGGAAATGCCTTTTGGTTTTTGTCTACTGGCAAAATGCTCAAGTCAGCACCTGAGTCGATTAGGTAACGTCTCCTATTTGTCCTGTCCTTGATGAACAGGCGGCGTGAGTACTTTTTCGAGGGATCTTCAGCCGCATAGACGACCCCTCTTTCTAGTTTGACGACTTATTGTAAGATTTGCCCCACCATTGGCATCGATTGTTGCATTTGGTGGCCTCTGCGCCAAACCGGTTGTGAAAGAAGCAGGATTTATCGTCCCAGTTTTGAGACCGGGGTTTTGGGGACGATGTTCTTCTTGGGGGAGTTGGACTCTGACCCCTTGTAGAATTGCTCTTGCGGTCTCTGGACCTAGATTTTCTATCGTTACTTCTATTGTTGCTCCTGCTTTTCGAGCGGTTGTTGTTTCTACCCTGTCTTGGACTATTGTTGTTACTTTTCTTCTTAATCTCACTAGTCAACTGAGCTATCTGGGCTCTAAGCTGAGCTAGTTCTCCGGTCTCGGCGGATACTGCACTGATCGAGGATGTTGATCTCGAATGTTCCAGTGCACTATCTGCACTCTTTGCTAGGAAGTCTAGGTCCTCGGAATTGTTGATTACCGTGGTACCTATGGCTGCCAGACACTGCACAACATGTTGGGGAAGTTGCTTGCAGAACTGGTTTCCGATAACTGACGGTGACACTATATTATCGGCCTTTTGTCTGAGTTTGGCCATGAAGGTGGAGGGTTTGTCGTCTCCGATCTTCATTCCGCCCATTACATCATCTATGATTTGGTTCTGAGTCTTACCAAACACATTTCTTATTTTTCTGCAGAACCAACTGTACTTGTCTGCTTCCGCCGGAGGGCATTCCATGATATCCGGAATGCGGCGTATGATTTCTGCGGGCATGCCGCTGCAAATGTGTGAGTATTTTTGGTCGTTTTGCAGATTCTCTGTCTTAAAACGACCCTCGAGGAGAGTTAACCATAGTTCAACTTCATTGGGTAGGAACTCCGGAATCTCTATCCTCCGTCTTTGGATAGCAGGGTTCTGCAATGTTTGCAGTTGCAACAGCTGTAGGAGCTGTGCTAATACTTCGGGGGTCAGCTGTGGCTGACCACTTCCGCCCGCTGCTGGTTGGTTTGATGATGGGTTCGGGTTCGTGTTTCCGTTGGGCATCGTGTGCTGGACTTCTTTACTTTTATTTTCCGCGAAGAGTTTCCCAGACTCCGTAGTTTGTCGGTCTGGGGTTGAAGGGTCGGAGTCTTGGCTCAATAGACGACCGCTTCTTAGTGTTCGAGCTGTAGTTTCGTTGGGGTTTGCTACAGCTCCCAAACGTAAGGCTTCTGGCCTCCGGATCCTTTTTTGTTTCTCCGGAGTCTCAAAGACTTCTGAGTCTCTGGTCGAAGCTGGAGGAGTTGGCGGATGAGGGCAACTTTGTTCCTCCAGGTCTACTCGTCTTGGTTCCCTTCCGGCAAATATATTTGGAAGGGGGGTGTAATTTCCCACTTTCTAAGTCAAGACCTCTGCTTCGACAGCCAAAGGTGTCTAGATCTTGTAAAAATTATTTGTATTACAAGCGAGTAGCTCGCCAGCGCACCGCGCCTCTTTTTAGTAATAGCGCAACGCGCCTCTAGACACCCACGACGTAGCCAAAAATCACGTCGGGGTCACCACTGTGGAATACCTTGTCGTGAGAGATATTCACACCAGAAGGTCTTCAACAGTATTTTGCGTGTTCTGCCACTTCATACAAATAAGTATGGGAGAGCCAAATCCTCGGCGAACACTGGCGATTTTTGAGCCGGTTCTGAGAGTTTATATACCGAGTTTGGTACACGCACACGGACACACATACGTATGTATGAATACGTAATTATGTCATACGTTGCGTCGTTTCCTGTCTCTGCTGAGATGATAAGAAACGACGCAGTGCGTTTGGTACCGAGTCGTGACATTACCGAGATCGTTATCAGGTAATTGATCTCGACTCGAATGATGTATCTTACCTGTACGTACGTACAGGTACGAACATACAAACGCGTTCGTGTATATTAGTTTAACGTCATAGAGACGAATATTGCCAGCCTTTGGGCGGCGACTGTCGTCGAGGGGTGCGAGCCCCTAAAACCTCATACGAGTAATGTCCCCACATAATGAATAACAAACAACCTCCTGGCCATTTTCTGGAAATTAATTTATTTCACATGTGTCATCAAATCTCATCGTTGTTTAGATCACGTCATTGTTAATTACGTATACCTTTCCACCATATTTTTGTTAATCCGCCGGATAATTTTGTAAAATCACTTTTCATGTAACTACCAGGAATGTTAAAGGACTCAATAGTCAAGTCCATGATGTTAATTTGTATCATTTAAAATGCTTAACAAAAGTCAAATACAGTACAGATAGGTACAGTATAATTTTCGTAAAATCATTTTATCTAATTAAAATTTATTTACTGAAATTTGTACTTGTTCTCACAGAGAGAACAAAAAAATTGGTATTTTATTGAATCCAGTTTGGAGATAAGGGCTTTCAAGTTACTAAATTTTTTTAGTAAATATTAAATTTCAAAAGACATAATATAGGGAATGTAGGTTAGAAAATGAAAATGAATCAACCATTCGAACAAACAAAACAATTAGGTAAGTAATAATTTCTCCGTTACCTGAGTGTTTAGGTATTTTTTGAAGTAAAGCATCTAGCTTTTGAATATCTAACAATAAACCGTTTCAATAAAATTATTCAAGATTCAATGTAAATCGTCGCAGGTGTTCTAAAACCTGACATCTAACTCTCACTCCTATTTTCTTACTGAGCAGTGGTCCGATTATTCGATGAAACACTTTTTACGTGTATCCTTCCCAAAGACCCTTAAAGTGCAATAATACAATTTTATCCTCGAGAACGGAGAAAAAAAACGCCCATAGAACGAGTAAAAAATGCCTGTTTAAAATTCCAATAACGTTCGATCAACGGCTTTGGGAAATGGTCGAACTAATAAATTTATATATCGGTAATTTTTGCGTAGGATAGGGTCTCCATCGAATAGAGTTGGTGATTTACGAACGAATAAGACCAAAGTTAATGCGAACAAATGGCGACAAATAAGTATTATATGGCAACCTGCACAATCTTCTCTCTCACTCCCTCTCACTACTCTCTTTCTCCCACTCACTAACATTCTCCTCTTTGCCTACAATGTATAGTGTACAGAGAATTATACAGCAGGAATGGAAAATCCGACCGAACGTGCTGTACTTTTGGAAAGGCTATGTGCGTATAAAAATGCTTTAGCCTGGGCAAAGTCCATTTGAAATATGTCAACGAATCGAAATCGAAGCATTTGTTTGTATTGCACCGCCACCAGTGCCACCGCCATTACCACCAATACCGTCGACTTTTCACGTCGAAAAGTGTATCCCTGAGGATTTCCATCCCTTCGCAACACTTCGTCCCAGCAGCTATCTGACCGATAATACGTTAAAAATCGTGGCTAAATTAGGCGACGACGACAAAGCAACTTTTTTCTATTCGAGGGGTGTCGACGAGTGACTATTCAATAGAGGATGGCAGAATATAGGCCCAGCTGGAGAATGTTTAAGGAAGAAAGTTCTACATCGAGAAGAAAATATTCAGTGATTCAGTGACTCAATAGCGAATCCAGGGGGACGAATCTCCCTTTCGGATTTTTTTAAAGCCGAATTTCACTGAGTGAAACCCTTATGGTTTTTAATTTTATTTCGACATTTTTAATTCAAATTTTTTGGTCTACTCAGATGGTTGACCAGAGTCCGCCTGTGGTCCCTCCTCTCTAAGTAAGAAAAGTTCTTAAAATTCGCTGCTAGGGATGCAGAGAAGTGGGAGAAATTTTTTTCTCATCATATCTTTCTCTTAAGAAAATCCTGACTACGTCGTTGCAGTCGCTCATAATCTGTCTTTTACTTCTTTATGTTTTAATTCTGAACTGAAAACAGATAAGTATTGCCTACTTACTTTAAACAAATACATCCTGACAATTAGTTAATAAGATAACCACCGTTTAAAATAAATTTCTGTCAATTCTGAAATTTTGGGTAAACAATCACTGAGGCTGTGAGCAGACTTACTTAATTGAGAAATATTGAATCTTCATAGCAGAATCATCAGGTAGGTAGGCCATTTTATTAAAACTATTCTCTAACTCTGTAGTTTTTAAACTTTTTTTGGTCATTTCCCCCTAATCTAGTTCCAACACTTCTGCGCCTCCCTCACAGATAAATTTTTAACTTTATACATAATTTTATAAAAACAGAACACACACATATATTCAAAACTGATAGTTGTATGACTGCCATTTTAGACTAAAAATAATTGTTAAAACTCAAAACACCTTCAGAAAATTACAGTACAGTTTAATCTGACTTGGATGCAACATTTTTGAAGTACACATAGTCCTGTATACTATAATTATAACCTAGACAACCAACTTCCCATATAACGCGTGTATTAAAAGTTGGTCCAAAATGGTTGCCTACCTACATTGCCTGACACTATATTGGCTTATTGTTACGAAGAATACATTTCACTATAATAAAAGTACAATCTATACAAAATTATTTGACAAAATTAGTTCGTCGATGTCAGTTTATCAATATTATTTCACCAATATTATTCCTTCATATTCAATACGCATGCGCCACTACCCACATAACTGCACTAATACACCAAAATAAAATAATAATAATTTTCGTTGCTTCTACCGAAACAATGAATTATTCAGTGTTACCCAACTATGCCAGCAAAAATCTAGAGCTAGCACAAGCCAAAGCCCCGTGAAAGGCAACTCGGGGCTTGTACCGTTATGGATTAAAATTTTTTGGGGTAATTTGTTTGCTCAACCGTCCATTCTATGGAAAATTTTATAGATGTTGAAAATATTCCCTTTTAAATTTTCCATCTATGGGACTTCATACCGAGTAAATTCCGAAAATTTATTGAAGTCCACATAACTGTGTGTTTTTCTCAAAAAACGCGAATAGCATGAGGCGAAAATAGGCCATAAACATGAAAGCGTTTTTTTTTTCAAAGTTGGCCATCTTGGTAGGTATATTATAGTACCTGTACATTTCTACGGCAGTACACAATTATTAATTCAAATTTACATTGCAGACTTACAAGATCAGTCAGTTGAAATATTTTTTTAATTTTGAGAATTTTTTAAAAACAATCATAATTTAAAAACTACCCAATGATCCAAAACTTTTTTATGATATATGATATGATAGAGTAGCTGTATTATTTTGAGTTATTCTCAAGATTCAGGGTTTCTATAAGTTAGTTTTCAGGTCAGCCATTTAAGTTTTAGTTCAGAGTGCGTTCGAGCAATAAAAACTCTGAAAACAATATCCACAAATGTAACAACAAACGTAACTATTACAATAAGAATACAGTCACATCATCATTAGAAGAAAACTTTTCCTCAGAACTGGCATACCGAGTCAGATCCAAAGGGTGCCAACTATTTCCAAACTAATAATTTATTTTTAGAGGTCTGTCCTGGCAAAAATATCAGCTGCTTTCGAAAACTATAGGTTCGCCTTTTTCCAAAAAGAATAGCGTGTGTTATGAAAAAGTGCGAATATTTCCGCCCTTTCTTCCAAATAGAATAGCCTACAGTTAGTTAAATGCGCAAATTGTATGTTTTCATTGAAAAAATATCAGAATACGACTCACATCGATGTTCAAAGAATGCCAAACCCTAAGTGCGTAACTCTTGCCCAACTTACTCCACTCATATTATTCAGATAATTGAATGGTAAGTAGTTGGCTTTGAACGAAAATTATGTCGATTCGTACGCAGACCAGCAGTTTGAAATTATTTTCAATTCAAATAGATTTTGTTTGCTTTTTGCAGGCAGAAAAAATGTAACAAGACAATAATATACTCTTCGGTGCGAAAATCAGTTAGGTGCCTGAAATTTATCTTCGATGCGGTGGAAACTATAATCGACTGAATGGCAAACCTGCTGAGTCCTTTCGAACATACGGGTTGGACCCACAGCTTAGCCGAAGAACGAACGTAGCCTTACGCATCGATCAAAAGTCAAAACTAATACCGACTAAACGAAGATTAAGCTGAAACGATGACAACGACTTTATGAATCGTATACCAGCTGTATAAATTTTACTCGTCACTGCCAACAAAATGGGCTGCAAAAAAAAAAAAGGCAAAAATAAAAAGTAACTGTACACTTTATGGGACGATTATAATTTTATTTAGTTTTGTCTGACCATATCGTAATCCTGTCTCGGTAACAAATTTAAACATCGAATGCGAATTATCGATTCCTTGCTTAATACGCAGATTTATGTAAATGTGCAACGTGTCACGTAGGCTTAATTTTTTTATGTATATATATATTTTATTATTATTTTAGTCTTTTACATTTCAACGAGATGCACCGAAATGTAAGAAATGTAATTTTCAACAAACGAGAAAGGGTGAGGGCGCAAATTATGCATCGTATAAATGCATTTAATATGCACGATGATGTACTATGGGTTGTTTGGCAGATACGCGGTAAACCTTTTTTATATTCGTCTCTTCTACTCACTCTCTCTCGCTCTCTCGCTCTCTCGCTCTCTCTCACTTCCGTCGCCTTCTCTCGCTCCTACTTTTTTTTTTGCGGTATTGTTTATATTGCTAATATGTTTGAGGCACCCCGCCGGTAAAGGGTGCATTCGGGTGACGTGTCGTTATGAGGTTTTAAAAGAAGCGAAAAAGTGAGCCACCCGCCCAATATAACGTCTAATTATGGGGGTGATGGTAAACCCGCAATGATATTGCTTCCTATAAATAATAACATCTGCTTTCGCGTATAGCTTTTAACTTTTCCTCTTTTCTTTTATCTCTCTTTCTGTCTTTCTCTCTCTCTCTCTCTCTCTCTCTCTCTCTCTCTCTCTCTCTCTCTCTCTCTCTCTCTCTCTCTCTCGCACACGTTGTACTTTCCCCTTCGTTTTTTTCTTTTCGACGATTACTTATCGACGATATTTTTCTTCGCTTGTTTTCTTCTTAGTTGGTTTTTCGATGTCGGTATTAAAGTATTTGCAAGTAGAAATTTGTTAGATTAGACAATATTATCATAGATACGATACAATAGACTTTGTTCACATGCTGTTATATTAAATAGTACGTGGAATGGTACCACTTTTAAGTTTGGCCGCCCATAATCACGGAAATAATATTTTCAGAATCCCTTTTTGTATGCCTACTTCTATTATAATATACCTACTCATTCGCATCAGCTTCGGTAAAAAATTTTCAAAATTTAAGCTGATTTTATCGACAAATTCCAAATGGTATGATTTAGATAACTTGTTTCCTAAATCGTTCCAGTTAGTATTCTAAATGTTATTTGTGACATTTGTTTCATTTTTATAGATTAATTTGTCGTTTTTAGTGTTAGTTTTACTTCTTTTTTTTTTTTTCTCATATTTTTTGTGATCTTTTAGAGTATATGGAATACCTTACATCGTGGAAAATATTCAAACAGCAGAAGGTTTTCTGCAGTTATTGCACATTCACCACAAATCATGTATAAAGTATGGGGGAGTCAAGACTTCGGCAAACATGGCGATTTAGCCTAGATTTTTGCGGTCTTATATACTGGCTCCTTACACGCACTCAAACACACATATGTAAAAATATGTATGTATATGTGATAACTATCTACGACGTATTTTATGGTTGCTATGGTAACAAATAAAATATGGCATATATACTGATAAATCAGATTGTAACATCACTCAAAATATAAACCATCGATTTGTCATGATCAGGATGTTGCAACTTATACAAGATTTTGCTAGTAATAATTACAAACAAACATTATTTTGTTTAACTTGCAGTGCACATTATTATCCACCTTGTGGTGGCGACTGTCATCAAGAGGCTGAGCACCTGTATCCTCATATTATTTAATCCCCACAGAGTAGTCACAATGTTTTAAAACATAATTATAATAAGAAAAACTATAACCATTCGGGAAACAGTATTCACTTCAAATAAAACTTGAACTTTCTATCTTCAAACTGTAATTTCAGTTGAAATTATCTGTAAAAATGATGAAGGTTTTAAAATTCAACTAGTTAAACAATTTTGAGAACTGGAACATTTTTTTCAAATGTAAGTTTATTAAAACAACATCCTTGAAATTTATTATTTAGGGGAAAGCGGAGTTTTGTGGAACAAGTGACATGGTAAAAACTGACTTCCCTTTTATTTTTGGACAAAGTGGTCCCAAAGCATTATGTATCATACACCTGGTAATACTTCATTTGTCAACTATTATAATACAGTTTCTTGTTCAAAAGTTATTGCAATATTCATCAAAATTATACCAAAAGTAAAATTTCAAGTGACCAGTGGGAATGAAATTAAGCGTTTAAATTTTCAAGTGTGTTTCAAAGAAGTTTAATTGTTAGTTATTAATTTTTCAGAGTTACTAACACTCAAAAAAACTTGGATTAAATTTAATGTTAATTTCTAGGAAGAAGGTAAACCTAGTGAACTATAGTGTAAACTTTCTACTGTTGGTACCATGAAACATAGTAAAAATATTTTTGGTATTTTTTGAAAATAATAATTCCAGAATTAAAACGGCCCAAAAATATAAAACAATGAATTTGAGGTAGTTGGGGACACTATAAAAGATGTTTCAAATTAAATAATATACATTTATTTCTTTTAATTTTTTTTTGATTTTGGGAATTTGTTTGGAGGTGTTTGAAAATGAATATACTAAGAGTTCTGGAATCTCGAGGGTGAGCTAACTCCAAATGTGTACCTTTTTTCGATTAACTGAAAATATATCACGAACGGGTAGTTACAGGCCTAAAACAGTTCAATGTAAAAATATTTTTGATAATAATTCCTACAATAATGTCGCTAAAAATTTTTTCCTTATGTTTTATAGTTTTAGGGAAATTTGCCTGTCAATCTCAGAATGTGTACCCTGTTTTGATTTTTCACAAGTATTTTGCCAATGAATGGTTACAGACTTAAAATAGTTCAAAAGAAAATAATAGCCGATAAAATTTTCTGAAATTTTGTTAGTATTCATTTTTCTCCTATCTCTCAAAAAAGAACGATTCAGAAGTTACGAGACCATTGTTTATTGAAAAATGTGAGGTAAAAATTTTTTTTTTTTTTTTTAAATACGATATGGATGTAAAACTTTATTCAGAAAAATTTCTCAAAAACTTCAAGTGATACAAACAGATTCATAAAGTCAAAAAAACTCTCCAAACAATTTTTCTCCGTAACACCTTTTTGAGCATTCGTTGACTGAACTATTCAGGTATTTATAGGAAGTAATTATGAATTTGTTTCATTGCAGTTAGAATTATATTAGTTGCCGTTTATTTTTGATCAATGATTTGCCTACTTGGAAATTAAAAATTCGTTCAAAAATTCATGAGTTTTTCTACGCGAACTTTTCCATTTGTACTCCTCAACTTTTCTTATAAACAACTTCTGTTTTAGATATTATATCCCCAGTATTAACAAGAGTAGTGATGAGAAAATGTGGCCTGGTGAGACCAATAGAAAGACAATGACTGCATGAGTGAGCCTAAACAAGACAACACCAAGACCAAAGTCAAGACCCAGACTGACAAAGCAACACTAAGACCAATTTTTTCACATCAATAAATGCGAGTGAAACTAAGATTAGGTCTTTAGGCAAATAATGATTTCTATCCCTGATTTTTGTTAATTAAACGAACACTTAAATGGCTTGTAAGGCACGATATTAAAATTTTGTGAAATGAAAATTAAAAACTCTTGCGCTGCAAGTTTTGTAAGAAAAATTAGATTTTCTTGGTTCAAAAATCACCTACGTCCTCAACATTTTTCTAATAAAGAAATATATAAAATACTTGTATTTTTGCAAACAATTACCTACAATATCACACAAATACGATGCATTGGAGAAAATATACTGATTAAGTACCTATTATGTTTTCAAAATATTTTACCAATGTATCAAAAATCTTTTTTTTTTCTTGAAAAATGAAAAATTATTCAAAGTTCTGAAAAGCACAATTTTAGGAAATAATTCGATGATTTTCTTTCCTGCAGTGACAAAAATTGTGGATTACATTAAAAAAAAAAAAAAGAATTATGTGAGAAACAAATATCAAATTGGAAAACGAATTATAATGCAGTTGTCTACATGCAAGTTTCAAAAATATTAGGGGATATTTTAGTGTCCGGGTTCAAATCTAATGTACGTCACTACTACTTATCACTAATCATTATTTTTTGTGCATTGGTAGATAAAATCTCAACATGAACAAATGTTGGGCCACAACTACAAGAAGTTATATTTCCAGCAAGTTTCAATAAGAATACAAATACGAATTCAACACAAAGTAAAGATACGAATAACAGCGCGAACAATGACATGAATATAGCAGGAAATAACAACACGAATACAGGATGATCAAAGGATGGTACAAATGCTCAGCATATAGTTAATAAGTGGGATGAATTAAATAGTGTTGCTCATTTTGAAATCATCCTTCGTAGATGGCTTCGAACTAAAAAATAATCATTTCAGAGAGACATGAAGAGACAAAAGTCAAACTTAATGAGTCAGGAAGAAAGAGAGGATGAGAGTGTTCAGACTGTAAACATGGTATCTGGCAAATGTGATGTTAATGAATCTATTAATGATGTATCTCTTGCATGTAATGTTAATCAATCTCTTAATAATATATCTGTCAAACTTAATGTATATGACAAGATTGTAGATCCTCAACTGAATGAAGCATTAGCATCATTTGATGCGACCATATTTTAATAATTGTTATATAAATGAATGAGAACTGAATGAAGAATTATAAAAATGAAAGCCTTATAGGCTGTATGCTGTATATACTTTTTACTTATATGTTTGAGTTGTATGAGATATTTCAAAAACTATTGTAAATTTTATACATTTTGTATATATAATTATATAATCAATTCTGTGATATTGTAATTATTAATAATTAATTAATATCTTTTTTAAATAGGAATTGTCATAAATTCAATAATTACTGTTTTTATATTATATATAATTATATAAGGTGTGTGAGGAATAATAATTAATCATGTAGATATCATATAAATAGGGGTAGCATATTTTTATGGGTGTTTATGGTAAAATTCTGTAATATGTTCATTAACAATGTACATATTACAAAATTCTACCATAAACACCCCTGAAAATACTGCCTATATTTATCTGGTACCAAAAATGTCTCATTGTGACATTTAATTGTCACAATAAGACATTTTTAAGATTTGACACAATGTGGCAGAAAAGTGTCACACTGTGACAGCTTCAAAACAGCCACACCATGTCAAATATGCGTCACAAACAAGCATTTCTAAATTGTCATTGTGTGACAAAAAACTGTCACACGATGACACATTTTCAACAAATTGCCTCAATGTGGCAAAAAACTGTCACATAGCAACATTTCAGAATTGCCACAACCTGAGAAATAACTGCCACAGTATGACAAAAAATTTTCACACTATGGCAATTTTATATTTTGAGACAAAAATGAATACTGGCCTGTGATTGGATGAAATTTTTGTCACAGTGTGACAATTAATTGTCAAAAGTCCCATGTTACAATGTGACATTTTTAAAATGAATTTTGCACAATGGGTGGAGGGTGGGTCAAAAATTGACCTTTTTCTTATATCGGGTTGTTTTTAGGTTAAAACGAGTATTTTTCTTGATGAAGGCTGGAAAGTGAATTTTTCAGGACCATTATGAGAAAGGTAAAAGAGGGAAAATCACACTGAATAGCTAATAATTTGGGAAAAAATTGATTAATCAAAACCAAAATTGATAGGTCTGATTATTGTATAAGGGGTACTGTTTGTACCAAATTTTGTGACTATTGAAAGAGAATTGCAACTTTTATTGAAATAACATGAAAAATTAGCAACCCCAACAGCCCCAGGGAATGAACCATTTTACCAATAAGAACCAAATTTAAGAGCATGTTAGATATATTTTGAATCAATACCTGTACCGAATTTCGTGATTATAGCATGAAACTTACTCGTTTTAGAATCATTAATCTGACAAAACTTCAACAAAATCACCCCTATCAGACGTACCGTAAAGCCTATCGACACCAAAATTGGTAGTTACTATCTTTGACATAAGGCACATGCGTATGTCAAATTTCAGGCCTATCGATTGAGAATTTCGACTTGCACGCTGTTCAACGAAAAATGAATATCAATTGACCTAGCGGGCGGACTATGCATCCGATTCGGACCAAAAACAATAGAATTTGTCTAGTGAAGGATTTGAATACTCGTATTGAATTTCGAAACCGTCCGATAAAAATTACGCCTGGAAATGGACCCCACGCAAAAAGGGGCACAAAAAAAGGAATTTTCAAAAATAGTGCCAAAATGCTCAAAAGATCATGAAACGAAAGACATACCCACCCTCGCCCTGAGGTCCGAATACTCGGGCAGTTCTAATAAATAGATTTTTTCCAAAAATCTACTTAAAATTGCAACAGCATTTGTAGCGTTTATTTGGTTCAAGTAAAACACTGCGCCGAAAATTTAAAACTGCTAATTTTCATTTTACAATCAATTTTATTCATTTTTGTTTCAATTCAGAAAAGTCATCATCCTTTCATCGCTCTGATTCATTGATAGGGCCATATTTTTGTAATTAATGGTTTTTAATAAACACCGATCGTACACCAAAGATTGCGTGCTGAAAATAAAACAAGCAAAAACGACACGCGCTCACTCCGTTGAAAACAGAGCTAAAAAAAAGAAACAAAAAAGGCCAAAAATTTAATAAAATGCTCGAATGAGAATATTCGTGTAGCCTACATTAAATAATGTACTAACGTGTTCTGATTTGTTTTCTTATTAGCCGCAAAATATTTATAAAATCTCCCCTTTCGTAAATAAATGGAAATGTTGCGTAAACCACCACCACTAAACAATTCGTCGCCGGCGCATAAGGGATGAAAAGACAATATTAACACTTCGCACTCCCTTCTAAATAAAAAAAAAAAAAAAAAAAAAAAAGTCAAATCACATAAAATACAATAGTCTATCGCCCTTCTTCGCCTCTCTCTCTCTCATTGTCTATCTCCCTCTTAGCTTCCATCCACATCCCTCATCTTAACACTGGATTTACAGACAACCCTACCGCATTCGACTTTTGCATGAATAATAATACCAATAGCTGTGTATTCACCCATTTCCACATTTAACTCGTGTAATAAACAACGAATTGATACCGAAATACCATTCTCTGTTAATGGATTATTTGACTTTTGTACACCCCCGCGTAGCTTATAGACTTGCACTCTAACCTCCCTCCCCCGCACACGAACTGCGTTCGTCGTTTTAATGCAAAAGAAAAACGATTTTTCGGACCGACGGCGATGACGACGATGCAATCAACGAGGGGATGACTTTGCTTAAGTATGTGTTGAAGAATTCGCTTTTCACAAATCTGGAACAATGACTCGAACAGTGTGAAGGGGGTTGAAACAACTGACCTAACACCGGTATTGTTTGTTTGTGGTTAGTGATATCGTAATTTGGTCACCACTTGATTCGCGCACATGATAATTATAGTGATGACAGTCTAGACCAGTGGTTTTTAATCACAGCCCTAAAAGATATACATGATGCTCCATGAAAGGTTTTCCAAATCTGAAATATAGATACAACACCCGGTACGACCAAGAAAAACATCCGCTTACAGCTTCCCCATCTTCAAAATTAGAGTAGCTACAAAGGCGAATTTATTGGTAGTGCCTTCATTTCAATCGTATGCATCTTTTTATACTTCAATCTTCGTGCATATTGTTACACGCTGGTTTTACGGTCTTACACCATAGCGTTTCCTCCTTTCCTAAACTAGATTTTCCAAAATTAACAATTTGCTAAATTCTTATGTTTAGACTTTGCAGCCCATTTGGTTACCAAAATTTCGAAAATAAACATTAAAGACCGAGAAAATTGTGAGAGGAAGTTTTTCTTAATCGTACGCAGTTGTATCCATATTTCAGGTTCGGGAAACTTTTCATAAAACACCCCGTATACTTATATAAATTAGGATGATTCATTTATTTCTAATATTAAATTAATGGTGACACATTGAAGTCGTCAGTGGTGCGAGATATTATGGTACCCGTTGTTATTCAGTTGAACTTGTTATTATGTCTCAGTTGAAGGTAATTACATCATTGCACTATGGTCAAGTAGCTAAAGCCTAATGAAAATTAAATAAAAAAGTAATCAACTGAATAGGTGCATTACACTATAATTATGGTAATCAAAATTGAATTTTGCTTCTATGTAATGAGTGGGTACAAATTCAAAATTCAAAATCTAGGCTAAGGTCACTCAAAAGATAAAATCATTTCCAAATATATTGAAGCCTTTAATGTAAACTTTACCCTAATTTACCCATCCAATTATCGCTACAGTCAGAGTGGTCTGCGCCAGATACAACCATTATTGTTCGTTTGTTTTGTTTTGTTTTTTATTAGAACAGTTTTGTGTAGATAAGTATTGTGGTGACACGTATCAGCGGAGTACTCTCGTCTCCATCACCCAGCGCCGTGGCTGAGTGTATACGGTTGCCATATTTTGATGATGGTGGCGATGGAGGTAGGTGTTCCTGTTGGTTGACAGTTCAAGTCCCCAGACCAGTAGGAAACCTACATTGGTGACCTCAATGTGATCTGGGAGATGGTCAACAGCACCATCTCTTGGAAGAACACATCTGCTAGCTAGTTCACCTGGTCTCCACCTCACAATCTGATGGCGCTGAGCGCATTACTGTTGAAAACAGTAGTGTGTACTGGTGCGATGTGGGGATGTATTGCAGGGGGGCATTCACTGCTTCCCTTACACGCACTAACCCTCCATTAGTAGCTCCGCCTTCACTGAATTGTACTGTGCACTGCTGTACTGGGGGGAGTAGTGTGGCAGCACATATTGACGAAGTACTCTCCACCATCATTTGGTGCCATGGTCGAGTGTATACAGTTGCCATATTTTGGTGATGGTGGCGATGGAGGTAGGTGTTCCTGTTGGTCAATGGTTTAAATCCCCAGGCTGGCAGGAAACCTACAAGCATAATACATGTTTTTTTTTCCCCACTCCCCCAACACATAGGAAACGTGGATTATATTGTAATTATGAAAATTTTATAATCCAATTGAAAAGAGAAATTGTCCTTAATGCTGATGAATATTATCCTATTTCATGAAAATCCTTGAGGTGTGAACACCCACAATAATTTTCCCACACTAGCAGACATTTAATACAAAAATTAAAAATTTATATATCAAACTAACAATGATTGCATTTCTACTGATTTAGTACCTGAGTAGTATGTAATGTCCACTCATATAGAAAAATAGAAATTTATTCTGATGTGAGTCATCATACATGAGTGATGTTTATCTTGCTGATCAAAAAGGCGTCTAATCAATCGTTTCATCTGTAGTGAGTTATCAGCAAATTTCTACCATCTAACTACAGCCTTGAATGAACAAATTTCACCAGTACTAAAATACTGACACCAGCTATGTATTAATGTGTTGTACCTAACATACAAAGTGTTACCCACTCTAAGTGCGTTATACTATACAAGCCCTCTTGTGCCAGCCATGGATTTTTTCTGGTAACACTGTAAAAATTGTTTCGGAGGAGACAACAAACATTTTTTTGTACCTGTTTGTGACTGTTTAGGTAGTGGTGCATGCACATCGAATATGAGGGGATAATTGGTGAAATAATGTTGGGAAAATAATTTTTGAAATAATATCGGAGAAATAATTTCAGTTAATGGCTTGTACTTCTATAATTGTGACAGTAGCCTTAGCAACTGAACTAGGTTAGTAAATAAGGTAAAAAAAAATATAAGACTTGCATATCTACATTTTATTATATGCCTGAAATTTCAAGGGTTAAATGATGATGACAATAGTTGGCATAATTTGTTTGCAAGCCAAGCCTGAGATTGGATATTGTTGTAGGTGCAGAAGTCAATTTGTGAAGAACGTGGTTCCCAGAAAAACTTGTTGAAGCATAAATGCTACGGAGCTTTCATATTATATGAGTCTATATATCCTTTCTTGCTGTCCACATTCTGAAAAATAAGATGTGGGTGGAGTGTGAGTGGTCAAGGATTGAAAATGAACCGATGAGAAGACTCACATTCACCATCACCAGTAATAGTACAGCTGCTAAAGTGCAAAAATTGTCATCAGTTGGAAGGAAAAAGGGGGCACCCAGCTGTCCACCCAAAGACATTGCCTCATATCCTGGAAAATGCGTAAAAGAGTGGTCCCAGGTTATGAGGAGTGGTGTTGGAGGTTGCTTATGAAATACGTACATTGCATTATGCTTCACCATCACCGATATCTGTATTTTATTAACAAATTCATTTAACCAGTATTATTGAAACACTCGCTCACTTAGATCCCTTAAGAGCTTTCTGAGTTTTGAACTAAAAAATTATCAGTAAAGTTTCATTACAGTCCAAACATCATCTTCCAAGAATCATCCCTGAAGAGTAATTGTGGCAACTCATGTATAATATGACAAATTTTTCATGTTCATCCAACAAGTTTGGTTTTAGATACATGCAAGTTATGGAAGTTTCTGGTTTGAATCCAAATACAGACAGAGGCCACACCAGTGAGTTTTCATCTCTCGACATGTTTTGTAACTACTGTGTCTGCCACATGAAAAACTTCAATAATTTCACGAGTATCATATTGGAAACTATTGAGGGCATTCTCTTTCCCCACCTACACTCAGCCAGCTTGGTCTTTACCTTTGACTGGTGCAGCTGGTACTGGGGGAGTACTGTGACAACCCTATGTATGATGTGAAAAATCTCACTTATTTGTGCAATAGTGTCCGCAGATGCGTGGTTACAGCATCAGTTTTGATAGCAGGCAAAATGTGACAGTTGTTGGTTCTTATCTCCAAACTGGCAGACTCCCCGATAATCAGTAAAATAAAAGCTTATTATTACAAGTACGTTGACTGACTTACACCTGGTGACATCAGGATGTAAATTTTTGTCAGCAGGAGAGATAACATGAAAAAGTGTTTGTATCAGAAGATTAAGATTAAATTTTTCTTGAACAAAACGTACAAAATTTATGCTACTAAAGTTTGATAGAGCCGTATAGTTACATTTTTTCTTTTTCAAGGTCCTTCCATTTTTAGTCCAATGATCCTTAATGTGTATTAGCATAACCAATCGCACCGATAAGTATTTTCTGTTTGAACATGAACTGAGCCCAGCCTCGATTATTCTAAGATAAATTTCTCTTCTCAGCTCTAATCCTTTGATGCGAGCCGGTTTCAGGAAGTTATACCAGTTTTAAAATTCTTCTCCAGGATGTACTCAAAGCTGGACACTCACATAATGTACATATAGGATATAGATTTTTTCTCAAATCTACTCCTGGCTTAAAAGGTATTCGACCAAAATCGTGCAGACAGATAGAAACATGTTAGATTATGGGGTTGTGGCTGAGTTAATGGTACCAATGAATAGTTTATGTTTTAATTATTCCTTCATCCCTGCCACTATCCTTTAAATGTAGAGCTACAAATCCACACTATCTGCAGCACCATGTCGAAAAAAATAATTATCTCCGGATTTAAATGTTGGGTGAATATTGAAAAGGAGAAAAATTATTTATTACTTTTCGGCGTTTCTCTATCATGGTATAGTGATGCCAAATTGTGTGTAAAAAAAATATAGTGGGAGGGAAAAAAAAGGCAACGTTACCTGATTTATTTTTCATTTAACGGTAAACTCGTGCCAAAAAAAAGAAAAAAAAGAAGAAGGCAAATGGGGGTGTACTGGGTCGGAAGTACATCATTTATTATACCCCATTCTCGTTAATATTAACTTCCACTATGACCTGACTCTCGTTTTGATTTTTTTTTCTTTTTTCTTTTTTTTTTTTTTTTTTTACCAACGTTAATATTGATTTTTATCGAGATTGGAAAATTTACCTTCAAGTTTTCTCTTTGTTTACCGTACGCTAATGGTTTCCGCTTGTGCAGCCGTTTGTGGTCCTCTTTTGGAAAGTGGTGAGGGGTGAGCGAATTGATTTCTCAAGCCAAACGTCGAAGTCCATTTCATCCCATAGGATTTGAAAAAATTTCATTATGTTTTTCTTGACAACATGTCAAAGATATTTTTATATTTTTGCCTGATGGCTGTTAGGGAAAACATATCAGAAAATAGTATGGAAGCTTCCCATAAAATACCAGTTTTCAAAGATTCAAATACAATTTGGAAATGCCAGCACAAACAAACCAAAAATAGGCTTATGATAGTCAATTAACGTGTGAACTGTATCAATAAGTATTTGTTATGGTCTAATTGTATCAGTCTGAAAAGAAAGAAAAAAACATTCAGTTTAATGTAATTAAGTAGAGTATGGAGCAATCCGAATTGAATTGGTTGAAATAATTTTTAATTTCAGGATAAACCAATAGACAAGTTCACATTTTAATATAGATTGCGACATTTTTAATGGAATGATCAGCGTTAGGACGAATTATGTTTCATTTTTAACATAGACAGTAGATAATAATATTTACACAACGATGTTAATAGTATATTACACACCAATGTTCAAAAGTGAGCTTTTACCTGTGAGGGAAAATTTGCGAAATTGAGCGCGGCGAGTTAACAATTCCAGAGTCATAAAAATTCAATTTTTTATTTTAATGTTGAGTAAAATATTTTATTATATTAATGGTTAGAAAGTACAAAATTTTAAAATTGAAAGTTATAAAAATTGGAACGAAATATCAAACTCCTCATGGTGACAGATTTGACGTTTTATTTAGAGCACGTATACAATTTCTGTGTAAAACTCGAAATTTGATACAATTTTAAAGTTTTATCGCCTTCTTATCATTAATCAAGAATATAAAATATCTTTCGCAATGAGTTTCAAAGGTGAGTTTACATGACTTGAGAATTGCTCACTCTCTGCACTCATTTTACAAACTCCCTCACATGAAAATCCTCACATTTGAACCTTGGTGTGTAATAAACTATTATGTACTTAATACTAATGGATTCGGTAATTATGAAACTGATTAGGGGATAAATGTGAGGCATGTCCGTGAAATGCTACTATGCTATGACCTCTACTTTGATATAAACAAAATGTACTGCCATGAAATGTGAATGTGCCTACATGTAAAGAGATACTTCACATTTTTCATAGAAGGGAGTTCACTTTACATTAATTAGGTTACATGTATTCATCAATTATAAGAGCTAATTTTTGTTCTCCAAATTCCAGTATAAACATCGCCTTTCTGATCATAATATAATCACAACAGTGATACTTATAAAATAATTATTGAGAGGAATGCTCTGAATGATATTAAAAATCAAAATTTCATCATGAGATTGATTGAGTAGGTTAATTAGGTACCTACCTTAATTTTTTACCTTTTTATGCCGAACTCTGAACAAAAAATCGTGATTTTCTTATTTTAGAAATACCTAACTGTAAAGTAAGTATACTGCAACGCAATTATGTAACTCCTGCTCATAATAGCACATTTTCTGTACTCAGTTTAGGACTAGAAGTTCATATTTTATAATCAGAGGACTACTTTTTTATAATAAGATGTAAAATTTTGAAAAAATGACCACATTTTTGACTATTTTCTGATCCCAGGACTACATAGTGAAATTTACAAGTCTGAAAGGTTCACTCTTCTGCCCTAAGTCCAAAAAATTATGAAAATCTTTTTCAGAATTGAGATCAAATTGATTTACTATTAATTCACTATAATATTAAAATAAAAATTTGTCTTATCATTCTATAAGATCCGTTGAGTTCTGTAGGTATAGGTAAACATCAATTCCTATAAATTATTCTCACTTTTCCTACCATTGATCAAATTGTTGAAATATAATTATAAAGATTATGTATAACAGAAATAGACTAAGAAAAATGAACTCAATTATGGTGATTGAAGAATCATTTGATGTTGCAAATAAGATTATGACCAAGTAATACATTTTCCAATACACATTTACTACAGTGAAAATATAAATCAAATATAAAAGGTTCTATAATTATCAGAGTTCACTTTTTTCTTTAAACCTTTTAATCCAATTGATAATTTGCAACATGGAAATGAAAGGAAGATCAAGCTTAAAATAAAAAAACTTCAATATCATCTCCATGATACATAGGTAAATAGTACCACAACCGATTGTCAAATGGCTTTAAACATCAGATCTGTTAAGCTTTAATCATTGGCATCAACATCGGTAACTATTATCTATTATCACAATTATTATTTTGATATTTCAAATATGAAGAAAATCTTTTTATCTGAAATATAAGCCTTTCACTATCCAGTTATGGGGAGTTGTGTGAGATACCATGAGGCAAGACCTCATGTTTCCAGGTAGCATGTAGGCAAGCTTGTTTCACGTCATTTTTCCTTTTGATCAAAGATATTGATATTTCTTGTGATCTACAATCTTGAGCTGTCTGTCTGATTTTCATATTTTTGGCTAATAATATTTTTGATTAACTTTTTCAAATAATCATGTGACAATCATTTTTGGATGTCACATATTTTTATTTTGAAAAAAGATCAATATCTATTTTTATAAAAACCTATTGTTTTTCAATTGATGATTTCTCAGCTGCCATTGGAGCTAAAAAGCTGTGGCTAGTATTACTGGATAGAGGAGAAAATTTACTCAAATTTACTAATTTTATTTTTTGTCAGTGACTTGATTTTATGTTTTTTAAATTATTGTTTCCAGAAAAAATTAAAAATTGTAAAAAAAAAAATTTCACTGATAACTCCTTATTTTTCAACGATAAATTGATTTTTATCATCAGATTTCACTAAAAATGAAGTTATTTTGATCTGATAACAAGTGAAAATATTAGAAGAAAATTTGAATCCATTTTTTCACCTTAACTTTTTTCCTTTCAATTTTATGGTATAAGCTAAATAGATCTGTAAAAATATTAATTCAATAGATGTTTCTACACACAAATTTCCTTAAAATTTATTCATAAGGTCAATAGTAACGTCTTCGTTCTATAAAGTACTAGCAGAATTTCATCTCGTATATTTTTTCTTTTTATTTTTGTATTCTTTTTATTGTATCAACTGGATTCACATACTCTTATCTTTTGCAAATACTTGTCCTATATGTTTGTAATAACAGCCTATCTCTAAACCATTTTCATTTTTGTTTCATCTAGTTATTATGTTTTGTATATGCGATTTGTTTTCCCCCTTTTGTTCAAAATTCGCAATTGTGTTTAGTACAGCAATAAGTTGCAGAGATGGAGACAGTCACCAAAATGTGCAGGTATCAATTGCTCAGACTGACCCATCTAAAAAGAACCATGGAAGAGCAGCTCAAGCAGAAAACCATCAATTTGGAACTGGTGGCCAAAATGAAGTCTATACTTTGGATGACTACTATCGACCTGAGTTGAAGTAATTTAATGAAACAACTCACTAGGCATTGATGTTACTAAGGAACAAAGAAGATGCCAAAGATGATCGAGCACTTGAAAAGTCAATGCTGAACAAATTGAGCAAGTATCGCAAAAATGTTATCAAATTTCCAGCAAAAATCAAAAGTTATCATTCAAAGCTCTCAAACAATTGTGATAGAAAATCTAATGTTCCACCAGCAGCTACTTCAGAGTTGTCTGTGTATCAGCATCAATTCACTAAAACCAAAAAGATCAACCTACCTAAGTTTAATGGTGATTTAACCAAGTTTTTTGAGTGGAAAAATCTGTTTGTCAACCTAATCCACAATTGTCCTCCTAATGAAATGTGTAATATCTTGAAATTGTAGTATCTTAAGAAGTCGGTGGTTAGTAAGGTCGAGGGCCTTCTGACTGATTTTAGCTTGTCAGTTGAAGGCTATGTAGTGGTTTGGGACTTTGTTATGTTCCATTTTGAAAAGCTCAAATTGACTGTTCAAATTTTTTTTGGAAAATTGAAGAATTTAGAGCCTATTAAAAATAAGCTCAGTTTGCAAAAACTTATAGACTTGACCAATAGTGTCATTTGTGACTTAACTGCTGCTGGAGATAAAATAAATGACACTTTCTCTCATTTTTAGCTCTCCATACCATGACCAAGCTAGATGCTGCTACCCTCAAAGATTGGGAGGATTTGTTGAGCAGCACTGATACCTATCCAAAGTTCAATAAATTAAACAAATTTTTTCAGTGTTGTGTGTTTTCAGCAGAGGAGAAGCAATGAGAGGAGTCAAAATTGGTGCCTGGTTAAATAGTTATGGTTTGTAATGAAAATTTAAAACCCTTTGATTCATCTTTGGGTGTTATAGTTGCAGTACATTCGGAGAAGTATGGTCTAGTCAGAGTTGCTGATGTCAAGTTCCAAAGAAGGGTTCAGAGTTGCTCTGTTTTATGGACTGTCATGTTGTTAGTAGCCCCTAAACCCTAAGGTTCAACTGAGGGAGTTTGTTAAAAGCAGAATTTCATTTTGTTTATTTAGTCTTTTTATTTTTGTATTTTTTTTGTTGTATCAATGGAGTTCACATCCTCTTATCTTTTGCGAATACTTGTCTTATGTGTTTGCGATAATAGCCTGTCTCTAAACCATTTTCATTTCACTTAGTTAGTTGAGTTTTGTAAGTACATCTAGTAACTACATTACATTTTTTCATCGAATTTTCATGCCTTCACTTTATTCAGCTACATACAATTTGCATCATGATGGGTGAACGTTTTTTTGCGTCGCCTACTTACAACATTGGTCTTTGGCTGCTACACTCACCTACGACAAGTGTTTCAAACTACGGCTTAATCTAAAAAAAAATTTTCCTTCCTTGTTTCACTATGCATTATCATTGACAACCAAACCTTGGTAATTAAAAAAATTAGTACGAGTTTTGAATTAGAAAAAAGTATACAAGACCAAATTTTGACTGTATTAGATCAGAACCAAATCCAACACACAAACCAAGACAAAACTAAGACTACTTTATGATTTTGATCGTGATCTCGTTTTCGTTTATAACTTCTGAAAATTCCCATTCTATCATTTTTACATTCCTAAAAAAGATATCACTACCTTCAGAAAAGACTGAGGAAGTTGCTACATATCTTTGATGAGGAAGACACCTACATTACCTCTTCCACGAGAAAAAAAAAATTAATTGTCACTAAAAATAGTAGATAATTTTTATTGATCTTCAAGCATTTTTTGCTTCAAAACTTAAAAGATTCTATCCGAACCCACGTGTATTTTCCAGTCGAGCATGAGTCTGACTCCACGAAGTTACCCGCTATATACTTACTTAATCTAACTTCAGTCTCATAGTTAGAAAACATTCATTAAAATCATCAATATTCAATTATGTTGCACTACGCCACTCAATCAAGTATCCACTCGACTATCAAATCGATCAATCATTGCGAAAAAATACAGTATTCGTGCATTTTGAAAAGCGAAATTTTACCATACCGAAAAGGTTCATCAGGGGATAAGCAAAGTGGGAAGCAGCCAAAAATACAGATATATAATAATATTAAAAGGAAATTCTTGTTTTAATACGTTCGTACTATATCTACTTTTTCTACTCTTTCGTTTTTTTTTTTGTCTTCTTCCTCACGGTTTTTTTTGTTCTTCCACTTATTCCACCCTGCGCTCTGCGCGGCGATGCTCTAACGCCTCGCATCTGTTCACGTTAGCAAATAAAAGCTGAAAGTTAACGTTCAAAAGTTGACTAAATACGTTTTCTCCGACACCACTGCCGCGTCTGCCGTCGCCGCCGCTCCACAGCCACCCACCCACTCACCCACTCAGTTCTCGCCAAATCGAAAGGGTAGGTGGTGCGAGATGAATTGCAGCCGAAGCATTAGGGAAAGCATTCATCACGACAGCTTCCTCTCTCGCGCAGCCAGTAAACGTTGAGTTATAGTATCCCACGGGACTCAATCAACACCAGTTATCCATTGCACCATTCTCCAAAATAGAAAATAAAATAATAAAAAAAATAAAAAAAAAAAAGCAAAAAGCAAAAACAAAAAAATCCGCCCTCGTTCGCCTAACTGGAAAACTCCACCGCCGCCTTCGCTACGACAACGACCCAGCCGAAGATAACATCGAAGCGACTATAGGATGGAAAACTGCCCCCTTTCAGCATTCCTATCGCATCCCCTAACAGCCCTTAACTCGGTACCATTATTCCCATTGAAAACGTTGATGCTGCGTACAAGCTAAAGCTCTCGCGGTATGTATCTCTCTCTCTCTCTCTCTCTCTTACTAACTCTCCCCCCTCGTGCTCTGTCTCATTTATTGGCCCTTTCATTCTCTCCCTACTGTAGATGAGATGCTGTTTCATGGTTCAGCATCATCACTAAATTATATAACCTGCTTCGTTATTTCTCATTTTATTCGAAAAATATGGGTATTTATTTTTACTCTCGCATTCACCCTCATTGCTGTCGGCCTCAAAGAATCATAAAAAAAGAAAGGAATATTTTGTTAATGTTCACATTATATTTATACATATTATTATATTTACCGTAATTGTATACTATAGGTACCTATATCCCGCATCAAAAGATAGAACCTAGAAAAAAAAGTAACGTCATTTCGCCCAAACATGAGATCAAAAGCAATATCAACAAACAAAAATTACAGTTTAACAGAGGCAGTTTTTTCCCTCACCCCCATTGCAGTAAGGAAAAGTGTCATCTCTTCGCTTTTCCAACGTTAAATTCACCATAGACACGTGGGTACCTATATGTATAAGATTTTTATATTGTACTCAGTATTAAAATGACGAATTTTTGGGATCGTTGATAATTCAATTAGGTAGGTAGGTACTTATTAATGACAAATTAAGGAAAATGTAAAATGTGCAATCTCGAAATATTTATTATTGGTTTTTATATAACCTTCTCAATACGGAGTTTTCAAAAAAAAAAAAAAAAAAAAAAAAAAAACAGATTTTCTATCAAAGACGAGGATAGTGATAATTAAAAACGATTGGGACAACTAGCAAAAATATTGTAATAGGCTCTTTTATTGTGATAAGAACATAGAATATGAGAATATTCCGTATTTCAAACATAATAATGTGGCACCCTGGCATGGAGCAAAATTGCAGAATTTTCCTTCTCCTGTAATGCGGGAAGTATTTTTTCGTATATTGGAGGCGCAGATTTTCCCTTAAATACCATGTATTGCAAGTACATTATTCGCAGCCCAATCAGTTCCAGTCGGTCTAGGCAAAACACTATTGATATAATTTATTATATTTGGTGAAATTGTAGATAAAAACATACAACAAATTAGAAATCTAATCTTTTTTTTTTTTTTTTTGAAAGAAATCAGTGACTCGAGTTTATTTCCGTGGTGGTGCAGTGGAAAGATTTACAGATTTCCTATCTGTTACATTTTTAATCTACAATTTAACAAAATATAATAAATTATATCGGCCGTTTCTTTTTGTTTTTGTTTTTTGTTTTGAGTAAACTGCATAATTACGACAGAACGCTCTTTAAAAATGCAAAAATCAACATAGTTCGTCCTTATCTTTCTCCTTTTTTTCCCCCCACCAGATTATACTAAAAATATTTCCGGATTATCCGATGAAAAATGTATAGGAAAGGCTCCCTTTGTTCTTTTCTTGTAAATTTCATCGCTTTATCCGAAAAACTGGTTCAACAGGTGTCGGATTAAGTAGCGCCTACTGCAGTATTATTTTGAGTGTGAAGGTTACAATTCCAGTCAGTTTTGGTTTGAAAATTCTAAAGATAAATAACTTTGACTCCACAAAGGCAAAAGACTTCTGAATTGGTTTAAAACTTTTAGTGTCATAACAAAAGCATGTTCTTAAAATATTAGCTTGTTTGTTTGAGTCATTCTGACCTTACTTTATCACCAACATATATATAATATACATGCATGGATATAGTCATAAATACGTTTTTTGTTGTGATTTGTACTTATAATATGTATTTAAAACTGCGTTTAATGTGCTTATTTCTTAACTGAGAATCAAATTCAACTAATGAGTCAACTTCCAAAGAGTCGAGTGTCCATATCCTGCCCATTTACTCATTTTGGTGTTAATTTTCCTGGACCCTTCACATACAAATGTGCAGCACCTTGTACCACTCACTATTAAAAAGTTCACCTGCCTGTATGTGTATGCTCTACTGTTCGAGTGGTATACTTAGAAATCATTTCAAACCTGTCAACTTTCAAATTTTCAGAAGCTATCCGGCAATTCATATCCTGGTGTGTTATATGTAGTAAATTGTATTCAGACAATGGTACTAATTTTGTCAGTGATAATATACACTTCAAGTTAAAACGTGAGCAACGTGTCGTATTTGCCATTAACAAGCGATTCCAATAGGAATTTATTCCTCTTTATGCTTTAAATTTTGGAAACCTCTGGGAAGCTGCAGTGCATTCTATTAAAGCACATGCCCCAAAGGTTACTCCCAGAAGTATGTTATCATTTGAGGAGTACAATAAATTGTTCACCACTAATGAAGCTGTGATGAAATCCCAACCCTTGTGCTACCATACAACGCCTTCTCAAGAATCTGAGTCTATTAAACCTACTCATTTTTTTTTTTTTGGGGGGGGGTCAATCACTTGTCACCCCACCAACGGTCAGTAACATTCAAAATATTACATTCTCCTGTCGATTAGTTTTAGCCACCAGTTTGTCAAATTCCTTTTGGCAAGTGTGATCACCTACCAGTCTTCTTGAATGTTGAAAATAGAACAAAAATGGCTCATTAAACATTTTTTTTGTTTTTTTAAAGAGTATATCTACTGTTAAAATTGTAGTGTACTTGATATTTCTGTCCAGTCACCTGATAAAAACCTACTATGGTAGATTTTCCCCAGATCTTGTACATTTTTCAAACATTGATAAATTTCTCCTCTTTCTTATCTCGAAAAGAAAGAAGTCAAATTTATCAACCAGTTAATTTTTCCTACATTCTGGTAAGATAGAGCTTGCTATAACTTATCTGAATGTAGGCAAAATTACTCTTTGATTTACTGTCTTCAAAACATGTTCCTGCTTTTTGCATTTAATGTCTTGAGTTCTGTTTCAACGAATGTATTTGATTTCTTAATATTTCTCTTATAATTTTGTTTTCAATTGACCGACAGTGTTTCCTGTATTATAATTAAGGTATGTTTTAGTTATATGTGTATATATTCTTATGTTTTGAAACACACTGGTCTTTAGTTATAAACGTGACGAGTTTTGTTTATATCATGTTAAGCTAAGAAGGTATGGGGGCAATCATCAGTGGGAAATCATGATTCTTTCAGAACCGTAGTTTTGATGATGAAGTAAATCATCTAAACAGATAGCCTGTTTTTGGTTCATCTTTAATTTCAAAAACAAGGCAAAAATACGGAGATTTTGGTGATACAAATCTGACCTTATGGGTGGCTATCCATCACTGCAAACTGCATTAAATTGTACTCTGATATGTTATTTCGTCATCTACGTATGTTTCACCAGTGGTAAGTTTTAGATGTGATTTTGTGTTTTTTTTTTATGGATTTGGTTGTGGTAACATGAGGTCACCTTATCTGGAATACCACAAAATAGGTTGAACTTGTCAAGAAATAGTGGCGGATCCAATGGGCTCACAGATATGGCAAAAAAAACAACATAAATTTACACTTTTATGTTATTGTAGCGAATTTATTGTATTCTTGTTTCATGCAGGGATATTGGTATAAATGATTAGAGGAAGGAAATTGAAATTAGTATTTTCCCCCTTCCTTTAGAATATCAGATCCACCCTTATTAGGAAATACCCCGTTTGACTCTCCATATTGTTTCTCCTATCGTCTCTAAAACGATTGTTTCTTGTTGATTGTTTCTTGTTTCATTATTAAAATGTTTTTATTGAAATACTTTTGATTTTTAAAAATCTGTTTTTCTATAGAATCCTTGCTAATCTAATGTTTTGTGATTTTTTGTTTTCTAACCCCAATGTTATTTTTGAGCTTGCTTCCATGAAATCGCGACGAACTTAGAAGTTTTCATTCAGAAAATAATATAATGTTATCTTTCTTGTGTTTCACACTACCTACCTACACTAACTTTAGGTACGTACATCTGCCCATATTTTATCTCAGTTTATAGCTAATCTGTTTGTGAATAAACATTGCATTGCATTATATGTCTGCTACTGGTAGTTTTATTACGTGCTAAAGTGTGATGTATAAAACCATTACACTTATAGCTGCGTGACCTTCAAGCCACCGTCACTGTAAATATTTTAAGCTATAAACCTATATTTCGGTGGCTAATTTTTCGAAAAAAAAAAACAATTAACAGAGCCAGAAATATTCAATGATTAATGGATTGAAGCATCGAAATTAAAATAAATGTAGGTAGATATTTGTCGGAAGGTTAATGTTTTCAGAGTTCCTATTTTTATAATTTATGAACACGGAACGCAGTTTACTCAAACATATAAATATATACTAGAGTTTATACCTATTGTATTGGTGCCAAATGCTTATAGAAACTTCGAAATTGGTTCCCTTCATGGCATAAATTGTTCTAAACAACAATTGCGTGTACAATATTTCCGCATAGAAACAAACCAAGAAAACAAAAAAACAAATGAACTACGTACCTATATTAAAAATTTTCAAAAGCATAGACTTTCAGTAATTTTTAAATTTTATACTTCACAATTGAGAAATCGTAATATTCAAATCAAAGGAACAGGCGATGACTAGGCAGCTCAAGTACTCATTTATTTTTCAACGAGTGAAAACTTTGTTAACTCCAGTAATTGTTAAAGCATAGTAATAATTTTCTTGCCCATTAGTTTTTAGCTCTTTAAAAAAAGCAAAAAAAAACCAATTGATTAATCATTACAATGTATCAGCCTTTCGAAAGTAAAAATAGGTGTTTACTAAGAGAAAAGTAATTTTCTCACCCAAAGTGTTCATTTAGTACCTATTATGCTTAATAAGGAAACTGTAATAGCCTACAAGAATAAAAAATAAATAAACACAATCTGAGCCTGATTCTGTTCAAAAAATTTGACCGTTGAGTTCAGTTTTTAGTGATAATTTTGAATTCACTTATCATCTAGAGTTGATAAAAGAAGTCGAACTTACTTGGAGCTGCTCAAAATAAGTTACGTTGTCGGGTTCTAAATAATGGAGCCAACAGAAAGCTGGCATGTCATATTATAAAGTGCCGTTATACCTGGCTCCATTTTGTATTCACAATTCAGTGGTTGCCTCAGGTTTCAAGAATACAAAGGACCATTTTTGCGGTACGAAAGTTTCAGAGAATTTCGAAGAATTTGGATATTATCTTTCCCTTCAGTGGGAGATCCAGAGCGTCATTTGGGAGGGAGGAAATGACAACAAATTTCATAGAATTGAGCTTTTTGTTTTTCTTTCTCTTTAACACATTTTTGACGTTCTTTATCCGGATTCTGAGGCCATACTTTCATTTCTCCCCTTTTTTGTAACATTTGGGGAGGGAAAATTTCCCTATTTCCACTGTTCCCTCTACCTTATGAGACACCGTTAATCGGTGAAATAAATTAAATAGAATACGTGTAAGTACCTCATATCTTTAATCTTCGATGATACCAGTCCGTTGAACATCATTGTTTCTACTAAGTACATGATATTTACCTCCCACATTTAAATAAACCTTATTCATCAGCCACGAAGAGTGCATCCATGTCACGTTTGGATTACCTTCATTCGAGTTTTCCAGTTAGAATATTAAAATCAACGACGTTGTATGCAGGTCCACACGCAATAACGAATACATTATCTTCTGTGAAAATCCTACTTTGCTATAATCGTAACAACAACGTAAAGACCCACCTGTAACCAAGTTTTACGGAATTTTATTTCGATAATAAATAAAAAATAAATAAAAAAAAAAGGCAACCCTCAGTTACCCTTTTCTTCCTTTTTTCTATTGCCTACAATTGACACGTTACACGTTTTATCGTTGCGACGAAATTATAACCATACCTATCTATCCTTCCAGTTTTTTTTTATTTTTTATTTTTATTATTTTTTTATTTTTAAATAAAATTTATCTTTTATTATTGGTAATCCGCTCAATCTGTCTTTGAAGTTTACCTCATCACGATTAGTACTGGGCTCTACTTTTGGTGGAAACAACGTTTTAAGTGGGCTGTGTGTTTGTTATACCGACCAATGAGCATCGGCAAGACTTTGTTTGACCTGCGTGAAATAAATAATGTTTCATTCACAGGTTAGAAAACTAAAAATGAATAACGCGGGTTCACAGAAAATACGCTCCAGTTCTGCAACACAAATAGCAGAGAAGATGAAAATGATCTCTTAAGTTTCTTCCAAGTACGTGAGACTCTAAACGAGAGAGTAGGCAGGTACCTAACAACTGTGGAAGCCACCATCGCACTCCCTAAGCTCCGATTTTTCATAATTTAAAGCATACAATGTGACTGTTACAATGCTCCCAGCGGACAAAATAAAAACACCATAACTGCAGAAATTTTCACCGCATAGAGCAGAAAAATTCGGCACATAGTTAAATTCCGTATCATCAACGAGTCTTGTAAAATTTTATGACAGTAAAACGAAAGGTTTGTGAGTGGCGTTTAATTTTGCGCAATTATTTTGTAAAGAAAATTATTGGGTGCAATTGTTTGTCCAACAGAAATGAAATTCGATTCATAGGTTGGTAGGTTCTATAACGTGCAGGTATATCAGTTTTTTAAACTCGTTTATTGGTTTTTCCGTTGTTGGAGATTCACTGTGCTTTCGTTTCGTTGTTGTTTGCTCCCTTCTCCATTCAGTCTCGATTTGGAACCTAACGTTGCACGACCTGTTTTTCATAATCATTCAAAAGTGTGCACTGAATATCATAACCATCGCTTCAAGCGATAATGACGTATGGAATTTATATGAAGTCATTCACGAAAAAATCACTCTAAATCGTCTTAAATCACAATAATTCAATAACTTAAAAACAAACGAACCAGTTGAAGCCTACATTGACATAATTTATTAATAGAATTCCGGAGTATATCCATAAACCGAATTTCTACTTTATGGGAATACAATTGTAACCTGTATCATATTAACAAAGAACGTCCAATAAATGGCACTAAATTAGAACTCACATTCGAACGATTGGTCCAATAAATTGGGATAACATTTTAGGTGGTCTAATATTAATGTGGAGTCTTATGTATGGGCGAGTGGTACACAGTGGGTCATGGTGCACAGTAAAACTCCTTTAATAAGATTATCAATTTTTTTTATCTAGATTTACACCACTGATAATTGTTAAATTTAGTACGTCATTACGTATACCCTAATCTAAATTTTTTTTATAAAACGACCATTCTTCTTTTATTAATAGTAACTTATTGTTTTCGTATATTTGAAGTTATTTTTTCAGTCAATTTAAAAAAAAAAAGTTTCAAAAGGCGCGTCATTATATTATAATCGTCTTTAATTAATATTTCTTCTGCGTACATGCGCTATTACAGCTCAAAATAGTGATACCGAGTATTATGAAAACTGACTTCATGAATAATTATATAAAACCCTATTAGTACACAGTGGAACACTAAATTTTTGGTAGGAATTTTACGTTTTCTGGATTTATTAAAGTATATTCCAATTAAATTTTTTTTTTTTTCCTATAATTTTATTTATTTAGCAATTCTATTAACTTGCTGAAAAACATTTTATTTCTTAAATATTAATTACGATTTGTCACAAATAGAAATCTATTGATATACCTCTAATTATTTTTCTCAACTACTGCATATTTTTTACCTAACTTGTATCATTTATATTTGTGTTCCATTATATTATACCACGTCAAGCTATCCCACTGTGTATGAAACGAGTTTTGACTTTTTTTAAATCACTCTCTAATATATTTTTAACAAATGCATTGTAAGATTCAAGCAGCTTAATCTATGGATAATAATAGGCTCTTTTCAACAGTTTATTATTTTCAATTTCGATATAAGAAAATTGGAAAAGTTACAGCTAAAAAAGAAAAAAATATTTTACTGCCTACCACCTTTCCATACAGACTACACTAAATTTTAGCCTTATTCGATGAAAACTACAAATAATGTACTTATATATAAATACGTGCCAAGTACCTACAAGTGTATTTCCATATTGCAAATAAACTCTCAGTTTGATGCTGAATGGACCTGATGAAAAATTCATATTTTAAAGGTTTTCAAATAAGTTAGAATTCAAATTAAAGAAGATGAAGGGAAGAAAATTTCAAAATAACGAGGAAATTTCATTTATTAAAGAAAACAGCCGAAGAAAACTTGACCCTAGTGGTACCGTACCTCGTATGTCGACTGTGATATCTGTTGACTTCAGAAATATATTGAGTATCCCAAGAAATGTTCTGGCAGCTCTTTCATTGTCACAGATTTGGTTGATTTATCCTCCATATATGGTAAAGAAGAATAAAATCGAGTAAACATGTGGTATACAAATAACTTTTCAATTATGGTAATGTGATCATATAGCGACATACTTACCTCAAATTGTATTGTTCACGATTTTAATTTACTTCATATTAACGAGGGAACCAAAATTCATTTATCTACTATTTTTGAATTCTTTTATTTTATTCGGGTTTTCCGAAGATAACAGTGAATTGCCTCTCGTATTACAAAGATTTTCAACTTATCGAAGTTCAAATTAGCGAAGGTTTACCTTGACTGGAAAAACGAAAATATAACATATAGATCGCGTTTGTACAAGGGCTGCTAATAAAATATAAATTTCAGTCTGATATGTCTGTCTAATTGAGATATTGGGACACAACCAAAATCAGAACACATCAACCATAACCCTACAAAACCACGACATTCAGTTGAAAACATCTTCTCAGGGATCTCCTGGCAGAGAAATTAGACATAAAATCTGAAAATTCGATCAGATCTGAAAATTTCATAAACTCATCTACAGAGTGTATTAGCCAGAGTTAATCAAAAGAATTTCATTTTATTCAAAACATAAAAGCAAAAAACAATGGGCAGCAATAGAAACATTATACAATCTATAATACCATAGCAATACAAAAAAATGTCGAGCATATTTTTCTAGTACAAAATCCCCCTCTATAATTTAGCATTGTTTATTCTTGAGAAAAAAAAAAATTATTTTTTCAGGAAAAATCTCAAGTTTGCACTCGATTTGAGGAATATAAACTTCAGCACACCTTTTTTTTTGAGGTAGATAAGTACATTTTCCCATTTCATTTTTCTGACTCATCGAAGAACAATTTTCTACAATAATCACTCATAATTATGCTTTAGGAATAATTTTTCTTAAGCAAAACCGTAATATTCTTCCAATACCTACCAGTAAATAGAGCAACATGAAGAAATTAAACTCTAAATTTTGTAAATTAATTTGAACAACAAGAGTACAATCATTTCACATGTTTGTTTACATTATTGTTTTTAATGTTTCAACAAGCATAGTTGAAACGTATAGATATAAATTGACGTATTTATATGTCTCTACTTAAAAGTAAATTTTACTAATTAGTAAAGAATTCTGAATTCTCTACATCCACATAGTGTAGGGAATGTAAAAAATATCACGAATTTTACAAATTGGGTAGTTCTTTTTGGCTTTCTACAGCTAAGAACTCAAAAATTGCCACAATTAACTACATTCTCAACATTATTTACACTTTGCAAATTCTCTACTAAGTCCGGAGTGTAAAAAATTCGAGCCCAAGTATCAAGTAAGCTGCAGTGTTCCCAAAAAGTCTTTAAGTAAGAATTTTGATTAGTTTAAAAGTGCTGATAAAACAATTTCGCCAGTGAAGCGAGCGAAAAATTTTTTTCAGTTGTTCTTTACATTCTACAACATTCATAATATTTACGTACATCAAAGTTTTTGTGTTTCAACATTTCTCAAGATTACACTGCATACGCCTCGGTTTGGAGCACTCCTGCATGTACCTGAGAGTATTTTAGAAAATAATAATTAAATTTTTTGGAAGCATGTATCTTAACGGGACCCTTTCGGAAAGTCCGAACCACCGGGGGAATCACCCATTTCCCCCTCTCTACGGCCCTGTTCTCTGCAACAGACAATTTGGTACACATAATATCGAAGCTAACTCTGTTTTAAAGCTTTGGTCTCTGTCTTGGTCCCACCCAGTCGAGACTTGGTCATAATTTTGGTCTTGCTAGTAAATTAGTCTTATTTTCGAAGATCGCTTTCGATCATTACTAATAATTTAATCCATTAAACTCCAAAACACAAACCGACCGGAAGTGTTTTATACGCAGAATTCGTCAGTGATAATGCCTTTCTACGAAACTTTCCCCAAAAAAGTATCCGCTGTAATATTTGGGTGGAAGACGAGCAGAGACAAACCGAACGAAGCCACAGACTGTTTTGTACTCACCTGCGGCTGGGAAAGATAAAGAATGAACAAGGTAAAAAAAAAAACAAAAAAAAAAACGAAAATGCTACAGGTACTGTACCTATATTCGAATTTTCACACATGAATACGAAAACGATGGGTCGGTTTACTTTTTAAATTAAGATCTGGGCTGGTAGCAACAATTTTTGTTTTTTTCTTCTCGTTCTTGTCTCGTACACAAACATAACTTCTTGCTCTTTTTTTTGTTCGTTCTTTTCCTCCTTTATATCTCTGCACTACGTACCTACGCTGCGCCACCTCTTCGTTAAATTCTTATTTAATCTTCTCGGGTCGAATACGGACTTAGACAGCTTCGGTATTGTACTTGTAATTCTTGTGGTTTTTTAATATGCAAAACGTGCTGTGCCCAACCCGTCTTCTTCTGTACCGGGTAAATATCGAAACGGAATGTTTTTATTTTTTTTTTTTTTTTTTAGTTGAAGAAACGATGGCGAAGAAGAAGAGAAAACCCTTATTTGCTTTAGGACACAAAGTTCGATACGAAGAATGGCGTTAGTTTTTCGTGTTTTTTCTTCTCCCTTCTCTGGCTCATTTTTGTTTGTTTTTATATTTTTTGGGCTAGTCCTCGGTAAGCGAATTACACGAAATAAGTATTTAGCCACTGAAGCGCTTCGATGAGTCCATCGACGTATGAACAGCTTCAATTTAATTACCTAAGTGTGAAATTTAGGTTAGATATAGGTAATTTAAGGAAGTAGGTATGCCCTAAAAAATTAATAATATTGTAGCGACTCATATTGGCGGAGTACTCTCGTCACCATCACCCGGCGCTGTGGCCCCAGTGTTGGTTTTCCTGCCAACCCAGGGATTAGAACAGTCAATCAACAGGAATACCTACCTCGATCGTTACCATCACCAAAATACAGCAACCGTATACACTCGGCCACAACGTTGGGTGATGGTGATGAGAGTACTCCGCCAATATGTTTTGCCACACTACTCCCCCAGTACAGCAGTGCACAGTACAATTCAATGGAGGCGGAGCTACTAATGGAAGGGTAGGTGGGTGTGTATAAGGGAGTGGTGGAAGCCCCTCCCCAATACATCCCCACATCGCACCTGTACACACTACCGCTTCACCGATAGTGCATTCACCGCCATCACATTGTGAGGTGGAGAGCAGGTGAACTAGCAGGCTGACATGTTCTTCCAAGAAATGGCGCTGTTCACCATCTCCCAGATCACGTCGAGGTCACCAATGTAGGTTTTCCTGACAGCCCGGTGATTAGAACCATCGACCAACAGGAATACCTACCTCAATCGTCACCATCACCAAAAAACAACAATTGTATACACTCGGCCATGGCGCCAGTTGATAGTGACAAGAGTACTCCGCCGATATGTGTTGCTACAAATATTAATTTTACATTATGCGCTTTCATCATTAGGAATTGAAGTTAAACCACGGTTGGAGATGCTCGCGGTAATTTTTGAGATTTTACTTAGACATATTCAGTAGGGGAAGTCGGAGTACTGTAGAGCACATGTACCATGGACAAAAATGACTTTCCTTGAATTTTTAAGGAACTAGTTGCACAGCATTATGTGTCATGCCCCTTATAATACCTTATTTGTTGACTATTGTTTTGCAGTTTGTTGTTTAAAAGTTATTCCAATATTTATCAAAATTTTTTGATTAAATTTTGATAACTCACAAGAAATGTGACCAATAGGAGGGAAACTGAACATTTAAATTCACGAATATGTTTCAAAGACGTTCAATAGTCAGAAATTAATCACTCATAGTTATCAACATTCAAAACCACTCAGATTAAACATAATATTAATTTCAAGTAAGAAGGTGAACCTAATGCACCATGATGTTAATTTTCTGGTGTACAAACATAGGTACTAAAGTAACTTTCAATTTTTTGCAAATAATTTCCAGAATTAAAACTTCCTAAAAACATTAAACATTGGATTTTGAGAACGTTGAGGATACTGTAAAAGATAATTAACAAATTCATGAGGAAAGTGTCACAATAATTGAAAAACAATAAATTTTCCTAATAATAATTGTGGCAGCTACCAGCACACATATTGGCATATATTCTCTAGTTCACTGTCAGCCAGTGCCATGACCAAGTGTATACAGTGTTGTATATGTTGGGTGGTGGTAGTGATTGAGTTTTCAGTTGGGTTGACAGTTTGAATCACTGTACTAACTAAATACCTGAACAGATGACCTCGATGTGATTTGGGAAGGCAAGTAGGTGCGCCATTTCTCAGACATATTCGCTAGTAGTAGATCATCGCTTCACCACCTGCCAGACTGGATGTAAGTTTGGATGGATTTGGTAGGGTGTACTAATTGAGGCGAGGATGGGTTAGGCATCTACCATTCCTTTTCAAACACCTACTCATCTATGGCACTATGTCTCCATCTGGTTGTTTGTGATGCTTCACTATACAGGAGAGCAGTGTTGTGGTAGCTACCAGTACACATATCAGTGTATATTCTCTCATTCACCATCACCCAGCATCATGGCTGCGTGTATACAGTGCTGTATATTTTCGGTGATGGTGGTGATTGAGTAAGGTATTCAGTTGGGTTGGCAGTCTGAATCACAGTACGCACTGAATACCTAAAATAATTATATTATTCTAATAATTTAAATACCAGATACTTATATCATCTGTTATCTAAATATAATTACTTTTAGATGAAATGTATTTCATATCGTATTACATTAAATAAATTAAATTTTTTGTATCAGAAATATTTTTTTCTTATAGAATTTAAAAGTTACCATGGTACGGCACCCTCAGTTCCATGGTACACTGGGGTAAGGTACCGTGGAACAAAAAAAGATAACCCCTTGAGATAGAATTAAACTTTCACATGTTAATTATTTCTTTTGGTTTTGTTTTATAGATGAAGGTTCGTTCTTTTAAAATTTATTGGTCCAAAATTTCTACCTCAGTTCCACCTTGCACCAGAGACAGATAGGAAAAAAGGGTTCCATGGTACCCTGGTCTCCCTACCTATTTAATTATTGTGACAACATAATCGATAAATTAGTAAAAACTAAAAATGTTACATTCGAATGGTCAACTCAAAAACAATAAATTCCAAGAATTTATAATTTCAAATTGACCTATTGACTTATACAGTAAGTACATTAGACAAATTCTATTGTTCAAATAATATTGAAAACTTTGTCTTTGTGTCGAAAATAATTAATTAAAATGCAAGAAAGCTAAAATTTCTGTTTTTCTAAATAGAAAAATTGAAAAAACTGTGAGATTCGAAATGAAAAACAGTTTGAAAAACCACAGCAACGTTACAATAAGAATATGAGAAAATGTTTCCGATTATATATTTTTAAACCGATTATTTGATTCTAAAAAAATTTTTTGAAAAATTTTTTCTTGGGTTGAGAGAGTGAGGAGTGCGAAAATTCTTTTTCAAAAAAAAAAGTAAAATTTATCATTCATCAATATTTGGCTCTAAAACAAAAAAATATTTGCCTTTTTTTTTTTGGTGGGTGTGGGGTGTTGTAAAAAATTGTGACTCGCGTATGAAGTAGGTGATTGAGTACTCGTGTGATTTACAGCACTTGCCTGCGGCTCGTTTTGCAAAATTCACACTTGTATTAAAAACAACTATTTTTAGTTGCTATTCGGAGAAGCATTTTTTCGAAATAATCAATATTGATTACCAAAATCTGATTGTTGGAAATTTCCAATCATTGCGTCATAATAATGAAACTTTGAAGTTGGTAAATACGGTTATTGTGAGACCAAGAAAGTCTACCGAGTTTGAGATGATTGTTCAGTCAGTGTTGCAAATGAATAAAATAACTTCCGAATGTTCGTCAGTGTAATAAAAAGATTCGAATAAATAGTTATTCTGATTTGAATGAATGATCAGGAAAAAAAAAATTTTGTTTGATCTTAGTCATAATTATCAGAGCTCTGGTTCTTAACATATTATTAGGCCTGATTCTCATGTTTTAAATTATTTTTTCTATTTGTATATGGCTGCCATGGAATCAGAATTAATTAATCCTGTTCTCAAGGATTAACGACTAAAGTAGGTTTCTATAGTAAAATCATGTTAATATGAAACATGCATTGAGATTGTTATTTGATTACGCACACCTATCTATCCTACCTTTCGTTTTTACCCCATCTTGAGTAATAAACGTTCCAGGAGTTTTTAAAGTTGTTCATTTTAAAAAGTCAAAAATATTAGCCCTATTAGTCTTATTCATAAAATCAGTTGTAAAGTTACTGAGGAAAGCAGAAAAGGTGAAAGTGATAAACTTACAATTCTTGCGATGAGTACGTTAAAGGTCTACATGGACAAATGGCAATTTTATGAAAAGAATTTCGTAATGCCATGTTTTTGGTATACCTCACTCCTTAATCGTTAGGAACAGGATTCACGTTTCGTCATCAACATTTTTCATTAAGTTACCCATTTTGTTTTCATAATGCATTATCGCTGCCGTAAGTTTGGGGACATTTTCAGGAGTAACTCTGTGTGTCGGATACTAATACATCACAAAGCCTAGGTAAGTATGTTTCGCTATGGCTGGTACATCACCTTAATTATAATTATAAAAGTTATATAATATGCTAATTGAAATGAGCTCTGAGCCCAAATTACATACTAAGCAATTGCAAATCAACGTGAAAAGTTCTCCCTTCTTGAACATGAAATTTGAAAGAAGCCAAAATTGTTTTGTTTTAACGTTTCTATCCTCTTTCGCAGCACTTAATGCTTTCGAGAATTAACTTAAATAGGTACCTAAATGATTAAATTGATACGAAAATTGATTAAAATTTGTCGGAAATCATTGAATTTTCGTTCGTAAATACCTTCGTATAATTATGTCTTATTAATTCGGAAATGGATTTATATTTTTAATTGAGTAATTCATTACTTAAATCTTTTCAGCTTTCGGGATGTACGATTAGAAAATTATTATTCATCTCACAAAATGTATTTTCGCAATAAAAAAATTAAATTTCGAACTTCTTTCAAACAAGTCGAGACCAAAAAAAAAAACAACATACAGGTAGGTACACCAATTTAGCAATGAATTTATACGTCGGTTTTTTACAAATTTCTAAATTTATTTAGCATTTATTTGACTAATATTTAGTAAGTAAACACCTCATTTTTGTAATTTCACATCGAATAATGTTTTCCAAAATTAGAATAACTTTGAATCAAACTTTGAATTGTGTTAATTAAACACAAAAAACGACACATATGGGGGACTGTTCCATAGTGACTAATACGTATTCAATCCTTTTAAAGTAAGAAAACAAAACATTAGCTGATAGATGAATGGGGCTCACCATGTTTTTCTTCTTTGGTTAGACTATATATATATATAGTCCGTTGGTACAAAATAGAGAACGATATGACGTCAAAGAGACATTCACATTCTGTAGTTGTGTGAAGTACAAAAACATTTATCGAGTAAACAACAGTTTTGGATGCAGCTCATAGTTATAAGCGTGAATCATTACCCCTTCTTTTCCCTAATGGTCAATCGATTCTTATTACGTCACGTTATTCTTATACCGCGCTGACTATAATTTCATGCGAAAGCTGTCATTAGTTTATGGTATATTAAAAATCTCGTTCACATTCTGCGTTCACCCCAAAAGTATTTCCAGCTAACTTTTAGTTTCGCGCTACCTATACCTACATTCATTCGATTTTTCTTCATCATGCGATTGCCATGAAGAATTATTGTGAGAAACAATATGGAGTGGTGTCTCTGTACGGAATTAAATTATTTATGAATAGCATTTCAAACATAGTTTTTTTTCACCATTTCTTTCCTCCCTTACAGATATATGCCTATCTTGTTTTCGTGTAACAACTAAGTCAGGTAAGTAGAGCTGTAAAAGTCGCTCGAATAAATGCCTTCAAATTAATTTGAAAATAAGAGAAAAAAATTAGGTTATAACTTGAGGAGAATGTGCATAAAAACAACATTTTGAGAAAAAACACAGCTTTAACACTTACCGACGATCTGTAAGTCAGAACATTTTACATTCATAATACAGGACCACTTTTTCAAAATGAACGTTAAAAATTTAAGCCATATTTACCTGTCGAAAGAAAATTCCGAACGTAATGATCGAGTCTTTGACGTAGGTTAATTGATTTAAAAAAATATTTAAATTTATTCGTACTATGTGAAGAAAAATGGATTTTTTCAATGAAAAAAGTACCCATGGAAGACATTTGTTATACCACAGGCCCGTAGCCTGGGTAAAATCCCAAGGTAGCAAACTGCAGACCAGGGAGAGCAAAGTTTTTTTTGTGAATTAAGTATATTAGCTGTAATAAAAAAATGTTTTTTTTTGGGGGGGGAGGGAGAAGAAAAATAGCAACGAAAATTGCTTCTTTCCTTTCTTTAAAATTCATTAAAAAAATTTGAAAATTTTTCAGAGTGACGTTGCCCTCTCCCTGGCTACGAGCCTGAAACTTCGACGTTTAAAGTACATATTGGTGGAGAAAAAGTCCACACTTAAATGAGAGACTATTTGTCTCCTGAAGAATTTGTAAATCGTGACTTGAGTTATTTTCCCAATTGACTATTTAGGTACTCATATAACGGGGTGCACCTGTCGCGAATGAATTCGGGAGAACATGTTGAGCATTGTTTGTTGCACTTGCGCAATATGTACAAAAATCTATTATGTAATGTATACAAATCAATCATTAAATTTTTGGGCATTTCATCTGAATATTATGATGAATTGTTTTTTGATTTGTGGTAATAACGTGAATAATAATATATGATCAAGTAAAGTTGAACTGAATGATTCGAAGCAGGCTTACAGTTAATTTACCATTTTGTGTCAAAATTTTACATAATATGAGCGCAGTAGTTGATAATAATTTGAAATTGAAATTTCGAATAAGCATTCTGTTTAATGTTGAAACTACCTACTCTGAGTTCTGACTATACATTCCTCAAATATCAGATTTTACAAATATTTGTTGAAAGCTTCAATTGTTTGTTTCAAACCATTTTTTAAATGGCCAATATGAACGCTGTAATAATTAAAATAAGATAAAATGTGAGTATATTTAAATAAAAAAAGTGAGAAGGGAAATTGTGAAAGGGGTGTCCAATAGGTTGAATTACGAAACGAACATCAAAAAATACATCGGCTTATTTACTACGCAATAAAATATGAAAGGCTAATAGGACCCTTCTTTTCAACCTCCTAGAAAACAGGAAACAAAGAATGTGTCAAATGAAACCATAAACATGAAATTAAAATTTGGTTATCAGCGATCCTAGTGGATTTTTTTCAAATGTATCAGTTTGTAGCAGGCATTTCCTTCGACCATTTACAACTAAATACCTACTCAAGTAAACATGAAAGTCCGCTGCAACATTATTGTTCTAAAACCACTAAATGGGCATAGATTTGGATTCTGAACAAGGTCTTGGATAGCTTTAGATTCACAGGACCAACGTACTGAAAACGTATTAAAAAAGACCTACTTTGCATGCGCAAAACATCTATGCTCATTTACGGGTTTTGTAATCATGACATATTTGATTAACATTAGTGAGATAGGGCTACTGAGTATTCAGTAACTAAATGATGGGAGGACATATCTCTAAGAAATGAATATTTTTTGTGTTATTTTAAAGATATAGTACTAAAGGATATGTGTGATCTCCAAAATTTGAGATAGAAACGTTCGTATCTCTCAAGTTAAAAAAATAGACAATGTGTATCTGCGAGTCAATAATTAAAAAAAAATTCAAAGTTTCTAAAAACTGATTGATATTGGTTGATACTGGTTAGTGGAAAAGTGTGTATCTCCACTTATAATTTTCTTATTCTACCAAGATTTATTATTTTATTGATGAGCAAAATAACAAAAATTCTATTGAGAAAAATTATTTCTCAATATAATGTTTATATAAACCTAAGTCTAAGTTAAAAAAACAATATTGAATTTTAGAGCTGAAAAACTGTTTTTTCCTTCTGTAAAATTAGGTAAAATGGAGAAACAACTTTACTCAGTCACCCGACGCAGCTGTTAAGAAACTAGGTACCTATACCAAAAAAAAAAAAAAAAATGGCAGTGAAAGCACTGAAATTGATTCATTTCAACAGACACACTCTAAACATAGGTAAATACAAATTGAAATTAGGTATAAAAAATTGGCACTCACTTGAACCCTAGATTCGGTCAGTCCGATGCGTAATGCTATTTCTTCCCTCATAAAAATGTCTGGATAGTGAGTCTTGGAGAAACATCTCTCAAGTTCGTTGAGCTGAGCTGGTGTGAATCTGGTACGATGTCTTTTTTGCTTGGTCGGCTTGTTATCATCGTTGCCGTTTGTGGATGGAAGACCTGCGCCGATGGCTGCGTGATGATCGAATCCTGATACACGTATCGACGATGGCAGATGCGAATGCTGGTGATCTAACGAATTTTTCAAGTCTGCATGCTGATTGTGGTGAACGTGGTGATGGTGATGGTGGTGATTGAGTCTTTTTAGTTCATCGCAATCTTTGGCTCCTGAAATCAGAGAATGGAGTTGAACATGAACCATTCGAAGGTGGCTGCATTCTTTTGGAGTCTAATTGTCAGGAATGAAGCACCTACTGGTAAATAAATGAATTAGGTAAACTGAAAGGTGATTGTTTGACAACCCCAATGTAGCAAGTCAACCCCAAGAAACGGTAAAAGGTTTCACCAAACAAAAAGAAAACAAAAATTAATTTTCTAAAAATCAAACACTTTCGATTCTAGTTTTAATAAAAAGGGCTCTGGTGCTTTCCAATCAACTTATTATTGTCAGTGAAATTATTGTGCCTACTAAACTCACCAAGTAGGTAGATAATCATTAATATTGTACTTCAGAGATAATAACAAAACTAAATTCTTTCAGAATAGAGGCTTCCTCTTTCCAGCCGTGCGTTCAGGGGTGTGATTTGGGTGATAAATCACCTACTCTGAGCACTTCTTTTCTTTATTTTCATGAAATAATCAGAATTAGAAAAATGTATGACTACAAAAAAATTCACAGGTTTTACATTTTGTAAGAGCGAGAGAAGAGCTCTAAAAATGAATAAAAAAATAAAATATTCATTTTTCATTTTCTTTCATTTTCACATTTCCTCCGTAAACAATGAAACAATGTTACCACTCTCACTTTATTTTTCATTATCATTTTTTCCTTCTGCTTTTTTTCACCGTCGCTATCTACCCCTTTGCTTACTCTTCACGCATAAAACATTGGTAAAAATTGAGTAGTGAACACTTTTTCACAAATTGACTAAAGAATCATTTTCAATGCTAAAATTGTCATGAAATTTTAGTGTAGTCTTAATAAACCTCCCTTGATAAAATTCTGGACTCGCCACTGCTTCTGGTCTTTGATAAGTACAGATATTGTTAAGTTCCGTAGTTTTGTTAAGAAAGATCTCTACCTGAGATATAAGTGACAAAAATAACTGGAAAAAATAAATACAAATACAACAGAGATCCCCTTTTTTCAACCATATCATTGCAAAACGTTGATTTTAAAATTCAGCAATAAACCTAGTTAATCATCCCCTCATATGGTAAGCCTATTCTTCACGCTGTCTGCTTATCTAAAAATTTTACTCCGTCGATACCCGTAACTAAAAATATCATAATTATCTGAGAATATAAAATATTCGCACATGTAGATTATTTTTCATCAAAAATAATATTTTACACAGGTATGTAAATATTCAGCAAGTACCTAAAGAACTGTGTTCAATGATTAGGTAAGTATATTATTTATCAAGTTTAGTATAAAAAAGTTTTGCTTTATCTATTGCATTGATATGGTGCGTCAAGTCCTTCAGCAATGTGCCATTAGTCCTTTTTAGGTCTATGTTTAAATGAAGTTTTCCAGTTAAATGCTAAGTAACTGAAACTTAGTAAGTAATAGCTTAAGAGAAAAGCCCACTACCTTTTAGGCCTATCTCAAGAATCAGGACGTATTGGTGTTTAAACATTTATCCAAACATTATGTCAGGAAATTGTCCGAATTCAACCCCTAATGTACCGATGGGGGCTGTGAACAGTGTTGTGGAATATCAGTTAGACCCATCGATAGTCTCCTCATCTGTCTGTAGATTGTTGATAGTTACTCTGTTAGAAAGCTATTGATATTATCGAGAATTTTTATTGATCCCATAACGTATTAGAAAGGAGTGTGAAGTAGTCTATCAAGGTGTTCTCTTATCTTAAGATGTAAAATTTTAAGGAGAATAAATTTAATTTCTTCTCCATCTTTAGTAGGAACTTAAAATTCGTAAAGTTCAAAAAACCATTGATTATTGCTCCCTCCCTATATAAAAGCCACATAGATATCCATTAATAATAATTTGATGAAGATGGCTAATTGAATATTAAATAAATAAATAAAAAGTAAAATACTATGTATCGCACCAAGAGAATAGATTCATTGAGTATCTGAACATACAGAAAGGAATAATAACGAACATAGATGAACTGAATAACGAAAAGTAAGTGAATAATCAGTGTAGCCAACTAGTACTCTACCAAAATGTAGGTAGTTTCAACAATTAAGGATTAGGCTGAGCATTAAATATTGGAATTTAAAAACCAAGATGCTGGTTTATTAACATAATGATACAATCACATGTCTAACTGGCAGATTTTGTGACTTTTCCCAAATTTGACTAATTTAGGCCCAATATTTTTTTCTTTTTCTTTTTTTTTTTGTGTCAAAAGAAGAGATAGACTTTTATATTCTCAATTTCAGAAAATTTTGATAATATTGATTTGTAACTTACTCTGAACAACGAAGATAAAAAAATTGAATGAGTGTTGTGATGTATGTTCGTAAAATATTTACGCCGATAAACATTTTTTCAAATTACTCGGTTTATTTATCAGTGCATTTTTATTGCATGACAGAGTAAGATGTTTCAATTATAAAACTGTATTAACGATCTTAAAATTATTACACTGGGTTGATAATTTGAAAAACAAAATTATTGATAGGTAGCCTACTACCTACCTTATCAAAAACAGGTAACTTTTTACAAACTTAGATATATTATTTTATTGCAGATAGGTATATTATTACGACGCAAATCCTACATGCAATAATATGCTAAATTTTGAAGCTTTTGATTTCGAGGGTCTTCTTCAGAAGACCTAGTAAAAAGTTTGAAACAAACAAAGACCAAGTTTTTACACCGTGTTTTAATATTTTTGTTCGAAGTATTTGGAAGAAACCTTCTTATTTTAGGAATAGAACTTTTAGAAAATCGGTGACGTTTTTTTCAGTTGAGAGAGACTTCTAAAATTTTTCATACGTAGTAAATTTCAAAAAATTTGTGTCTCACTTTCGGTTTTAGAAAAATTTTATGATAAAAAGTTAAAGCTAGAAGAATTTTAGCATTTGAATACCGCTTCCACGAGTAGGTACCAAAAAAAAAAAAGTCAAGAATTTGTTACCTACCGCTGACTTTTTGATTGGTATTTAGCATCGATTTTTTATCATCGAAGTTCGTTCTTATAATTTTTGCAGGTAATTCTGCATGCAAGTACTATAGAAGTTTATTTTTGAACAAATAATTTTTTTCAGTTATTACAATTACATTGTCACGCTAAAAAGAAATGTGCAAATTTGTCAAAACATCGTTAATTTTATTTATACACATTGTTAGACGTGAAACTACCACTACCTTCCATGATGCTTTATTATTTTGCATTCGAGGTGGTGGGGGAAGTGAAATTTTTTCTGCAAAATGGTTGCAAGATGGTCTAATAATATTTGGAGGCCCAGTAAATTCGTTGGGGAATTCTAATAACAAGCTGCAGACCAAATTATCTACATTGTAGGTACATCGAAATATAAGTGATAAATATTCTCTTCTTTTTTTTTTTTTTTCCAATAGACTGTTCTCATTGCCTTCATCATCAATTAGTAAATAACCAATTTGCGGAAGAGTAGCCTAGTACCCATGCAATTAGCGTTTTTCAAAGTCGAAAAAACAATAAAAACACATAACTTACCTACCTACCTAATTATGTAGCTTATGATTCATGAAGTTTTGAAATATTTTTGAAATATAATCAACGAATATTATGATTAATTTCATCTTAAGTGGGAATTAAATTAATAGAGACTTAAGAAACACGTACCTATTTTTCATTTTTTTAAATAATTATGTCCAAAAATTTCATAAACTTTTTACTTTTAAAAGTTTGCAACCAATCCAATAACATGCCTGAGTACCTACTTATGATTATGTCGATATGAAATATAATAATACGTACAATATAATTATGTATACCTAATGGAAAATACGAAATTATGTCCAAAATTGTCAACATAAATGAATGTTTTGTTATTCAAAAAAAAAGTAGGTACTGAAGAAAAACAAATAAATTATGTACTTAGGTACTATAAATTCTTCAATAACTTCAAAACTGAAATTTCCATTTTTATAACTTGATTTTTGAAATAAGTTCATTAAGCTTATAAGTCGATTTGAAGAAATTAACATATTGTAGACCTATTCAAACCACTTGATGTGGTTTCGTTTTTTTGAATTACTTTACAAAAACAATGGTCAATAAGCAGTTTACCTGATCATGAAATTCACAATCAGTTTAGTCAAGATTCATTGAATTGGTATATAAAGACCTAATACTTACTTATCAATTTTTATTTTTTTCAATTAATACAAAAGAAACAGTGGATAAGTAAATTAATAAAAAAAATAAAATAAAAAAAAAACAATTTTAAGGATATTTCATTGTATACCAATGGGTATAGTGATTGAAAAGAAATGATCAGTAAGTATTACAATATTTAAAAACTGTGTGTAAGAAGCCATTAGAACGTGTTAGTGAAAAGATCATAATTTTTTTAGCTCTGGCATACTAATTATACGATTAATGAATAGGTTTACGAGAGTTAAAAACGGCTCTGTACGAAAGTTCCATGAAATAGAACCCGAAAAATTAATTGAACAAACATTTTTGGAGTTTTTCACGTTTACATAAATCACGGCTAAATAATACAATATTCCCTGACTGAATAAAATTAAATAATGAGCTACTAAACTAAAATCCATTTCCTTTAAATTTTCTTAGGATACTTGTTAAATAATCCTGATTTGGAAAGAATTTTGACTGTATACCTACCTAATTTACATATTTTCCCAGTAGATTATCTTCAAATGAGCTTAAGGTTTGAGATGAGAAAATATGCAATTTACAGAATTTGTTGAAGACTATCTAAATCATTAGTCAGTTGCATATCACAGGTCATTAGTCTTCCCAAATTTACTTTCCACTTTGAGTATAAAAGGAATGGTTACTTTACTAGTCATAAGCAAAAACTGAATAGACATTCGACCTTGGACTTTGGAAAAAAAAAAAGTAAGCTATTTTCTGAAGAAATAGTTGGTAATCTATCTTAAGCGTACCATTATTGGTGGTTAGCAATCATGGATATAGGTTTCAAAAAGAAAGTGAAGCTAATTCAGCTTTGCGTAGGCCCTGAAAAGCCAATTATTTGACCATTAGGCAACTATTACTACCAGAAATGAACTTATTTTAATTAATTAATAAGCTACAGGCAACGAATTGTTGGTCAGTTTATTCAATTTTACGAGAAGGTATTATTCAAAATTTTAAAGAACCCATTATAATTTAGTATTTATCCACATGAACGGCAGAGAAAAGGAGAAAGATTCAAAAAATTTTAGTTAAGCGTGAAAACTGATAAGAAATGAAAAAACTTTTGTTTAAAAAAATATAATGTTTATTCGGAGGATTTTTTATTGTTTTTCAAAGGATAAGGTAATTATAATATATAATTTATCAGTAATTTTATCAGCTTTACATTTTTATACAATGTCACTATTTGTACTAATAGTGCGGGCTTCATATTTTTCAATCTCACTGGTGGATCGCTCTCATACAAAAAAAGGCAACGGCGATCTGGCTTCCCACTTTAGCTTGAGAAACAAAAATACTTTATATCTAAAAATAAAGTTTATTCTGAGAATATGTACACCTTCCTTTACGACGGAGTTATCTATGCTTTTGTAAAACAGGCTGAAATTTGAATTCAGTTCTTTTTGATAGAGAAGAAATATGAAAAGGGGGAATAAACTGATAAATCCTACTGTTTCCATTACTTACAAAAGTTATACGTGCAGTAGCGTAGTCAGAATTTTCTTAAGGGGGGATTAGTTGAGAAAAAATTTTTCACCTTTCCCCTCGTTACAGTGGCGAATTTCAAGAACTTTTTTTTCTTAGGAGGAAAGAGATTACGGGCGGATTCTGGTTAACCATCTAAAAGGACCACAAAATTTTAATTAAATAATTTCAAGATTTACTTTTTGAGCTAAAGCCGTATAGAGGATTCATCTTGAAGGGGGGAGAATTCATAAATTAAAAAAATTTTCTACGTATCTTAGGACATGAATTTCTGATTTTCATGCAAATCGTCATTATTTGTCATGAAATTAAAAACCATACTGGTCTCACAATGTGAAATTCTGCTTTAAGAATGTCCGAAAAGGCTTATCCCCCTAATCCTCCCTTGATATGCAACTGATACTTAAGGCATTTAACTCTTATAATATAAATATTAATTTTATGTCATTGTATTTTATAATTAGGTATAATAATGGGCTATAATCTGTTCATTTGGATAAACTGACTGTCATTGCTTAGTTCAAAAACCTGTTCATTAAATTCACTCCTTGTGAATCTTTTATAAAATAATTATTATTCATTTCACTTTCTGTCTCAAGTCTTAGCCAAGGTAAATAATTGATTTTCTGATTCATTGACTTTCTTCATTCACCTAAGTATATAATTATAATGATTATCATCGTTGATTGACAAAACTACAGCAAAACTACCATTATTCATTTCTAATATTTGTAACAAACTGAATGATACAAATAGACATCAACCCGGTGCGCATAATTGTTAACTCGGTAACACACACTTTTGAAATTTATAGTCAATTAGCTTTTTTATATTGGGCAACAAGGTTCAGATCAAGATTTCCTTGCAGACGAGATATGTACATCAATTTCCTCTTATTAGACTCATGAATAAACGACTCAATCACTAAATAGATTCAAAAATGCTTGGGACGTATCGGCCAAAATTCGGTTATTGAACTCAACAATTTATTTCAAGGACTCAAATTTCTGACAGGTGTTTGAAAAAACAAGAACATTGTAGTTATTTTTAAAAAGGTGATGTGTCACTATTTGGCAATTTTGAGTTCAGTATTGGGTATAATAGAGGAAAACCTATTCTACAAACTAGCCAAATATGGTATCTGATAAAAAAAACATGATACCTACGTCTGCAACAGCATTTAACTCTCAGCCAAAAACAGGTAAGTATTAAAAAAAACTTATGTCATTGATTTCTCATGATTTCAAAGTTACTCTTTACCAAAACGTGATGAGTATGTAACTCCAAAACATGATATTTCATACTTACAAAATCTTGATATGGCATTGAATCATTCCCCTCTCCCTGTATTTTACAACCATTTACTCATTCTTTCAAGTTGCACTTACGATTAACTGAAACTAAACCCCTCAGAGCATAGTTTCTCTTACTCGTACTGCAATTTATTTAATTTCCTAAATTTACACTCGGAGGTAATCTTTCATCTTTGTCTCCAGAAAAATATAAAAACGTGACTTTTCAACTTTTTGAAAATAAGCAAATAGTTATTACTGTAATTCCTTGTCTTATCTTTCTCATTCACTTACTTTTGATCATTGTGTCTCTCACTATATTTGTCAGATCAGGTTGTTTTGAGTCAGTGCTAAGAAAGGTTAAGTGGTTCACAATGAACAAGAACGGTTCATATAGGTATATTAAAACGTTATTCAACAGTCAATAAAACATTCCACCGTTAAAATTATTGGTTTCAATGAAACGTCATTTTCAATTTAGTAAGTTAATTTGATCTTAATGAAACCCTATATCTGTTTTACATGTGCATTTAAAACAGTAAAATATTTTCGTTAAAAATTAGGCGTCTGATTTTCCTTTTTTTTTTTTTTTTTCATGATAGACTCATTCCTTTATTAGACTCGCTTTTCCTGACTTCCAAAGACAAAATGTGTCTAATAAATGGCAGCCACTATATACAGTGTGATTTAGATTAACACTCACCATAGGAAATTCCCATTTGGTGAGAGTTAATTTATATCAATATGGAAAAAGGACTTACTGGTTCAAGTTAACGCGTACCATCTCCCAGAAGGCTATTGCCCATTCCTGTATTGACTAGTCAAAATTAGTTTTAGCTAGAGGCCTTTGCACAACATAGTTTTGACAAGTAAATTCTAAAATTGACCGAATTATAGTTCTGGGATCAATCTCCTACATTATTTTATATTGTTTCTTGGGGGGTTATCTACAGATTTTTTTTAATGTGTCTTCAGTTTTTTTATTTATTTTTTTTATTCGCAAGTATTCATCTAATTTGAATCATCATATCCCATAAACTAAGTAAATTGGAGAAATTAATTTAAACTTGAGTGCAATATGCTAATAAAAAATGGTGGACTAACTTTAGTAAATTGAAAAGAACAACGCTGCGAACAATTAGATATTATCAGATGGAATTAATACGGTCGTTTGTGAGGAAACTGGTTGATAAACGAAACGGAAGATAAGAAAATTTGTTTACATTTTTAGTTGAGAAATTAAAATCACATTTTTTAATTTCTGTCGTGAAAATTGAATAATTCCGGAAAAAAAACTACAACAACAACAATAATAATAATAATAATAATAATAATAATAATAGCTAATAATAGTAATAATAATAGTAGTGGAGACCAGGGTATCAAGACACTTTTTTCATTTAGTCTCTGGCGCTAGCAAAAATTGAGTTAAAAATTTGGGACCAACAAATTTGAAAAGAATGAACCTTCATCCACAAAACAAAACCAAAAGAAATAATCAAAATTTCACAGTTTTTTTTTTTAAATTTCGTCTTAAATGAGTTAATCCTTTTTTTTTTCCATGGTATACTACCCTAGTGTATCATAGAACTGAGGGTGGTGTATCATGGTACATGTTAAATCCCATAAGAAAAAAATATTTTTAATTCCAAAAATTAAATTTATTTTATCTAATGCAATATGAAATGAACCGTATCTAAAAGTAATTATATTTAGAAAACTGATGATATCTGCAGTTTCGGGACGGTTACCCAAATCCAATTGCTCAACAGTAAGATATTCTCCCAAAATATTTTTCCTCAAATCCATTTACCCAACACCCAATTTCCTGAAGCCATTTCCCCGACAAGACATTTCCCTGAATTTTTTTTACCTGAAATAATTGTCGGACTTTGCATTGTAGGGTAAATGAGTGTCAGGAAAATGGCTTCAGAAAGTTACTCCTGATTGTACTATTTATTTTTAAGTATAGTTTGTGCACTGAAAAAAATGAACAATAATTTTTACTACTTTTTATAAGAAAACAGGGATAATTCACGAGTTATTGTAAATATTCTTAGTGTTTGTGGTACTTACTGTTTTTGAGGTAATTTCTTGAATTGTCACAGTTTTCTCATACAAATAGTAAAAATTACTGCAAAGATTTTTTTTCAGTGTGTCAATCTCAGATTGGTTAATGGCAAACATGTTGACCCTACTGTTATCCTAAAAAATGCAAATAAAACTGATAACGCTCTCCAAAAACCACCCGATATTCATTTCCCTGAATTTTTTTTAGTTGGACTGTCGGGCCTTGTACTGTTGGGTAAATGGGTGTCGGGGAAATGAATTCGGGTAAAAAAAAATTCAGGAAAACGTCTTGTCAGAGAAATAGATGTCAAGGAAATGGATTCAGGGAAATAACTCGGAATTGATATTTGCTTTTTGAATTGAAATAATATTATAATATTATTTGGAAAATTTATTATTTTTCAGTTGAGTCAGTTTTCTCATGAACTTGCTAATTTGAGGCATCATTCGCATATTATGCTCAACTTTCTCCAATGTTTCATAATTTTGGGCAGTTTTAATAGTATAACCAGTGGTACCCCAGAAAATTTACATCATGGTTCATTAGGTTCACCTTTTTAATAGAAATTAACATTATATTTAATCTAAGTTGACTATCAAATTTCTTTGATACACATTTGCAAATTTGAATGATCAGTTTCTTTCCCATTAGTCATACTTTTTGTGAATTATCAAAATTACACTTTTGGTAAAATTTTGATAAATATTGCAATAACTTTTGAACAACAAACTGGATAATGTGAGTGGAAAAATGAAGTATTACCAAATGTATGATACGAAATGCTATTGGACCAGTTTGTCAAAAACTTAAAGGGAAGTCAGTTTTGTTCATGGTACATTTATTCCACGACACACTGGTCTCCCCTACATAACAATAATAATAAGCACCATACACGTTTAAATAAGTTGTTTGCATTCCCTACTACTTATTTTTGTTCTTTACTTGATATACTTTTCCAAAAAAATGTAAAACTTGTTTAAATAAATATTTCTTTGTACCCAGTTATAAAAATTAATCTCACAAACGGATTAGGGGTGGTATGATGAAAATTTTCTTTTTCATGAAAAACAAAAATCGAATTGATAGAATTCGGTCAATTTTACAATTGACTCGTGAAAACTTAATTATACAAATGTCTCTTGTAAATTCAAATTTTGACTAGTTAATACAGGAATGGGCAATAGCCTTTGTGGAGATGGTGCCAGTTAACTTGAATCAGCTGGTCTTTTTTCCACGTTAATTCAAATTAACAGCACCAAATGGTAATTCCCTATGATCCGTGTTAATCTGAATCACACTGTACGTGATTATTGTTTCATCTTGGTTCTTCATTGTTGGTGTCTCCAAAGAGATAAGAATATTTGAATGTATTTCCTGTGAATATTGTCCCCCCATTTCTTGAAGTGTTATCTCTCTTAGGGTTTTCATTTTGACGGCTATAGGCATATGGTATGGAAACACGTTTTCCCACGCATCTTAGCTTTCTCGATATTTGATTGTTGTCTAATGAATATCTCTATATTCTCGTGATTTTGCACGAATGAAATTTGTTCGAAGAATAAAGGTCATACATAACAATTGGTGTGGTACCTATTCGCAGTCTTCGGGTGACACTGATGTGTTGATTTCTTTATGGCAATGGGGCCCATATTTTGCTGAAACAGTATCTACAAAATACTAGTGTATAGTATGAAATGGCCTTTACCGAACACTTGACATTGACTATCCATGTCAGGTACATGACCTCTCAATGCACCGAGTGTCTGTATTTCGGAGTCTCAAAGTAGGTATGGTAATATATTTGGAGGCGAGACAAATATCAGACAGATTGTCTGGAACGAAAATAAATTCGTACGACTGCTGCTTTTTGGTAGGCTATTCGTTCTCTAAACGAAAGTGGTGTGGCGAAGGTTAGTATGGCCGTTCAAACACTCCCTTGGCACCCGAAAAATACTCCAAGGAAAAAGTTAGAGATGACGTCGATAAAATTTGAAGAAGAGTTGGCATACGAAATTTTCGTATACCCATCAAACGCCATAAATTTCAAGTACCTAACAACTTCGTTTGTAATTTACGGATTCCATAAAAAAATTAAAAAATACATAACACGTATCTCTTACTCACCGCTGCTTAAATTCGACCCAATAATACCCAAATTATTGAGCATATTTGGCCGAATAGATAACGAGGTCAGAATTTTGTTGAATTTCAAATCGATTAAATGAAAACTGCAATTTTTCTCGACTCGCGGGAGCGGTGGCTCTTTGTTCTTCGTTTCTCCGGTTTTTGGCGCACTCGCGATTAATTAGCGCACGTCATTAAATTACCGCATCCATCGTATTTAAGCAGTCAAATAGCCGACGAACGGTCGCACACCGAAGACTTAGAGGCGAACATATCCAAAAACGAAGCGACGACAACAGCCACAAAAAAGCCGAAACATTTTTTCACCCTCGCGAAGCACTCGCACGTACGAAATTGGGACGCACGCACGCACGCACGCACGCACCCCCAAAAAAAAACCTGCAATTTTTTACAGCCGGAAAATGGATAGAATTGGCGAAATTTTGGCAAATTAACTACCAGCGTAGGTGCTAATAATTAAAGTAAACGATTCTCAGAACGACAATTTGGTATATCGTCGTCGAACCACCGGTCACATTTCGTCATCAATTTCACATTTTGTGGGCACATCGCTTGAGAGAGTGAAATTTTCGTTTTCAAGTAGTCGAAGCCGTGTAATAACGACGGAAAAAGTGAAAACGAAAAAAAAAAAAAAAAAAAAAACGAACAAAAAACGCGGCAATAAAAAAGTCGAATACGAATACCGGTACGTAAACATAAAAAGTGAAAAAGTGGAAAACCCTTACGAATGTCGACCGAAGTGCATTTGGATTGGTTAGCATTTAATGATATTAAGAAAATTGGACGTCGAGGTTGAAAAACTCTTGTTTTAGCATTGCTTCGGTTGCACTATCCCTTGGTTTTTGTCGACAAGTTGTACGTGCGCGCGTGTGTGCGTACGTGTGCGTGTGTGGGTATCTACGCGTATTTTTTTTATTTTTTTTATTTTTTTTATTTTCGAAACATCGTCGTGGGTGCCTGCCAGTCCCCTCGCACCCCCTTCGACCACTGGACGCCTCACAAACGACTGCGTCAGATTGGTGTTCGCGGCAGTCGTCTGTGGGCGGAGTCCACCAATCATAAGATCCCTTCACTTACTCGCTTCTCGAAAAGCGGCGCAATCTTCATTCTCTCTCACTCGCACCAACATACGCGCACGAAAATACTACAGTAGGTAATATTCCGTATACCTACGCCAGTCAGCCAGGAAAATGAAACGATTTTTGATCTTTTTTTTTGTTTTTTTTTTTTTTTTTTCTTGCCTGTTCTATTCAGTCGTTCGACTTTTTTTTGCCCGCTCTTCTCGTTTTTCTGTTTCAGTTTTTCCTACCCTGTCACTTGGCTGCCAAACGTACGTCTGCTCCGGGCAAAGCTACGTACAAATACGTCACCCCTTTTGCATTCGGGTTCCGCTATCCGCATCGCAGCACACCCTCTGCGCCGTTTTCCAGTGCGCGAATCCTCTTCGTTCGAATTCCCCGTTTTTCCCGGACGGTGTCTGCCCCCATCGCGCTTATTTTTCTTCCACTCGTTTTTTTTGTTGAGAGTGAAAGAGAGAGAGAGAGAGTGAGAGAGTAAGACATCGAGTAAGGGTAAGAGTATTTTGAAACTCGCTAAAAGGAACAATTTTACACGAAAACTCAGCACGCGAAGATAAATCGTACCGAGTCGTTCCTTTTTTGCTTGTTTTTTCTTCCTCTACTTTCTTCTTAAATAAGTCGTAACGGCTCCTCGAAGACCTATCCGTCAATTTAAATTAATTTTTGTTACTCTTTTAGGGGGGAAAATGGGATTTTTTTTTTTTACTTTTACAAAGGAAGCACAGTCATCATCCGCGAGTGGAACATGAATTATTTATTTTAGCAAATGTAAAGATGGTTCTTGGCTGACTAAAGATTCGAAAGTTTTAATTTTCTAAAATTCTGAGGAAATCTATGATCGGAAAAATTTGAGCTAAGGGGGGAGTGATTAGGCTTTGCGACAACAAATTATTTTTTCTGGCCTTGTTGAAATTACTCATTCTCAGTTCAATAGTAAAAGAAATGTGGAATTAAAAACCTTCACCCAATATGAAAATCTACTTAACACTTAAATAACATTTTATGACCGCTGAAGATGACTTTTCCTAAATTATACAACTATTTTGAAGCTAACAGTCGAGAAATTATTTCGATAATTTATGCTAAATTTCTCCTTGAACTTAAACTAATTTACAGTGTTATTTAATGTTTTTTCCTACTTATTCAAACATTTAAATGAGTGTGCGGTAGGTAAGTTAAGGTTCTGGATTGGAGGGAGATTAATGGTAAAATATAAAATCTTTACAGTTAGGTAGGTATAAGTAATATAAATAAATAAGTATAATTAATACTTCACCGAACACAAATAATAATATTCATAATAAAATGAATATTAATTAAAATAATAAAATTAAATATTGTTATATCATTATGGGGACTATATATATCTTGTATGTACGACGTCATTTCTTATCAAGTGCATTACAACCAAAATCATATACACACTTTGTTTGTTCATATATTCTTACTTGCACATATAGGCAAATAAGATACAATGTTTGGCCGATGACAATATAATAGATAATGATCTCGGTGATGTCTCGGACCTGTACACAAACATATTATGTCATTTCTTATCAATTGCCACAGCAATGAATAAGAAATAACGTACTTTTTATAACACTTATACATACGTAAGTGTACATCCACTATATAAACTCTCGAAACAGGCTACAAAATCGCCAGTGTTTGCCTTGGATTTGGCTCTCCCATACTTACACTGTATGAGGTGGCAGAACACACAAAGCTGTTGAAAACCTTCTATGTGTGAATATATCTCACAACAAGGTATTCCACAGTCATCAATATCCTTTAATTTCTTATAATACCTACTAGCAAACATAATCCGTCCTTTGGAGAGGTCCAAGCCAAAATCATTAGATATTCGTTTGAAAAATAAACAAAATTATCATTGTGATTGTAAGTCTACCTGTATGGAGATCCAAACTGGTGACCTACAGGACAAAAAAAGCAGCACTTCTGTGAGGCTACCCCACCACCTATTATAGAATAAGTAAACGATAATATAAATTTGTTCACGTCTCCACCAAAAATTAAAACATAGTTATTCCAATAAAGAATAAAAATCAAACAATAGTATTATAAAAATTAAACCAATAAAATAAAGTTGAATAGAAATATATTGGTAAAACAAAAAATATCAAAAATAAAAAACAAATTAAATAATAACAATCATCAATCAGAACAAATATGAAATCAATATTCCCTTATATTATGGTACATATCGCAGAAATCAAACAAATAAAATATATTTTTTACAAATCAAAATAGGGAGAAAAAAAGAAGACAGGTATAAAATAAAAATTGTTATGGCTTTGAAACTTGCTTTATTTTTCTTAACAAAAAAACATTTTTTTCTGCTTGAAATAAGATAACATAATTAGGACAACTTTTTTTCTCAATCACATATTTTTCTTTTGGTTTTACATAGGAACATTTGCAATTTTTCACAATTCATGAAATTCTGAATAATTTAAGCCCAACTTTATTTTTATATTTCGACGTACCTACTGATCTATAAAAAGTATAAAAATTGAAAATTTGGCTATTTTTTAAAAACTTTTACATACGTTTTGGAATATTTGGCTATTTTTTGGTGTTTTAGGCAAATATATTTTATTGTTTAGCAATGTACAATGAAATTTATCAATTTGCTCCTGAATATTCCATTAATATTATTAATCTTTAAAAATATTGTATTTTGATCGCCATATCTATATTGATTTATGAAATACTTTGAAATATTTTTCACTTAAATGGCATATTTTTGCAATATTTAGGTATTGAGATAGGGAAAGTTTATGTGAAATTATGAGCATATTTCACACTTTTTGTATCCTAAAAAAATTGTTCTAATTATAAATATTGACATATAATTTTAATACTTACCAATAAAGCAATATGAAGTTTTATTTTCGTCAAACTTTCTGAAGAATTTGAACAAACTTTTTTTTTGTAAACTTTTATATCAACTTTTAGAATAATAAGAATTTAAGAAGCTTGATGAACTCCAAAATTTCACCATGTCACCATATTACTGTACCTTTCTTTTTATAGGCCTATCCATTTCATTTTTTTATTTTTCGTCTAATTTATAAGTAAATATGAAACAGCCCCCCCACAAAAAAAAAATATTAGGAAAACTAAATTTTTTCCAGCAACATGATTTACTTTTACATACAAATTTGCCATTAAAAATCCTGTTTTAGCTTTCTGGAGATTTTAATTTAAATATTATTTGAGTAAAACATGAACCCATATGCACTACCTATAGAAAAAAATAATCCATATACCCCAACTCAAACATCCGTCATGTTGTGTGATGTCAGCAAAACTTTAAATTTAAATTTTATCTCGAAAAAGCAACTTTTGAAATTTTTTTTTTTATAAACCATCCAAGGCTTAGAATACACCTACCTCCAGAATATGAAAATGCCATGAAATGGCCACAAAAATTGGCACTACTCATTTACATTTTAGATAAGTAATTCACAAATTGAATTTAGCTATTCATAACTGTTAAAATCTTACAAAATAATACTGAAACAAAGATCATAACTTCGACTATGTAAGACCCCAGACCACGACCAATATTGTTTTGTTCTCGGTCTTGTGGTATTCCGGAGGGAAAATTTGTTTGTTAACAACATTTCGACGAATAGGCCTTCATTTTGTTTCCAAAGCAGTCTGCAAACTGATAATAACTCCTCCTTGTGTACTTTCTCAGTTTACGTGTTACAAAAATATCAGGCTATTTCCTCGCAACATTCCATCGTCTAGTTCAATAATTTTTCTTCAAATATCTCATTCTAAGTTATTCGACTATTTTGTGATTCAATAAAAAATTCCCAAATGGTGATTGGTCTGGAAAACTGCAAAAAATAGGAGACTGACGATCACAAAAGAAAGAGAGAAACAATTCTGTTTTCTTCTTGAAGTATTTTTTAAAACCATGACAAAATCGAAGCACGTGTTGTAAAGATATATTACTTTATATGGAACTATTTTTTATTTTTTTTTTATTTTTTGTTTCCACTCGACAATTCTGACAAAAACGTTCATTGTACAAGTCAAGAATACTAAAATAAATAGGGTGATACGAAAAGTATTGTCTCGTACAAAATTGGTGTTTATAATGGCGCTCGTCATAAATTGCTACAAATTGAATTTAAATTATTTATTTTCCTATATCTGGAATTCAGTTGGCAATACGCGTACTTATGCAACAAGATATTTGACGAAAATAAAATTGAAAACATTCGACAGTGAAATTTTATCAGGAATGGATATGTTCTTGAATGCAGTGATTCAAGAGGAAACCAAAAACTAGAAGTTTGTGACCATTCACTGAAAACATAAAGCTAGAATTTTATTTTAAATAAAGAACTAACGTAGTATCTGAATTTGCATCAGAGGCTTCTATTAACTCACTGGAATAACACAGCTTACGTTAATAAGAATGTAAGTTCTGCTTTTTTTGACAGCAAAACATTAAACTCAAAGCTCTGTAAAAGGCATCCTATCTTTTAGAGGATGTTACACATTCCATGTTAGAGAGAAAAGAAAGGCAGCAACATTGTATTGAGTAACATTATGCTGAAGTCGTTGCTACCATGTCTAAATGAGGAAGCTGCAAAACTCTACTCCAAATTCTTCCTCGACAATTATTTTCCTCCTCTCATGCTCTTTCTTTTTAGATTCGATCCCAACTAGAATATGCCGAACTAATGATTTCCTCAATCAACTAAGCAAGTAATTGAAGCATGCTTCTTTTACACTTATCTGTAGGAGAAATTACTCCATTTTTCAAACGCACTGAGACGAGTCTACCTTGACTATCTTCTAACGGTCATGTAGATTTTGTTTTAGTTACAGTTATTTTATTTCGATTATTCGGAATGATAGGCGAGTATTATTTCTCATGAGCTCCTCATTGGTATAAAAATAATATGTTTCGATTGCTACGATGTGGTATGCGAACCGCATGGGCAAATCCTTAAACAAAAGTAAGCAAGGACAAAAAACATATTAAAGATCAAGGAATGGAGATCATCTTAATGGTTAACGTCTATTTCTTCCATCTCCAGATAAGTGATAAACTCAGAATAATGCTGGATAGTTAGGCCATGTATCATTTTGAAACTCGTATTTAAATAAGCAATCAAGCTGAGCCTCATGCCTGAGAAAAGAAACTTACGTGTATAATTTCCAAGTTCAAAGTTTTTGCCATTATTTCAAAATTTACACCATTGTGAAAGTTCAACACTTCATTTTAAAAGTAAACGTTTGTATTATAAAATAATAAAATTTACATAAGAAATTAATGAAACGAAATGAGTCGTGTGTCTTCACAATGAAGTTCATGAAAAAAATAATTGTGTATAGACAACGTGTAAGAAGGTGAACATTTTTATAAAAATATGCGTTCGTCTTAGAAGAAGAACAGAGTAATAAGAAAAGTAATTTCAAAACAGACGAAGGTATCTAGTGTACTGGCGACTGGAAAAGAGGGGAAAATTGAAGGAAATGGTGTGATGGTAAGAGGGGGAAAATATGTTTTTGGGAAAGTTCATTTCCAGGCCCAGAAGCACACCATAGCATGCCTTGCCAGATGCGATCCTTGAATGGAGAACTATGTTTGGCACCTGAAAATGCTGCAAAAAAGATGGGGAAAATAGAAGGCTTTTTGGGGCGATGTAAGACAACGTCGCCTGGTGGATTAATGGAAAAAGAAGTACGGAATTTAAAATTTTAAAATAAATTATGTTTTCGCTAGGCCGAATGCGTCAATTATTTATTCAATACGTTGAGTTTTCAAATATTAGTATAAAGATATTGTGGAATTTCTAAAATTCAAATTAAAAATTCATTCTCTTCAAATAACACGAACACCCTGTGAACAAAAAAACCACCTTATATACATACTACATTTTACTATGTTGACGAGAGTAAGAAATATAAATGGAGTTTGTATTTATGTACCAACAAGGATTGGTCAGCAGGTGAAAATGTTGCTTTGGTTACTTCCAACTGACAAATGCAAAGTAAGAAAAACTGCGAGATCTTTTCTACAAATTGAGAATAAATCATGATGATGATTAGTTCTATGAGCTCATTTGTTTGTAGGATAGAGTTTTGTTGTGTTTGAAAAAGGTAGGCACTTTTTGGAATAAAATTTACGAATGGAGACACGATTAAAGAAAATAATTATTGAAGGAAATGTACACCCAGTTCTTGTAATCTTTTGCAACTATTCAACCGTAATATCTCCTGATGACTTGGGCAAAGTGGCCATGTGTTGCCATCCTTAAGCAATATTCAACATTTAACATGCTATACCTACTGTATAACGAATGATTCGTAGAAAAGTACATATTTTTGAATAATTGAATTCCTAGAAAACCAGATAATTAAGGAAAACATTGTTCATTTCGTGGAATGATCACCAGACAAACATAGAATCATTGAAGACAGGTCAAAAATTGCCATCTGTTGCCGCCTCCTCAGAAAGTACTTTTTCATTTTTATCTATTTCAGACTAGATTCATTTTCTCAATTTTTTGACTATGAAATAAAAGAATTGTTAAAAGTTTTTCAGATCCATCGAGGATCCTCACAAAATTATGTTTCAAGCAATACAAAATGAAGTGGTGACAGATGGGAAGATGGCGAAAAATGGAAAAATGACAAAATATGCATTCCTATTCCCGCCATACTTCAAAATTAAAGAATAATACTTTTAAAAATACAAATTCTAGCCTATTTGAATAATTAAGGAGTGGTACTAAACAATAAAATTACTTTGGTACCAATCCTAATTAGTTATTCTATATTGTTTTTTTTTTTGGAACTTTCTTTGCTCAATTCTATTTGAATTTTTGTTCAGGATTTATGAATTATCAGAAGCATGTATCACAAATCAACTATAATAAAAATTTAATTACAAAAATATAATGTCTGAATGATTTTTCGATAATTCCAGTGTAGCCAGTTTTAGAATAAAAAAAAATCTAGCGTAGCAATGCTTCGCTAGAAAACCCAGTTTGATCAATATAGGTAGATTTCATTGCTAGTTTCAAGTTAAGAATTTACAAAAAACTATCGCCACTTGATCTTATCTTTAATAAAAATATCATTCTATCGATGTTTTATCGCTAAAATCCGCTTTACAGAGATTATTTGTTTCCAGTTTTTTCAAGAACTACTGAACCGATGATGATCAAACTTCTTTCAAATCTGCTCCCATACAATAGCTATCTTTTGTAAAAATTTCAGTCTTATCTGTTCGGTAGTTTTCTTAAAACAGTGAACACAACATTTTTTTGTTGGACTCTGGGGGCTTGGAGTCCGTTGAAGTATGAGGTAGACAAATGTTAATTATATCACCGGAGAATAAATAAAAGAGTAAAACACAAGTACCGCACTAATAAACAAATTTAATGAAGAGAGAGATATTCATATGAACAGACACAACTCACGAACTGAACAGAATGACGACGCAACTGAATAGGAACTGGAGAATGATGATACAGTGTTACCAACTAGTGATTGAACAATAATTAATGTACCGACATTTTTCCATAAATTTTTCTTCTCCAGTTTTCTCAGAAACTACTAAATTAATAGGCACCGCAAACTTCTAAGAAACCTGCACCAACATAAGGGCAGTCTATCATGAAATTTCAGCCCAATCCGTTTTTTCATTTTCTCAAAATCCTGGAAAAACAATTTTTCCAGGAATTTTTTGTTCTCCAATTTTCTTGGAAACTAATTAACTGATAGCCAAAAAACCTATTTTAGACCTGCTCCAATAAGAGAACTACTGCTCTAAAACTTTTCAGCCCTTATCCATGCGGTAGATTTCTTAGAACCGTGAAAACAAAATATATATATATATATATTATATATACATAAAAAAATTAAATCGAAATGAAAAAATGGTACCAGTCGTTTCCTTTTCTCATGAAACCGATAATTTTCATCATCCCCACTCCTAACCCTTCCATGAAGTTAATTTTAATATCACGTTTGCAAGCAAAATGGGTAAGAAGAAAAACAAATTTTAATCACATCTGATATACCTAATAGGTATTTAATATACAAGATTAAGGTTGCGAATGATAGTGGAGTGGGGACAGATGACTAATTTACAAACTGAAAAAGAAAATAAGTTAAACATGCTTATGTTGAATCTGTTTAGAAAAAACAGGAGAGAAGAAAGTTTTACATGTTGTTTACAAACTTGAGCTAAAATTCAGTCCTCAGTCTCAAGAACCGAAATATTCTCTGAAAAAACTAATATCAATTTTAAAATCTTATTTCACCGTTCATATTGAATATCGAAGGTATTTTAAAGAGCTACAACATTTTTTTTTAGTTTTTTAATTTTTTTGCAAGTTTACGTTCGATCAGCAGCGAATCTGAGAAAACATTTTTCATAGCGTTTTCCTCATTTTTTTTCTTCTTTAACGTACCTATACTTCGACGAGGTAACTTTTTGCGTTTAGTATACTTTATTGTTTTTCGAGAGAGCTTTAAATAAAACCCCGTTATTAAATTCGGAAAATGTATACTCACCCCATGTCCCCCTATAACCAAAAATTTCGGTGGTAGACAGTTTCCATGACGACTACCATCTTCAAAAAACGTTGCGTTTGTACCATGCAAACGCACGCACATCATTTTTTCCATCCCTCTTTTTTTTCGTTTTGGATTTTTTTTTAAATTTTTGTAAATTTTTATTTATTTATTATTCATTTAATAATTTTTATTCTGTGGCATCCAGCTTTTTGGTTATCAAATAATACGGTTCTGATAAAAATTTTATATATCTTTATCGTGGGCGTAGGAAAAATTTTATGTTTATCGCCTATTATTATTTGAAAAACGTGCCTCTGGTTTTTCATTAAAATGGAAAACAATACTTAATGAGACTAAAAATCATAATTCCTACTATTGTTGTAGACATCGATGTTCGTTAGCCTTTCATTCGCCATTAGTTTTTCAACAATAAACCATAAAAAATCATTATAAAATCATAGAAACAGTGAAGTGTTTTGTTCTTTTATTTTCTTCCGCCATTAACTCACAATGACTTCGTTTTAGATGAAAACTGATGACAGAAATTAATTTATCGTTGAAAAATAATCGGTGTCACCACTAGAATTTTTTTTCTATCATCATTAGTTTTTGAAACGAATAACAATTTCTAAAACAACAAATTTCTCTTTAATTTTCAGTTTTTTTATGGCTTATTTGTTATTTCAGACAAACTAATGACAATACAAGAATAATTAGGGGTAAGGAATTTGAGAAAATTATCTCATATTTCCAGCAGTACCAATCCCAGATTTATAATTTAATTAGCAGTTGAGAAATCGTGAAGTGAGAAAGTAACTTTTTTTTTTTTCAAAATTAAAATGTGGATGTTGCAAAAATCGTGGATAATATACCAAAATAAGATTTGAATTTTGTCATATAGGTGCCTACCTATATTTGGCTTGCTGCTATGAAGTTTTTTTGTTGTCAATGCACTGACAAAATTTTCAAAAATCTCAGTCATCGAAATGTATAACATAATGGAAGGAGTACTTCCCGTAACCCAAATGTAAACTGGCTGGCAGGAATGCGTTAGAAAAAGAAAGAATGATAAAAAGGTAGTGCTATCTCCCTTTCTCTCATTGTGTGTATGATAAGCCGATGATAAATCAGAGGAATACACTGGGATAATAAGCTGTAATGCTCATGAAAGTTAGTTAAAAGTGGAGATTTTTTATTTATACTGTTATCTATATTTAGTTTAAAATACAGGGAGTCGTAATCTTTAAAAAGTAGAAATAGATCCAATGATTAACATTCACAGAATGGTGAGTAAGTTATAAAGTGATAGACTTTTGTATTTCTTGATTACATGATTCACTGATTGTTTCCTCGCGATAATTTTAAATTTCTTTCTGTAAGTAGTTTTGGTTTCCTACTGAACTGAGAAACTTCTGACTGCTGCTAGAAAAAAAAGTTGGATGTGGATGTTATTACGAATCGCATGTTCAATACCGAAGGTGATGAAATGGATGATGTCAAATTAATTAGGTTGGTGTTCTCATATTTCATTTCAATTACAAGACTCTCGAATGAAATCTCATTTAATGGAATTGCAGAGACAATGACACCCTTTATATGTGTGTATATTATCGTGACGTTTCTTATTTTCTAGTTTTTTCTTTGAATTACATACCCAAAAAGATATCTTTATCAAAGCCATTAGTCGAGCTGAAGAAGAACATGTTCAACACAAAGAAGAAAGAACAAGTGACAAAAATGGCCAGTTTAGATTTTGTGGTCTTCAACCTGAGGTAAATTACTAATACCGATCAAACAAATTGCTTAAATAAAATTGATGATTTCTTAAAATTTATTTCTTACAGTGTAATTACGATATTCAGATGAAAGAAGCGCCCTTATCAATAAATAAATATGCAAGACTCTTCCAAAGCCAACATCAAAGTAAAATTTACTTTTTCATTAATCCATAATAGTATTTTTTATCGAATCTGTTTTTAATTGTTTTTTTTTCTTCCCAGAAGAAGGTCTCTGCAAAAAATATCGAACTAATTTTACTGTAGCCTACTGAATGCCATTTAGTACGTAATAGGTATATATTTTGGTCGATTCTCCAGAACATTTACAGACCTAATCTATAAAATTTCTAAATGACGAAGAAACTGTCATCTGCTCTGTACGTGGAATGCAAAATCGCTAAAATGTATAAACAAATAATATACTGATTGCCCTTATTAAGTTTCAGTCATTTCACAACCATGGAGGAGCTTCAATATACTGCAGATCGTGTAATAAAATATGCTGAAAAACTGAAAGCTATGAGGTATAATACACTGAGCACAGTTTTATGTTAATTTAGACTTTCAATTAGATTTTTTAATGGTTGTAATGATGAAAAAAACTTCAGGTTTTCTTTGTAAGTTAAAGTTGTATTTTATCCCACTTAAGCTTCCGTAATATTTACTTTCAGTCTTCTCTGGAAAATGGTTAAAGATAGAATTATAGATTATTTGAAATCAATCGAATGGTTGCCACACTAAATTAGCCGAAGTGAGTACAAAAACTCAGTGAATACCTATTTTTACAATGATTTATAGTTTTCTCTGAATAGAGAAATTGTTCGGTCAATATTCTTTTCTGTCCATTAATTACTACCGAGTTTATGAATGTACCTGCACAATTTTCATTGATAATATTGTACTTTTGTTTTGGTATAAGAGTGATTGAACTTTCTTTAAAAATTTATGTTGATCATAATTTAAATTCCTATTAGATTTAATGATATTAATATTTCCCAGTCATCGAATTGAAAAGTTTTAGGTCTGTCTTTTTGCTAGTTTTTAAAGTTAGGATGTTGAAAAAACTCGAAACAATGTAAATTTCATCCACTTGACAGTCTTGCAGATCTGTTTATCGCTTTCAATTTGACTGGTTATCCCATTTTCTTGGAGAAAAGTAGACGCGTTGATTTTCCATTTATTTTTTCAGTTTACGTTAAACATTCGTACACTGTTGCTATATTCTTCTTTACTTATAGCTTTATAGCTGTTCTGGTGCAGAGAATCAGCTCTGTTGGCACTAATGCAACTGCCAAATAACTCAAGAATAACACTGCCAGGATTTTTGGAATCATTATTTACAGCCATCAAAAGGGAAAGAAATTGAAAAAACTTTTAGTGAATTTGAACCCGGTTTGACAGTTGTGAAAATAAAAAAATTATAACTGGACAATGTGTATTATTTTTTAGTCATGAAAAAGAAGTTTTTGCCTTGTAGCGACAATTTTGAACTGAATTCCTCGGTGGTCTGGTCTTAGTCATTTATAAACCCAATGTTATTGTGGTTCGATGTTCAAGGAAAAATCAACTTAGGCAATTTTACTTAATATTAGGTTTCAAAATTGTGATGAGTTTCGTATTTTGGAAATATTTTGTACCATCTTCCATAAATTTTCTAAAAATTTTCACAAAAAAAAACATTTCTTCTGTTGAATCATTGAATTTTTGTCATTAAATTGTTGAAAAATAATCAGTTTTTTGTCTTGTTGATTTAAGTATTTAATTATGTATCGGAAGTTGTTTATTAGGTATTAATAAATGTTATGATAATTAGGTAGTGTACTGTTATATACATTCATTGAAATGTATAACATTGTCTAAATTTATCGTTGCTTTTCGTGATACGAAAGACATAATGAAATCTCAAGAGAATGATATTCTAAGTTCTGTCCGATGAATGGTGTTAAATAAGAAATTTAATTCAACTTCTTCTCGATGTCTGTATTTTTGATTTGGGAGTAGATAAAACTGATTCAGTTTTTTTTTTGTCAGTCTTAGTTTCAAATAATGCAGACTGAGTTGTGTTATTTCGTTACATATGTATATCGCCTAACAAAAAACAAAATAAATTAATGAGTTAACTAGCTGTCCAAAAACTGATTCACAATCCTGAGATTTCTCCGATGTTTCTGTTAAAAATGTTCGTGATCACCTGCTTTTCTGCCAATTTTTGTTGACTCACAAATCATATTGAAAATTATTTGTTATTAATTTTTTCATTTTTTATTATTAAACCCACTTTTACAAAGTTATAAATGAAATTTTGAAGAAAACATACAAAGTTTGAAGCTTTAACAAGCATTACAAGCTCATTATCATATTGTTTACATTTGATTTACCATATCTACAATGAGAGGAAGAGAGATATCAATACCTTTTTATCATTCTTTCTCTTTCTAACACATTCCTACACTTTTTTAACTTAGTACTCCTTCCATTATGTTATGTATTTCGATGATCGCAGTTGGTCGTCATTCTACGTGACCGGGTTGAAATTTTACGAAAAAATGTTAGTTGTAATGCCCCACCAATTATTGTGGATAATTTCCAAAACGAATTTATCATTAGGATAAAAAATTATCACTCTCCAAAATGCTAAAATTAAATAATGGTCTGATCAGGTCTTCAGTTGAACGACCATAGTCTTCGACCGTCGTACATAATTGGTTAAGATATGTTTGGTTGCAGAAAATTCAGTTAAAATATAAAATTAGGTATTCAGATAGTTCTCGATGAAAGTCATCCATGCATCATTGTACTATAATATTATGTAACATGCCCACGACCACCACATCCCAGTAATTCACCAAATTATAGTCTCTTTCAATTGAGTTTTATAATTATTCACAAAGCCAATTCATTCTTTTACCATCTATTCTATACGTGTCTCAGTTCGAATGTACCTGAATGAAGAAAACTCTACCGCATCAAGTTACCTTGAAAAATTTAGGTTTTCTTAAACAACCAAAAAAAAAAAAAAAAAAAATTTAACAGAATTTATCTAAGCAAGAAGTTCTTAGTACATTGAAAATGATTACGTATTTTCAGGATTGTTGTAGATGTAAGTATAAACTCTAGCACAGCAGCATGTAATTCAAAATTTAATTGAAGACTTCCTTTCAAAAATTTTCTTCCAATACAATTCTTATATTATGATGAAATTTTTTTGGATTTTTCATCGTAATTATTACGTAAGTTAACAGGTAGGCTATATTATTATTTATTTGTGCGAAAAATTTCCTGCATTTAAACTATAGTTAGTCACAAATTTTTGAGAAACTAAACAATTTCGTGCACAATCACACAGTTTTCTACACTTACCTATATTACAATATTAATCACACCTTTCTCATTTGACAGATTTTCATAAACTTTTAACCTCATATGAGAAGATACCTTTATAGTTATCCTCAGATGATTTTTGCCAAGTTTCGTTTTGAAATGTGGGTTCCGAGTGCTGTAATTAATTTCGAAATTTTCAGTTCGAAACCTGTTCTTTTCAAAATTAATTGTCAATTCTACCCAATTGTTGTTGCGTCGTTTTTGTATACCTCAATTTTCACTATTTTTATTTCTCTTTTTCTTCATCGATTTTTTTTCAGCGTTTTTTTTTTTTTTAATCCCAGAAATATGTCTCATTGTTGGCGCATATCGTCTATTGTTGATGATGGAAAATTTTTACGCGATTTTAAAACGTACCTCAATGTTTGTGAAGTTCAATATTTTCAATGTTGAAAGAAAAATCAAAATATTAAAATATCAAAAGTATTTGGCAGAATTCTGGCTAAATAAAGGGTTCGTTTAAAATGAAATAGCTTACCTGTCAAGGAAATTCATAATGAATTATTGTATTGGGAAGTTATGAGAAACGCCCTCAAGTTATCGAATGATTGCTTAGCAAATAAATATAAGAGCAAGCAACTTGCTTTCTGACCAGCTCTGTTTATAGTTCATCTGGAATTTGTCTTCTCATTTTCACAATATCTAGTAAGAGATTTTTTCAAATTTCAGCCGATTGAAACCAAATTTTGTGGAATAAGTATGTTTGAACAAAATTTGTGCCAGTTTCGTGTTTACTGGTTGAAAATTGTAGTTTGTGAAAAAAATTAATGTGTTGTGACTAATTTGGACTTGGTATAACTAATTTTGTAAAATTTTGATTAACAATACCACTTCGATTTTGTATGAAAACGTCTGTACTCTTCTTATATGTGTGGCATCCAAAAACACAGGTAGCCAACATATACTCAGGAAAATACAATTTGGATGGTACCGTAAAAGTCTGTGTGGTATGTGACCAATAATTCACAACAACAATAAACGTCATATATCATTGAGAAAAAGCAATGGAGGAGATCCATGTTCTAACAACAGCTTAGGAGGTTCCTAGCCTAACTTATCTATCGTTGCTAATGGTGGGACATTTAATATGCGTAGGATACTGAAATCTAAGCCATTTCATTTAACACTATTTGTATATAGAAAGAGTAAACTTACATAAGACATATTTGAATAAATAATTACACTCTACGATGATATTTTAATCCATTTTATTTTCAGCTAACGTTAATCAAACTCGCTAACATGTGATTCCCCAAAATGACGTTAAGAATCTGTTAACACATAGATGTTACCAAAACCAAATCAGGCACATGAATTCTGTGATCCCAGCAAACTACTTTATAAACTCTTATTATTATTTACTTAATTTTAATAAAATAATTTATCTTTTTCTAACAACTTATACACATTTCAACCAACGTGATTTCTTCAGTTACCAATTAATAATGAACGGAGGCATGGCTACCTAAACCAAAATGAGCATGGCTCTAAAAGATGAGCATAAGAAAAACATTTTTTCAGGGAATTGAAGACAAAGACATTGCCAACTAAATACAATGATATATCTAAGAACATTACTAACGAACAGAATATTATTAATGGCAACGTCTGTAATTCAAAATGTTCGAGTAAGTTCAGGATCCCACAGATGGTACAAGAAGATGGTACAAAAATGGCTGTACCTACCATCATAGGATGGTACAATTTCAGATATGGTAGTAGGTAACGCATTTTATAGATACTTACCAGCATCATTACGAATTTCAAGTAATAGTGCCAAAATTTTCCTGGGGTCATGAAATGAAAAACGAACCTACCCTCACCACTGGGTTTTAGTATCATTCGAAAAAAATACGTGGAATATAAATGCAACATTTTCAAAGTTCGAAACGTATCAAAATACCTTGAAAAATGTTTCGATAATGAAAGGGAAATTAAATTTAAATTTACATCTGGACTAATGAATTTGTGATAATTTGATAAGATTAGGCTATTTGAATGTTGATGAAGGAACACGCAGTTAATAGGAAATATTGCAGCTTAATTTTGGCAATTAAAAATTCATATAGTGCACGTTTCCTCATTAATTTAGTATCGATATTCCACGATACAACACTCTCCCCCACCCCTCGACCTAAAACCGTATGGGTTTTTTTCGAATAACTGCAACACCTACGTATGTAGCTAGGTACCTATAGAATAGGTAATACCTATCCTATCAAAGTTCAGTTTGAAGAATTTTGGCGAGAAAATTCGACCGTAGATACTTACCTACGTAATTATAAAAACGGACTGAGATCACCGCACTCATTATCGTACTTAGAACTCCCAACTGGTTGTGAATAACGTTAGTTCGATTATTACTTATTAGGCTATACTCGACTGGTAATTAGTGATCGATTTTTTAATTTATTGCCCTATAGTAATAATATACCTACTCGATACCTACCCACTTAATAGAACTGTTGCGGTTGACGTTGAGTGTTGCTGGGTTTTTGGCTGTTTTCAGTCGCTGGATTCGCATTGGCATGGGACAGCTGCGATCCAAGTAAATGGACAGGCCTTTGTCACGAAAAATTCAGTTCAGCCTCCGCAACAGGCACATCGTACGACATCTTCGTATAAAGAAGAACGTTTTAAAAACATTCGAGGCTGGCAATAATCCGGTCGGTGGTGTCTGCCAAACAGTGCAGAGGGTGTAAAACTTCTGCTCGTGTTTCCCAAAAATGGACAACGGTGATCGCTTTTACTTACATCAATCACCCACAGCAAAATAAGCTAGTTAATCGTCGTAAAAAAAAAAAAAGAGATGATTCTAACACTCCGTAGTGTAGATACGTTGATTAGATGTGACACTTGTTTAAAATAAACTAATTATACGATACGCAATTATTTGAAATCGAATCGTGCGCCATTTTGTTCATTTTTTCAATTGGTACTTCAAGAATGTGATTCAACTTCAAAAGTCGTCGCTAACCAGTGGGTACGAAGTCAACAGGTTAACGTTGGTTTTTTCATCTCTTCAAACCGGAAATCACCAAAGTTCTCGCGAACAAAGTTAGATCCTACCCAAAATTCAGCTGAAACTTGGAACGTTAAAATTAATTTTTAATTTTTTTCAATTTCATTCGTCGTAAAAACGTTAAAGGAGAAGTGCAAAAGAGCACTTTGGCGGACAAGTGTGAAAAATGTGCAGTCGTTACATTGCGAGTAAATGGCAGTTATTTTGTTACGACGAGGTGATCCGTCTGTACAGGTAAAGGTACCTATCTCACTAACTAGCGAAATACCATTTGCTTGTTACTTCGTCTACTCGAACATTCTTCTTTTATTCTCAGTTTCAAAGCGAAAATAAAATGAAAAAAACGGAGAAAATGAAAAATAAAAAAGTTTTCAGCTTTTCAGAGGAGCGAAACGAATCTGAAGATTTCAAGTTAAATGGAGGGAGAAAAAGAGGGAAAAGGAAAAACAAAAAGACAAAGAACGTAAAAAGAAAAAGTACTTACTTACCGATGCGACGGTTGAAGACTTTTCAAGTTTTTCAGACGAGACCGTCGAGTGCAATAAAAAATGTACGACAATTTGTTTTCTGTTTGTTACGGCGCAATGTGTAGTGCAACTTGGTTCTGTAACTGCGTAATGTAAACATTTTTCAGTATTTAGGTAAGTAGCGCACCATCATCCCAACAATTGGCCACAAATTTTATTTCAGTATATTGCAGACACTTTTTTCAAGTAGGCACCCTACCAATAGACCACAAAATAGGTACCGTACATTAAATATAGCCTAAGAAGAAACGTTTTGTGATTGCAAGTCGTTGAAATTTTAAAGTTTTTCTATTTTACCGGAGGCACAAGCTGCACAAGAGCCGTGAAAAAATCGTAAATTACCTACGTTAAAGCTTACTTCGAGTGGCACGAAAACTGAAACACTGACATTGTACGAGACTGATCAAAATGTGGGCGTTAGAAAGTGTCCAAAAATACGTAATGGTGCTGTTAGAGGTTGCGTGGCACATCATTCTTGGGTAGGTATCTAAGAAACAAAAACCTTATTTATGGAAAAGGATGCTGGTTTAGCAATGCATATTTTACACTGATCTTTATGAATTAAAATTGTTTAAAAAAATCTTCGGTCAGTGAGGGAGACCGGGGTACCATGGAACACTTTTTCCTTTTTTGTTTCTGGAGTAAGCTAGAATTGAGTTCGAAATTTTGGACCAACAAATTTGAAAAGAACGAACATGCATCTACAAAACAAAAACCAAAGAAAATGATTAAAATATGATACAGTAGAAATTGGCTACAACGAATTCCAAGGGACTGTGAAATTTGTCTGTTTTAGTCAGTACAGCTGGCCACAATGAACGGATTGCCGTAACAGCAGGTTGTAGCGGATATGTGAGCACATAAAATAAAAAATGGTGGTTGGAAATTGATTAGCACCAATCACAAACAACACAAAAGAAGACATTAGTATTTACCTTCACAGGTCATTAAAATGCAATTACTTTGATATTTTTAGAAACACAAAAGTTATAACTTGAAGAATATTGGGATTGGATGGAGAAATTGCTTTGGTGTATAAATGAAACTAAGAGAGCAAAGGTGAATTAATTTGCTGTAGTCGGTGTTTTTGCTTCACTTAGCACCACAGTCTGAGTGTTGTAGCCAATAATTTGTGGTAGCCAGATTTTTTATACCCAATTTTCCTGCCAGGACCAGGCATTTTGTGTGTTGTAGCCAGTTGTTTGCTGTAACTGGTGTTTGTTGTAGTCATTCCTACTGTAGTTGTTTTTAAATTCTATCCTAAAGAAGGATCACATTTTTTGTTCCATGGTACACTATTCCAGTATACCATGGAACTGAGCGTGGTGTACCATGATACATGTTAAATCACGTTAGAAAGAAATGATATTAATTCAAAACATGAAATTTATTTTTCTAATTCAATACGAAGTGCATTGCGTCGAGAAGTAATTATATTTAGAACACAGACGATGATATGCTATTTAAAATGTTGTTATAATTTAATTATTTTTAAGAAAATTTATTGTTTTTCAATTGTGAAACTTTCCTCATGAATTTTCTAATTTGATACATCCTTTACAGAATCCTCAATTTTCTCAACATTTAATGTTTCATGTTTTTGGGCAGTCTTACTTCTGGAATTTATTTGCAAAAAAATTAAAAAATATCTTTAGTATGTCCCATGATGCACCAGATTCCCAAATTTCCTAATTTTCCCTCCCACCTGTGGGTTCTAGGGGAATAGGGAAATTTAAATTATTCTAGCACCAGTGAATGGTCCAGCTAACACGACAATTAACTCATTGCCCGTGTGGCTGCTACCAGCCCATTTACTATGAGTTTTCATTCAGCTTCTAATATCACTATACAGGATTATTTACATTATCACACACCATAGGAAATAAACATTGTGGTGTGTGGTTTAATGAATAAGTCAGGTAAAATAATGTTATATGATTCGACAGTTACATTACATCTAAATTCGAAAATAGAATACACAAATTAAAATAACAAAATACACATTTAATAAATCAAGATACCTAATATAATTGATAAGTAAAATGAACATTTTCAAATAAATCGATCAAAATGACTACCACAGTGGCCATGACACAATACAGTTGGCAATCGGTAAACTCACTTGAATATTCTCAAACTTAGCGTAGGTAATTTTGGCCCACCAATTATTTATCGCATTTTCAAGTTCCTCTACAGTGGAATATGGTCCAAATTTGTAAATCACAGATGACATGGGACCGAACAAACAAATATCCAACTGATTACAATAAGGGGGTAAAATTACCTATAGTCAATTAGAGAATGTTCGAGCTGAGTTTATCGATCGCCTAGGGTATTGAATCATGACTATATACTAGCCGTGATATTGAAGTACTTAGTTTAAAATCTTCATTTTACTCATTGATTACATCATCTTGGCTCCTTCCTTGTGTATTTTGTTATATATTTGTGCATTTTACATTCAAAATTTGGTGCAGTGCGGTGTAAGTGACAATCATATAATAATTAGATATCTGACATATTCTTTTTGATCATGCACCACAATACTAATTTCATAATAACGTATGAATAACCCCGTGTAGCTGGTACTGACTGACTGGAAATGGTAGTTTTAGGTACTGCAATAAGTTATCAAATAAATGCAAATCCGATATACCTATACCTAAGTATACCTAATATCGCGACGAACTGTGTGACGTCCCAAAATGATCGTCGCATGGTTGTTTGAAAATTGATCAGAAAATAAAAATAATCAAAAAGGTTGAAATTTGAAAGAACAGCCCACGATTGCAGATTGTAAGAAATACTAATGTCCTAGATCATAAGGGAAAATGACGTGAAATGAGCTAGCCTACATACTACATAAAACCATGAGGTCTTGCCTCATGGTATCTCACACAACTCCCCGTAATTTGTTGTTAAAAGGCCCTAATTGGAAAGAAACGATCTTTTTTACATCTTGAATATTAAATAAGCTTAATCATCATAGTTACCGATGTTACGACCAAATACGTTAAGGTTTTATTCCTGATGTTGTGAGTCCGTCGATGGGATGATCCTAATCTCTATGTTGAGTCGATGTTAATAGAAAAACATGTTTTATCGTTTTAATATCTCGGTTTCATGACGAGATTGTAGCAAGCGATATCAACAAAAACAGGAAGAAGAAAAACAAATTCCCGAATTAAAAGGCATTTTTAATTGTATGTATTTTATTTTATTACATTACTAATAACGTGATCAAAAAACGTACCTATCACTTGGCCGAAAGAAAACGGAGTATTTTTTATGTGGCGTGTAAATTTCCATCATGCCACCAGATCATTATCTGTTAGATCTTAGTTAATTCCACGTCATTATTTGAAGAATATTCACCATTGAGTTTCGTTTTATAGTTTATTGTACTTTATAACCTGTAACTTTATTTAGTGAGAGTGATCGAATATAAGAGAACATGGAATTATTTTGGGGAATTTAATGTAGATCACCTCGAACAAAACTCCACGTATTATAATCAATAGATGACGAATTTTTTGTTTATTAAATATTAGGTGACTAAGAATAGATCTCACAACTGATGGTCAGGATCAACGTAGGATGATCGTTTTAATTTCGCCTCAATTTAATCTGTTATTTTTATGGCAAAATAGTTTGCCTTTCGTACGGTTGAGGGATACGGTAAACGCCTGGTTCACCCTCTCTCCACCGATTCGCGCGTGCAGCCCATCTGCTGGTCGAATATTAAAAAGCGACGATACTTAAACGAGTGATAAATCGTCGTGTAGGCGAACTCACCAGTCGTGTACATATTCATTTACTCGCTGCTAATCCTATATAAATTAAAAGTAACAAAATACTGGAAGGACACGTGTTTCGACAACCCATCGAGCCGAGGAGGAGAACAAATCCTCACCGTTTTGGCACCCCCCATATACATACATATAAGTACTATGTAAGTACGGTTTTCACTCAAAGGTTAACGTAATTTACGAATATATTCGATCCGATAACCGACCACCGGCGTCAATATAATATAATATAACGAATGATTTACAAACTCCACGTTATCCTTATTAATTGTTTTTTTTTTTTTTTTTTTTTTGTTTTTTTTTTGTACCTATATATTTTCTTTCTTCCTTTCTCATTTGCGATGACGTTGTAGCCTATGTACGGTGTCGTATAGATAGATCGCGTGTATTTTCATTGTTCGAATAAAGTTAATTCAACTGGGGAGAGTTAAAATGTAGGTACGAATTTAACCTTTCGAAGACCAGATGGTTTTTACAGTGGAGGTAGACGAGATTAGGTTTCAATTTTAAGAGTAATTTTCCTCGCAATTTAAAAGGAAAATTCTTCAAAATCCAACATGTTAATATGATAAACTATAGAAAACTGAAAATTTGCACCCTCAGTAGCGCTAATTTGGTAAAATTATTGGAGGGTTGAAGACCAAATTTGAAAATCTGTTGTATCACATTCAACCTACACGTAATTATAATTCATATCTACCTAATTAAAATACAAAAAACGTATCATAGGTAATTATTTTTCATTAAATTATACCAGCTTGAAATTGTTTGGTGGCCATTCCTCGAGAAAAAAATCCAAGTTTGCCATTATGGGTACCCTCATAGATCAGCGTATCGTCTCCTATATAATGACGTGTAATCTTGAAGTTAGAATGCGTCTGTTTTACTTTCAGTCAGTCGATAAAAAGGAATATAAATACTTAACCTTTTGAAAAAACAAATCAGTCTAGAATTTCCAGAATTTTTTTCACACCATTCACTTCGCTTTGTATAAATCTTCAGTTCCTGTTTGAAAACGACGTAAATTAGACGAGTGGTAGATAATCCTAATAACTAACACCTGTGAGACATGAAATTGTTGGGAAAATAACGTTAATTTTGACTTAGGATAAATAATATGGACAAAAACAATCCCGATAGTGGTTTCTACTATACAAGTCAGTATGTGTTTAATTATACGTTCAATGTTCATAGAACAGGATCATCGTTTCGAACTCCAACGAAATTCGACAATTGGAACGTTAAAGGATTGAGGAAGCTGAATCTTCCAAATAGGCTAATTAGGACACACTTCTCCGTTGAAAGGAAATGTTGAAAATATTATTCGCCTACTTTCATTGTTTGATTTCTTTAGCAATCAAATTCGATATCTTTTGTGAAAAAAAAAAGAGGTTTTTCGCCGGAACGAGTTCACTCATTTTATATTTTAATTTCTGCTTGAGGCTACTTCCTGTTTGATCGTGAATCAATAATGTGTAGCACAATTTTAAGTCATACAGTTAACAAAATAATGCTGGTAATTTCTTTTTCAATATTTCAACTATGTGGTATGCTGAGGGTACAGTCCCAACAACATTCAACCCCATGAAACACGTACCAAGAAATCAAGGTATTAACCACCTGCACTGGATGCTGCCCACAGAATCAGCATCACCCAACCTGCATAGCCTGCCCGGAATTCATTACACCCAAATTTATACCATACTGATAGAGTTTAAAAACATCGTGAATCTTGGCTATGTACCTTGGATTTTACTTACATTATGAAGTCATTAATTTCCAGCTGTACCTAGGTCAAACATCACCAGTGGCCCAGAAGTAATGAACAATCACTATATGAAATGAATTTAGAGAAGTTGCTTGTCTAGAAAAAAGGAGAAAAAGAAAGAAAAAACCGGTTTTTAATGTAGTGGCAATGTGAATTTATTATCACACACGTACCTAGGAAGATACCAAGACATTGATGTAAAGGGAAAGCCAAAAATGAAAAATGAAAAATAAATAACCTAGATATTATCAGTTGCATATTTAGACATATTTCAGAACAGAGTCTTTAATTTTGAATTTAGATTTTTATTTTAATTTACCCGATGGCCAGATGCGTCAGCTATTTATAGTAAACTACTGTACAGAAGGTTGTGAAGGGCTCAGGTATCACCTAGGCACTTCTTAGTTCATCCAGCAAAACTATGCTTTATAGGGCCTCGTTAATCAAACACAATACACTGCACAGTTCTATCTACGAAATTTGTTGCACAACTTTCATTGTAAGGTAAGTATTTATATTTATTAATGAGGTAAGTACAAATTTCTATTTTCAATTTGTACCAAAAAAAAGGAAGGTGAAATTGGCCAACACCAATCTCGGTGCAAGTTTTCGGTGCAAATTTTGGAGATGAAGGAAAGAGAAAGTAAGAAACATTTGTTAGCGGGTGTATTTCAGTATTTGATTGTATTCAACACACACAAACAAAATTTTGTTTTTTCCATCCAAACAACAAATTATACAGTGTTACCAGTTGTAAAAATAAGAATGTGTACCCCACATTAAATGATTCACTCTACTTACTTATAGGTAATTTTTTTTTTATTTATTTTTAGTAATGAGCATATTTAATTCATTATAAGTTAACGGATGTTCGTTGCTACGATACATTTTTGTGGTTTATATTTTGTATAAATTTCATGGTTCTATGGTTTAATCTTTTTTTTTAAATGCGGATATCAGAAAATGATTTCAGTTGAAGCTTATTGTTACGGATTGTCACCTGTAACAGCAGTAGGTAGGTACATCACCTAGCAAACAGAGAGTGTCAAGGGTTGGGTGCCACAGCCGTGGAATTGGAGCATCTGATATTAGAACATAGATATATCCCTCAAAAATCCTGTCGCTTGGTCACTGCATACTGAAATTTTTAATACTTTTGAAAACGTGATTCACTCGTTACCTTTTTTACCTTCGAATTATTCATTATTTTCGAAGGGTGGGAAATGGTCAGCAAACATACATACACAACATATCGTCATAAAATATACCATTGCATGAGTATTTCAGAGAAATGAAATCCGCAGCTCTCTCAATATTCAAAACCATCATTTTTATAACAATGTTTGTTACACGAATAATAGACACGAAACCTATTTAGAGACAGGTATGGCGTGATGAACGTGGCCAGTTTCAGAACTCCTACATTTCTCACTATTTAATTTCGTTTTCTCAGTCCTTAATTTCTCTTTCTAACGTCTTAACTCCTTTTCCTCATGCCTTAATTTCTTTTTCTCATCCCTTAACTTCTGTTTTTCACTCCTTACTTTCTTTTTCTCACACCTCAACTAATTTTTCCCACTCCTTAATTCTTTTTTTCAGACCTTCATTTTTTTTTCTCACGCCTTAATGGTTCCTTAGTTTCCCCAACACGATTAAACGTTGTACTTTCTTTTGTTTAAATTAATTCTATTTCGTTGTCTCATAACAACTCTCTTTGCCATAACAGAAATTTCAGCCAGCAACACGCAGCTGGTTCAAATACAGCATTCCATACACTCGTTGCAAAAAATATTGTACCCAACTCGGTCGAAGTTTGCTATTTCCTGCCTAATTTCTATTACAAGCTGAACTGACTAAATTCGAAAATACAAAATATTGATTCCAAATAGGTACGACTCACGAAAACTTTTCCGAATTCGGTATAGCATTCGGATTTGTTTTTTATGCCTCCGTCAATTCTATACTGTCTCACTTGTCAACGAGGGTGAGGATTATGCTTGACTTGCAAATTTATGCAACAGCGTATACATTTCATTGGTATCATTTCCGCTTTCGTACCGAACATCGTCATCTCATAAACGATTCATTTTTCTCTGCTCTTGTTCCATCTCACTTTTAAAAGTCTAAAATATTCCCCTTTATCATTTACAAGCCAACTCGGATTAGTTATATTCGAATCGAGTGGCGATGACACCGACAACTCATCTTTAATGACATTTCAATTTCAAATGTTAATGTCTTTTTATTGTTTTTTTTTTGTTTTTTTGTTTTTTTTGCAAACTTTTTCTGCTAAATTGATACCTCTTTGATTTAAAGCATAAAATAACCAATATAATGAAGAAAAAAATATTCAAATTAAATGTGACAAACCTTTTGACGTTTGCAACCGAGTGGAAGAGTTCCCAACAAAATAAATAAAAAAAAAAAAAAAAAAAAAGTAAGGAAAGAAAAAGGTAAACGTCGAGCACGTGTTCGTGGAGGTAATTTTAAAAGCATCTTCTCTTTCCATACCTGTCAGTTCTCTCCGATAAAGTGCCCCATAATAATCAGAAAACGGATGTAACGTCGTTTGGCTAGCTTTACCTCTACATTATTGATACTCCTTGCCATCGTTTATTTCCTTTCACTTCGAATAAATGCTCTACGCCGAGGGTCGAATCGGCATTTAATACGGCTACAGGGATACTTCGCAGCATATATTGGCAATCATGTCGGATAAAAGGCTTCTCTGTTCCTATGTTTGAAAGGTATACAGACAGTGGATGAAGATATCTTCGAGAAATCAAATTAACTTTCATCTACATATTGCGACGAAATTGTCCGTTGAAATTTGTTCTAAAAGTCTAAAATTCGAACAGGGGTTGTTTTTGTTCAACCCTCAATGAGAGAAATCATTATTTAATCCAGACTGGGCGCATTTCCACGATTTTAGGGGAACAAAGAAAAACGATGATTGTTTACTTCACTTTCTGTTTAACAAATCCAAGACTCGGAGTTGCTTTTCGCGAACAGAGTATAGGTACCTACATCTTCCTGCAACAACTGGTCTGAGAAGAAAAAAGTATTATGGTCAAAGGCCAGATAGTTAATCTGGAGTATCTACACTCGTATGAATTTAACACAGAAAGTTTGAATATACGTAGACTAACACCACGGTTTTGTGGTATGCCAAGGAGGTCATATTAAATATCCTCCTTCAGTCTCGACAGTATTTTTCTTGATTCAAAATCCTACAAAACCATGGACTTTGGAGAAGGCGCTTACACAGAACAGTGACCACAGAATTATCACTGCCCAACTGGAATAATCTACCAGCTGTTCTTGGGACTCGAATTTATACCAAACTTTGGTAGTAATTTTTATGCCCGTAGACTATAGACTTGTTTCCAGGGAATTTGCATACCTATTCAAACACATTAGCCAAAATCTACAGGAAACATCATTAAATTCAACTCATTTTCCCAGTGAAAAAACTAACACATCGTAATAAAGATGATCATGTTTAATATTGCATAAGATTTACATTTGAGAAACAGTCAATTATATAGGGTGCTCCATGAGCGATAGAAAATTAACTGCATGAACAGTAAAAACACAAAGTTAGATCTTTAAAAAAAAAATTAGATCGTCAGTATAAAAAATATATGGTGGTGGTAATAAGAATTGGTCATGAATACTTGTATATCCTTTTATCACATAGTTCCATAGGTAGTTTCTTTTAGCGAAGAAAGAGAGGCAAAATGAAGGGGGGAAATGATCGATATATTTGCGATTAGTATGGAACAGACGTGAAAATTAATTTAAGAAAATGGGAAATACCAAAAAAAGAAGAGAACTCCATATTTTACAAAAGGGGTCTCCATGGAAGATGGTAAAAAGAGAAGAAGATAGGAAAACTGCAAAACATCTGTGGAATGTAGCCCATGAGTTAGGCTGAAAGAAACATACAATAAAAAAAAATCAGCGAATGTTTTGTGGGAAGTATCTAGTGCGTATTCACAGCGCAACTACAAAATTACAATTTTAATTTACCATATAGGCCGGATGGATCAATTTGCTGCTTCTCGAATGATATATCTTTTTCTCTTTCAGCCTGCTATCATTGATTTTGAAACATACATTGGCTTTACTAAATGATTTGTTTGCTCAAGACCCTATTCTCGCCTCATATTTTTCGTTTCCCAAGTCTTTTTGCTTCAGATACTAAACTACTGTAACTACTCACACTATTATAGCCTACAATTCTTTTATTGCAGTGCATCGAATTCCTCCTCTCAACAAAGAGCCACAAACATATTAAGTAAGTGTTCTTCACAGTTCATTTGGGAAGAGAATACAGTAATGGAAACAACAACAAGAATCACGACGCTGATAAATAATGATTATTACGAGTAAAAACATATTGCAGACCATGTGCGAGTAGTTTAATGAAAACAAAAACGTTGAATGGTTACTTTTCCCATTTTCATTCCTGTGCTGACTCCGCTTCACATTCATTACCAAATCGTGTCCTAAATGCCTTGGCTTAAATTTCATGAATCAGCTTTTTCATTACATGTAATATTTCTAATTCTCGTTAATTATGATTATTGGGAAGCAAGGTTAAAATAGGTAAAATATTTTAAAGATAAGTTACTTGGTATTAAACAATAATTGAGGTTAATACCTATTTAATTCAGCCTAACTCGAAGGATACCTAAGGGAATTAGTGGGTAGGTATTGGTCACCAAATATGGTGGACATGTGTAAAATTAAACTATGTGTTATTAAGTGGTGGAGAATTCATATAGGGATGACACAAACTTACTTGTTAGGGCATAGGGTATATAATGAAAGAATGAGTTGGAAATGGGATTAGAGAGGTATATCGAAAGGAGATATTTAAAGTATTTTAAATTGAGGTACTTGATACAAAAAAAGTGTGATAGGAACAAATTATTTAGTTGTTATGGATGTTAAGTTCATGTGTAGGTATTTATGCCATGAAAATATAAATGCTTATCTAGTCCTATATTCAGAATTCACAATTTTCAATGGTTTCTTATGATTTTGTAGACAAAGTGATTGGATCTAAATACAAATTGTGGTATGCTAATAGGGGCAGTAAAACCCATTCACCACAACAATACCTACAAAATTTCAAGTTCAACTAATCAGAGTCTACAAACCTGGGAGAAATCATTTACATTAGACAGCAACACTAAAAAATATTACTGCCCAACTTGAATAGCCTGCTAGGTATTCACTGGACTCGAATTTAGACCATGCCTAGGAAAAATTAAAAACCATTTAATCTAGGGTTAATCATTTTTCCTAGGCACACACTTACTGGGTGAAGATCAACTTGATGCCAGGTCTATCACCACCAAATGGCCCATGACAATTAAAAAAACTCAACACACATTTACAAAAGTTAGGACCATGTATTATTAAAATAAAGTCAAGTTAAAATTATACACAAAAATAAAAACAGCTTGGGCAAAATAAAAGCTATAAGAATAGTGGAAAGCAGGTGACAAAGGTAGAACAGATTCATATGAAAAAGCTGCTCATTTACATACAAAAAAAGAAGAGAGAGAAAAATGATAAAAAGGAGATGGTACAGAGTAGTACAAAATGATACAAACATATACAGACTTTAAATAAAGAAAATAAAATAAAATAAACCCAGGGCACTGATCATGGAGATGATGTGTGGAAAGTGATGGTATGAAAATAAGAAAAGGGAAGAAAGATAAAAAACCAGGGGTGGAGAGAGTGAACTAATACTTGGGCAGAAGAGTGAAGTAAAGAGAAAAGATGTGAGATTAAGAAGAAATGAAATGATGAAGTAGCAGCAACAGCAGCCAAAATAACATAATTAGAAGTGAAGAAGATACGACAGAAATGAAGATATGAAAAGATGAAGGATAAGGAAAAAAGACAAGTTTCTGCTGAGATGGAATGCCTGGGTGAGAATTTAGAAATACGTTTTTATTTCTATATTTGAATTTAAAAATATTTTCAAAAAAATTTAAAGAGGAAAAAGATCACAAATTTTAAGGATTGTGATTTTGGGTACAAATAACATGTAACAATACCTATATTAATTTCATTCATCATCATACCATATACTAAACGTATAATAAAACAATTGCATAATGAGCACAATCCTTATGAGGATTGATAACCATCTGTTTATCAGTTTTTCAAAGCTATTTCATCGTATTTCATCGTCTTTCACTCCATAAAGCCGAAATTCTCAGCTCAAAGGAATTTTCAATCTTAACATTGGTCATATCATTGCTTTTCCTCGACTTTAGCACTCTCGCTGCCAGACAGGGTTTCACCAAAATCAGTGTAAAAAATTTTTTGAGTTAAAGTTTAAATCTCATTTAGAAGAGTCTAGATAACATATATTTATCATTTTTTCATCATACCATCCTGTGTAAGGGAGGTTTTCACCCGTGTGTAATATAGCACACATGGCCTGAAGAGCTAAAAACATACTTCCACCCATGAGCAATCTAGGTGGTAAATACAATATTAAGAAACTGATAAGACCTTTGGGAATGCCTCAACAATTGAGAAACAATCAATGTACTAAGCTGAAAAGGTACTTTTCATATGCTACTCTATAGCATTCTTGAAACACCCATCTTTTGTTACAATGTTGCCAAATTTCTCTGCTGTTCCAGAGTTAGATGTATTTGTAATGATATTTTCATACATATTATTTCAAATATTCTCGTACTTTATTAATTCGTATTTTCCCACATTATTCTTCATATTTCCTTCTACTTACACTTCCTTTCATTCACGTCATTTAAGACTAGTTCAAACTTGTCTTTCAAGTCTTGACTTGTCTGATGACATCACCTCCGGTACACCATAAACTGTTTTTGTCTATATTCCATGATGTCATCTTTCTACGAATATATTTCGATACCTTGCAATAATTCCAATTCTTATTAATTTCTTAAACACTCCTACTTTTGTCATTTCCATTTAATTTCATTGGTTTTACCTGAAATACGTTTTCCTCAAACAACCAATCATATTCATATCTCCCCACAATACCCAATTCAAATCACTCGAACTTCACCCTTATAAATAGTCTAATGTTCTGTATATTATTATTTATTATTCATCTATTCATTCTATTATTATTCATTCATTCATTTTTACTCTTACATTGTTCATACTTTTGTAATAATCTGTTCACCTTTTTATAATAATATACTATTAAACTACTATTGTGTTTATTTGTAACAACTATACCGTTACAGTATTCAAGCCAGTAGAAACCAAAAATCACATTTATTTTAATGTAAACTGTGTTCTCTACAGCACACAATCAAAAATATGTTGGTATGATCCGTGTGCAATACAGCACACACGGCGTGAATGGCAATTAGATTTGTGTGCACAGGTGCACACATGGCAGCGAGAGTGTTAGGTAATCTTCAGCTATAAGTGGTTTTTAATGTAAAATAAAATCAAAGAATTTAAATGTGAACAGCTCAAAAGTCTGACATACGAATTTTTTAAGACAAAATATAGGTAATCACAAACCTGATAAGCAATTTTAAACTAAACAATCAGGAATAAAATGACGTAATTAAAGTGAAAGAAAATATTTGTTAGCCTTTATTAAATTTATCCGATTTCTGTCAGCTTTTACAATATTACGATATCAATTACTATAATATGATTATTATGTATTGAAAAAATTTGTATGTTGTTTTTTCATCAGTTTTTTGTTTTTCTTGCAAAATTTTAATTTTAGGACTTACAAGGTTTTTAAATAAAGCCGACAAGATACTTCATCATCCAGGTACAGAATGTGGCCAAGTATTTCGCACGTTTTTGAAATTGCGAATCTTTCTTCGCACCTATCATCCATTCATCGAACGGCATATCATTCAATATATTTCATTAGTTATCTCTTATTATCTTGTATTCATCAGTTCCTATAGGCTATTATATTTTTGTGAATTTTCACTATTTTAACATTCAACTCACCTCACCTACCACCGACATGATAATAAAAGCATCGACAAACATTTCTCGGAATTTCGTTTTTAAATTTGAGTCTTGTAATTGATATTTTAATTAATAAAAATATCTAATAGAAGTAGTGAACAAATTATTTTGCAAGACTACTTATTTTAAGAATGTTTTCGCCTCATCTAAACGTAAGATAAAATTTTTCAAATTACGATGTGGATATCCAAAAATGGTATAAAAGAGGAAATTGTTCGCAAGTAGCATCATCAGAAACAATGTTAAGAATATTCTTTCATTGATGAATAAGTGCGTAGTAAAATGAGAAACTGACCCTATACCGAATGAAGAAAGGAGATTAATTTTCTCTATGACTTTTAGCACTGTACATATTGACATACTCAAACATGCTTAGATTTTCAATATACCGACATATTTTTAAAACATAATTATCGTTCAGAACATTAAAATAAATATTAGGGATGAAATTTTCATAGGCAATGATTTTGAAGGTTCAGGGAGACAGATTCCAATCAATGTTCCATAGAATTTTGAAGATATTTTATGATCGTGAAATTTTCCAATTGATTTAGGCGATCATTTACTATTTCTCCCTCCCCATTATTAACAACGTAATCACCAACAATTGAAATTTTTGGAATATTTTTCCGTTGTTGACTGGTTTGACAGAAACTAGAAGAACAAAGGTGCAAAGTGTTGCCACTTTCGTCGTCAGCCGTTAAAAATGTTCAATTTTCACAAATTTTTATTCGTACGATGCTCGATTTAAGGATTCGAAGAAAAAAGTCGGACGATAATAAGCTTTTCTTTGGCAACAGCATTCGCACTATAATCCACTGGTGAGTTTTCATTACGACCCAAAAGTCGCCGATACGTACAATAGCTAATTTTTAACGTTGATAATTTTTTTTCAAAATATTGTTCCATTTCGATGTACAACAGCATCCAAGACGTCGTCATCCATTTTCGTTTGTGACAAACGACGAACTTTCAGCCAAACTCATCTCTCCAAAGTGCATAGCATCATACCGAAAAACAAAAACAACGACGAAACAAAAAATAAATAAAACCGCGAGAAAAAAGCGATAAACTTTCTAAAAACGAATAGAATATCTCGTGATTTATTAATGAAAAAATTTTTCCATTCTTCTTTGTTTTCTCCTTTTTTTTTTTTTTTTTCCACCTAAAGTTTATTTAGTTTTTCAGAAAAAGAAGTCTTTGGTCGGTAGGAAAAAAAAAATAGCGACGAAGAAAAAAGCTCATGTTTCGTATGAGACTGCGCCGTAATTATTGGATTTCTCCTTAGGGAATCCTTGCTCCAGAAAGTGCTGTTTCGTGTTCGTGCATTACTCTTGATTTAGCTGACGTTTTCTAACTTCATCTACGCCGCCTTTCCCATCCCATCTGACGAAGCGCACGAAAAAAAAAAAAAAAAAAAATACAGCAGAAAAACTGCTATTTATAAAATAAAAACAAAACGTAAAAAAAAAGAAGACAAAAACGGAGAGGGTGAAAAAAATACCAGTAAAACAGAGAAATTTTTGATTTGAAATTATTTGAGCGAAGAGTTTGTGGGAAATACAACCATTAAAAAAAAAAAAAAATTCTGTTCAAGTTTGGTTAAGGAAACTGTCATAACTCACTTATTATTTTATGAATAATATAATTTTTTTTATGTTGTTGTCGATGAGGTATATAATATGGCGATTGCTTGATCATGCAAAATTAGCTGGAGTGTTAGGGCACGAAAATAATGGCTAATTGAAAATTAATTTTTTACTCGTGATCTTATTTATATACCAGTAGAAATCGGCTGCAATGAAATTCAAGGGACTGTGAAATTTACTGTAGCCATAGTTTGCTGCAGCAAGTATAGCTGGCTACAACAAAAAGATTGCTGTAACCACGTTGTAGTGGATGTGTGGGCTTATAAAATAATGGTGGTTGCAAACTGATCACTACCAATCATTTTAGAAGTACAAAAATGACCACTGGAAGAATGTTAGGATTGGATAGAAAAAGTGGTTAGTTGTATGAAAGAAATTATGAATGGGCAGTGTTGCCAGTTTTTTGGCTTCACTTGCTACCTAAATCTGTTTGTTGTAGCCAATATTTTGTAATAGCCGGATTCATTATAGTTAATTTTCCTTAACATTGAAGTAATTGGAATTCTGCTGGAACCAGGCATATTATGTGTTGTAGCCGGATGTTTGCTGTAGCCGCTGTTCATTGTGGTCATTTCTATTGTACTTACTTACCTATCTTATTTTAGAATAAGACTGTTTGTAGAAACGATCCTTTTGCTTGAATTTGGTGTTATTAAGGTTGTTTTGAGCGTTGCGCTAAATTAGATGAAAAATTTCAATACATAGGTAGAGTATTCCACAAACTGAGTGTGGATACATTCAGTTGGTTGCATACTTGATTGGAGTCATCATCTAGAAGCAAGAATGCTAAAATACTGTTCCTCTATTCCGTTATCATATATCTCACTAGACTTAAAGGTCAATGTTACTATGCTGAGATAACTTTAATCTGAGGATAATTCACTCCTGTGCATTCTCAAATTTACTGTTAACTCAAGTTTATTCTCTCCTATACTCCATACCCGAAGTTCATAGACTTTCTATCACAGGTTTTATAATAATTAGGAATAATGACTCACACAAGTACAACAAATATCGAAAGTAGTGATGCAAAAAGCTATAGTCTTGGTCTTGTAGTTTTTACAAAATCAAGATCAAGACTAAAACCAACTTGCTACGTGTAAGATAAGACCATGACTACTTTACTGTGAATTAACAAGACGAGACATAAAAGTTACATAACATAATACATAAACGATAAATGTCTTCAATCTTGTTATTACAATATTTGGAAATATTAAGTAATTTATTTCAATGGTTGATTTTTTTCTTGCATATTTGAAAAGGACATAAACTTAGATAGTACGCTCATAAATATTAAAGAACTTGTACAATTGGTCCGAAGACTAATTCATTATATTTTTTACCACCTCATGGAAGTATTCTTCACTTCGTAAAAATTGGATAAAGTAGGTATACATACATAAAAAATTTAAAATCATATGATTTTTGTAACGATTGTACTGTCACAAAAAAAAGTCACATTTTTGGAAACTTGAATAGGTCCTCTCCATTCATCTACTGAAGGTGTCCCCTGGCCGTCCTGGCCTCCAAATTTCCTAGACTTAGCACTCCACACTTCATATCGACACTGTGAGGCCTTATCCTTCTAAAAATATTTTGTCCTAAGAAGCTCACCTAGCCTCACATCCCTAGTCCTCTACCTCCTGTTTCCATCAGTTCTGGTACGACAATAATTGACGCATTTACAGCGAATGGCTCATTAATTTTCAAATATTAGCCAGCATTCAAAATTTTTCGGCATTCGAAATGTTCTGTGGAATTATCATAATAGCAAAATTTAAAAATAGTGTATTATGCAACTCCGGGGAAAATGAGAAATTTCTTAACAGGTAAAATATTTGCAAGCATTAGCCATAGGCAAGTGTGGTATTTGTACCAGTTGACCAATTGCTTGTTCCGACGAGTTGCATATAATACTTTTTGCAACACGGATAGAAAACGCTGTATTTAAGTCAGAAGCAACAAAACCGGCAGTTTTCTGGGTAAAATCCAAGTGGCAGAGAGTATTTGTGAGAAAAAGATGAAGTTAATTTAAATGAAAAAAAAAAATGAACGATACTTAGGCTGCACTGTACCAACTTTGAACTATGAGATAAATTAGGTTTGTATAATAAGATGCATCATAAAATAAAGTTAAACTAAGACAACTATAAATAAAATACAGGCAAATCAAACCCGCCATTTCGTTGCTTTTCTTTGTTATGGTTTATGGGTCTCCCATGTTTCGAGAGTATAATTTCTGATTGGAAAAGAATTAGTTCAACAAATAGTTACCAGTTTTACAAAAAACAAAAAATCGAGAATTTTTTAAGTTTTGAGTATATTTTTGAATGAAAATTTGTCATTCTTCAGTGGAAAGAAAGAGGAACATCAGGTCACCTTTTTTATCAATATTTCTGTAGTAAATCGGGCAAAATAACACAATTCTAATATTTATGGAGACTACTGAGACCACTGAGGAAGATATGGATGTTTTGTGCCAAATTTACATATCTTGAACCATATTTTCTTCAAACTGATTTAAATAAAAAATGGACGGTTTGGTATGTCTGTATTTTACAGTCCCTAGTTAAACCCTACTCATTGATGGTTTAACTATCTGTTACAACTAGCACGATCAAAGAAGTGGGTGAGCGGAGGAAAAAATTAGGCCTGAGAAAAATAATTAAGGGTGAGAAAAATAACCAAAAAGAGAGAAGCAGAAATTAAGGTGTGAGAATAAGGAGTTAAGGAGTCAGAAACCGAAATTAAGGAATGAGAAAAAGAATTTAAGGAGTGAGAAAAAGAAACTAGAAATTGAGGAGTTAGAAAAGTAAGAGTTCTTAAATTAGTCGTTTTTATCACACCATACATGCCTCGAAAATATAACATTTTGTGCACATGTTGCAAAAAAAATATAGTAACCAATAAGTCAATCTTTCTCCTGCTTGTTTCCTTAATTTCTTCATTTTTTATATAAAATTATTATTATAATTATTATTATTATTTTTTCTTTTTGGTATTTTAATGTAGAATAGGTAGGTACCTAATGTATTATACCAACATAATAAGACAAGGTGTAAATTTTTTTTTTAATTTGTAGTTTTTTGCAGGTAAACGATGTTACTTTTAGAGCTCGAAGGAGGTAGAATTGGTGCGTTGATGTGTACCGAATGTTAACCCCGTCTCAGAGCAGTGATTGAACGGAATTTCGAATTTAGATAGAAACCTTCGAAAATTGATCACTTAAACCGCAATTATGACGGTGGGGAGAATACCGAAATGTTTTATTTATGGTACATTTTTCATTCTTCGAGCGAAAAAAATCTTGGTGCAAAAAAACATCGACGGTAATTATTTATTAGGTTTACAAAGATAATTTTCGACACCCTATAGACAATAGCCCTCATTGTTCAATGAACCATTCTATTATTCGGAAACACCAATGTATAGAAACAGAGGAAAAAAATCGTATATCGTTAATATTTAATATTATAGGCTGATTCATTTTGCAAATAGTTTACGATGAAAAAAATTAAAAAAAAAAAGAGGAAAAAAAATATCGAGGGAAAAATAAAATAAACGAAGGGGTAGTACAGCCATAGAGTTCAGGCTGTATAATACTACAGTATAGGCTGGCCATATTGTCGAATTAAAAAATTAGCGACCACTTATGCATACGAACGCTGTATATTTACTTCCGTTCAGTGGCATTCGTGTGAGAGAAAAAAAAAAAAGAATATATGAAAACAAACACGTTTAACCTTTTATCGTTTTAATTCTTTTGGATGATATACAGTATTTTACCCTTCGGTTTTTTGGTAATTTTTCCCTCTTTTTATGCGCGGCTGGTACAGCAAACAAAAATCTTCAGGAAGTTATTTTAGTTTGTTAACCCTTTGATGCGAACTCAACAAACTCGTCAAACTACGTCAGGAAACAAAAATATATATATATATATATATATTACGAAAACGTGCACGAAGCGTGGCTAGTTATGGTGAGTGATAGGTGCTTGTTGTTTAGGACAGAATTTGGACTTTTTGCAATTTTTTCATCTTTAGTCTCCTCCACCAAACACAATGGAATGACTATGAAGATATTAAAAAAACAAAACAAAAACAAAAAAAACAAATATGGTACGAAAATTGATTATGTGTATTGGCTAAAAAAACATAGTTGTATACTTTTAAATCTCTTAAATGCAGTCTTCATTTACAGCTTGTCATTCCCTTCAACAACGAGACAGTATTCTATTTTTGTCAATGAATAATTCGGAAAAAGGAAATGGAACTCATACTACACCCACCACACTCCCTAGATTAAGGTCCATACGATTTTCATTCTAGCCTAAATTAAGAGCGACCTCAAAGGCATTTATTGCACCATATACGTATATAAGTTGACGCATGAGGCTACCACCCCTATTTTTTTTTTTAATTTCGTAATTAATAATCAATATATTTTTCTCTCTTTGGCCAATTTCAAATAATAATAATATTCATCTAAATAATTTTTCCCTGGTTTTTTCATGTCACTCTATTTCATTTCACACTCATTCTTCTCTCTGTATTTTTCTTATCTCATTTTCTGTCTTTTTCTCACGCATTTATGTTCTCTCTCTCACGCACATTCACAGTCATTCACCTTAAATACATCGATCATCTTCAAACTTACTTTCACGAATTTTCTAAATTTTACATGTCTTTTTCATGTTTCATCTTTTGGTTTCTTTCATTTCACTCATCTCTCTTATCACAAAACCCAGCATATATTTTTCTATTTATAATTCTCCGCCGAATCTTCTACAATGTTCCATGTATAATATGTTCTTTTCTTTTATATATTTTATTAAAAATCTCGGAGGGAGAATCTGGCTTACAGTCAGTCGTTTTTCAAAAGCTCAGTGAGCAACATGTCTTGTACTTTTTTGTTTTTTCCTTGGTCAATACATTTTATTATTTTTGAAATAATGTGCTAATTTATTAAAAGGCAATGGGCAATAATTCGGTGGTGCGGTTCCTGATATGTGACTGAAGCAAAATGGCAGCATGTAAGTACATTCTTATGAAGTTCCGAAGTACACAGATGTAAAAATATAGTCGTTCGACGCTGACATCGGGTCCATGAATTCTGGTAGGCTGAGCCGGTTGGGGGCAACATTTTGGAGTGGGATTTAATTCGTGTGTCTTTCAGCCGTGGCCGTGGGTTTATAAAAAAAATAATGTGTAATCTGTTGGGTAGTGAGTCCTTAGTAGGCCCCCTGGCATACCACAAAATTATTTAGTGAAGGATGCACGGAGGTTATGGATCAAAGACTAACTCCCATAATTTTTCATTGGTGGGATGATAAAAATGGTTCATTGTTGGAATAATAGTTAGCATACTCTTGTAAACGGAGTCTATATTCAGAAGTAGTTACACGTAGGCTATGCCATTGTAACCAATTTAACGCACTTTCATACCTCATGTTTTATTATTTGGGTGAAACATTTCATTCGGGAGCTACGACTAAATTTGCATTACTTTTCAACCCCTCCTAATAATATTCATACTCACGTGCGATACAAATGCGAGGGTAATATTTCTTAAAAATTTCCCATGAGCTGGGCACAATGGTTCTCTTAAAAATCAACAAGTCGAGATCTTAAAAACTCTTTTATCGAGAGAATCGCGCCTAATAAATGAGGTAGCAGTTGCAAAGACAGGGTGAAATTTTGTGGGAGGGAGGTGTGCCAAGTTCGAGTCATTTTTTACTCTCGAGAAAATGAATTGAATTTTTTTTTTATTTCTGAACTGTGTACCTACTTTTGTTTCAATTTTCGAGTGTACTTCACCACACTTTGGTGGTCTTAGTCCCTCAAGACCGCTGTGGTATGCGAATAAGGGTGGGAAAATCCAAGTACAGCCTATCAATAAATATAATTTTCACGGAAATATTGAAAATCCCTACACTTTACATATTGCATAATCAATGTGTTTAACCTAGCTGGTCATTATGGGGGTGTTCATTCTTTGGCTGCTTTACAACATGTTATTAATGCCCAACAGAATACTAATTTAGCGTTGGACAATATTGTTAGTTACATCTAAACCAACATAATTTAACTAGCATTTGACCTATATTCCAAGGCTACTGCACAGCCCCGAGTCTCATTGCCACAAATATCGAATTAACACATCATTATCGTGGGATTACAATGCATGTATTAGCACTAAATATAGGATATCTATAGTCTTACTCACACACACACACACACACACACACACACACACACACACACACACACACAAAAGAAACAAACTTGATGAGCATTTGACAAATGCTAAATATCAAGTGAGCTGAGTTGTTTAGAGAATATAACAAAATATAAGATTTATTTTCTGCTTGGTGCCACCACCAGGATGACACCAATGGGTGCCATTCCACTATTGCAAGATTAATGCACCAGTTGAAGAGTGGAAAAGACTCAACATAATGTAGCCGAATAGCTTTCCTCGGTGTCACCGTAGGGTCGTTTTTTTTGGAAAATATAAAAGAAAGCTAAAATTAGCACAAATCAAACCGATTAAAAAACCCAAGAAATAGGGCAAAAGAGTGCAGTTGCAAAGTACCAGCAGAATAAGTAGTAGATCCCCACTTGGTCCGCCAACATGTGACCAGCCATAATCAAGCCGTCCAATTCTATGATAAAACTGTATCGTGTCGTCACCATCATAATTATTATATTAATATTTATATCCTCGAAGGTGTACATAGACTTTATTTTTGCTGAGCCTGAATTTGCAAGATACATCGTAACGCAGGCGTTAACGATTCGAAGCCAACTGTTGTAAATGTATGAGAACAAAACTTATTCCTTCCCATGAAGCACACTGTATTTTGTACAATGCGCAGACGATATTCAGAATATAACAGTGAGAATTGCTAATTGGCAACGCTGATTTTTTGATCCTACCACCAAAAAAAGAGATACTTTTTCAATGCTCTGCATGTAGTCCTTTGGAGAGGTGCAAGAGGTGCAATAAACAAAGTGAGAATTTTTGTTGCGAGGACCAAATAGCAGTTTTCTTTTTGATGATCGGACTGAAAAGTAGTCATCTGAGAAAAAAAAAAAGAAGGCACATCAGAGTGGGTGATACACAGTACGCAGTGAGATATTTTTTGCTTTTTTAGCTGTAACTTTTCACATTTTACGTGTATGGAAATTTAAAATACGCCCTTGGAAAGAGCTTATCTTTCTACGTGGACCAAGTTACTTGAAACCCAGAATGCATTATGTAACTGTTAGAGAGACATAATTTTAAAAAATTAAAAAACAATTCCACGGTGAACCTTCCATCAGTGTAATATCATCTGGTACACACTTTAACATAAATACAAATTATACAAATTAGATCAAAAATATGCTATATTTAAAAAAAATAATTTGTGGTATGGAACATCAATGGAGCTCCATTTTTGACCAATCATAATTAAAATATAATAATCTAAATATGTTATTATGCAGTTTAATAGAATTATATTTTCAAATTAATAAAATTTATGAAAAAGAAATTAACTTAAAAAAAATTAAATAAAAATTTAAAATGGTACCTACCTATATTAATATATTAAAATAAATATTTAAATCATAAAATGTCTTAATAACCCCAGAAACTTTTCAAAATACTAAAAAAATAGTATTCCACGTTGTACTAATAGTATTTCATATGCAACGGTCCACTGTGTATCACATTTGGCCATTTCACTATGTACCCTTAAAAGTGTTTTCATATACAGTGGAATCCGCATATTAATAACCCCGGATAAAGGAGACAACTGCTTAATTGAGACAAATCTGGAAAGTCCCAAAATAATTAATGATGTAAAACTATATGAAATCAGACTGCTAATTGAGAACAATGCATCGGTTTATTGGGACAAAATCAATTCTCAGAATACTCATTATCATTATTTTAGGCTGAAACTGTGCATATATTTAACTGAAAACAATTTAAGTATATTTATGTATATAATGACTTACCTTTTGAACAGTAAAATGATTGAAGAAATAACTTCAGGCATTCAAAAATCATAACACTTCGATAATAAGATAAAGGAGGCAAAGATGCCGCACATTTTGAATAATTGAAATAGGTTTGGATAGGAGAGATAAAAAGAGACCACACTTAGCACATATTTATTTCAAGGCCTTATTCATCTTTTGGCACCGTTAAATAAAATTTTTATTCAAAAATAACTAATTAATAAAAAAATACAAAAACTCTAATTTTGGCCATTTTACCCGATGGGATGAATAAGATGATGCATAGTGGCAGCTAAGAAGGCATATGGAAATTTGCATGTATTTCAAAAAAAAGAAAGTCAAATCCAAAATTGTTAAAATTTCTGAAATGAACAACTACAGAGTTGTCATTTTTCTTGATTTTTGAAAACAGAGACAAATTAGTATGAATCATTTTCTAAAGATATTCTTCATTCCTTGAAATCACAATAGGTTTTTTCAATGTGTTTCCCTAAAATTTTAATAGAAATAAAAAGGAAATGATATGGGGTGGTAACTATTGTAATTATTCATTATCTTTAATCAATTAAACACCATTCTGCAATGAGTAATTTCAATATTGGTGTGGCATCCTAGCTGCTATGAATGTTGGCCATATTAGCTGATTTGAATTTTTTAATATTTCACATTTTTTAATTAAATAATGACAGTCAAATGAGTGAAAATTAAATATTACCCCAATCTACATAAAATTTGCCAATTATTTCTTAAATTATCAGAGGAAATAGGACAACTCATTTCCGTAATAACTAGCATCAAAATTCAAGTTAATTATTTTCAAGCTTATCATCAAATACAATTCACTTTAAAATAAAATGCTAGGAGGAACCAATATTTCTTGTCACAAAAACTTGAACGGAAGGTCAGTTGACTACTCTGCATATACCAATGATGTCATTTTTCCATCAATGATGCAGCCAACATGACTTTGTGAAAGTGTGGCATCTTTGCCAATGTGACTTCTTTGCCAACGCAGCATTTTTGCCTTCTTTACCTTAAATAAAATCAAGAATGAAGATATTTTTTGGGTTGGGATAGGTGTAGGTAACGATGTATTTAACCAATAACAGATATTGTTCAGGACAACAATAAGAAAACTGCTCCCTTTATTGAAAAAGTTCCACTGAGTAAGGAGGACCCATGTACCATGGTACCCACATATGATGGGACCTGCAGCCGCTGTTGCATGAAAAAAATATTGAACTTATTGGAGTGATGTAAGATAGATATTGCAATGTTTTAAATGAATTCCGAGACCATACCTTGTTTAATTTAAAAATGATAGTGATAATAGTGAAATTTTTGACAAAAAATGAGAATTATCAATTATTTTACCCATTAGATTTTGAATTGATAAACAGATATTAAAATTTGATTGATGTTCAATCCTAGCAAATGAAGGTAATCTATTTATCATGTTGTAATTAATTCTTGCTCAAATATCTTAGCAAATGAGATACATTAATTTTATTAATTCAAGTGGGGGTGTTCTACCCAGAGACACTTTTGCTGTAGTACCATGGGGAACTTATAATTTTCATTTCGTCAAATTTTTCCAGCCATACCACAGAGTAAATCAGGTGGGCTTATCATAAAAACGTTAATTTTCAGCTCGTTTTCTAAAAAAGTTAATTAATTCTGTGTTTTTGTCTATTATGATTTTTTGTTTCTGCATAACGGATATCTCAAAATTAAAGCAATCAATATTTGTGGTTGTCCATCTTCAATACAATTACGAGCGTTGCCAGGGAAAGGAAGGGGGTAATTTTATTCATAAATCTCAAGAAAAAAATTTGATACACTATTTCCCCATATATCTATAAAGAAAGAAATTTTCTTTGAAAAAAAAACAAAACAAAAATGAGTAGGTACCTCTCTAAAAAACAATTTTCCCACAGTATACGAATGTGATGTAAAAATAACAAAAAAAAAATTATAACTTTATCGCAGAAATTTTAAAAATCAAAAAGGAAAATTGGTTTGTAAATTCATAAGGCAGACCACAATTTTATTTTCAACAAAACAGTAATTAAATGACTCAAGTCAGAATAAATTATTTTTGTATCGACTAATGTTGAATTTTGTTGGAGCAAATTAATTGTGCTGATAGATCATATTTTTAATAAAAATTTTTCTTAACTTTGGAATAGTTTAATGAATGCCCCGTGGTACAAAGGGAGTGTATCCCATAGTATTACAGGGTGTTGTATCATAGAACAAAAAAAATGAGTCACGTAAAACTTGCTTTATAAAAAATTGTAAAGGAGTTTTGAAAAATTTGCAGGTAAAGTTTTTAGGCAAGGATTCATACTATAAGTTGAAATAAAAAAATTGATCACGACTGGATTAGTTGGGGAACTAAGGTGAGAAGTAGAAAAACTATCCGGCGGGTCGTGGGTCTCCCCTACCAGTCTCTCCTACGTATAAAAAAAGAAATATTAATTCACATTTAATTCGATTAACTTTACACAAGATTATGGCCAGAGCCAATATCGTGGAATAATTCTTCAAATTTTATCACAAAGGAAAGATCGAATACTTTCAGTGTTTGCAAATGGAGAGCAAGTGTACCACAAACATTTACTACAAACATTTTAGCATAACTTTATCCCCAGCCCTTCGGAATTGGGGAGCTGTCAGTGTTGTTCTAATAATTTCAATTTCTTACATATTGCGCTCGCTTTGGGTCTGCATGATGAACACCTCAAGATCCATATGCTAATTTCACTCTTAACTCGTCACAATTCGTCACAATTCGTCACAATTCGTCACAATTCGTCACAATTCGTAACGAGACCCTACGTGTCGCTGACGATCCATTTCGAAAATCACCACGAAACGCAATAAAATCGTAGCCAACAACGTGCAAATCTGCGCAAATGGAGGACAGAATATTATAGCCTAAGTATAAACACGAAATGAAAACGAATAATTTACTTACTAACGATGTTTGGCATTCGTTACAATAATAAAAATAATGCCAACTTACGACCTTTAAAGCGACAAGTTGGCCGGCAATAATTGTCGACCCGTATGGAAAAATATTTGCTGGGGAAAAAAAAAAAAAAAAGGGAGAAAAAAGAAAAAGACAAAAAGAAAGAAAACGTGCGGCCAAAAACGGGTTTAAAAAAGTGTACGAAATCGTTCGATGGAATTTATACTCGGCTGGATAAATCGGGCGGCGATGATGTTATTTTGGGTAATTTTGGGCGACCGGGGGTCGCTAATTTTGTTTTATACATCGGCGCGGCAGTTTAACGCCTACGAAGACGACGATATTCGGAAGGGAAATAATAATATTATCTGCGATGTAACTCACGTCCGAACACAATTCTTTAGGGTTGCGAGGGTGCGGGGTGAGAGCGCCGCCGCCGCCGCCGCCGCGCTGGACTAAATGCAAACCGTATACTATATAGGTAGAGGTACCCACCCTATACGTCCGTACATAGGCACCTACGCTGTATATTATGGACTGCTCCGTTTGTATAACGTCGTACATATTATTATTATACCTATACATGCGCGAGCTTTACACATACAATAAATAAGGGTAAGTTAAATCCGGTCTCATAAAATACGCATTATCTTCGTAATCCGTGGACTACGTAGTTATTCTATACTACAGCCCCTCGCCCGTTCCACTCGCCATATCCTGCCCCCACCATTCTGTATATACGTACCTCATTCCAGTATACGCGTATACGTATATACCGCACCAAGTAGCCACATTCTCCCCTCCCCCGTTGTCACCAGAAAAAAAAAAAAAAAAAAAAAACTCCCACACACAACTTTAGCACGACCAATTTTTAAATTGAGAAAGTTCAACAGCTAACTTTCTCGTTCACCACTTTCGTGGCTTTGGCTCGTCGACCATATTTTCTAATATAAAAGTCTATAAGCGGTTTTTTTTCCTCTCTCACTCTCTCTCTCTCTCTCTCTCTCTCACTCTCTCTCTCTCACTCTCACTTCCTTTTCTTAGAGGTGCGGCGTGTTTCGTTCACTTCTTTGGTTTGTTCAGGAGAGGGTGGATCATCCGCTGAGATGGTACGGATAAAAAAAGCCAAAAACATGAAGAAGAAAATGGTTAGATAGAGTAAAACGATTTTTAGTTACCTGCTAGATCCTAAAAGACCAACCACCGAATACGTACGTATATTATGCTGCCTATTTGCATAATACCTATTCGAAAAGAGGAGTAAATGGATCGTTTTTTTGTGTACAAATGGGTTTTTAGCCGTTGGGTGGGCCTCTGATGGGACGCAGGTAGTAATTGTGTCTTCGAAATTTGGCTAAATTCCGGGAAATAGGTTTTTATTTTATTTCGAGTCTGTCTTAGCATTTTTATACGAAGATAAACGTTAATAAAAACGGAAAAGTTGAGGATTTATGTTAATATTCGGAACTCATTTCGGTGTAATCGCATGCGGAAGAATTTCAAGGTACATAATTTACATAAACCTCTCAATGTAAGACGACTTACGGGCTATCTGTCATATTTAAATCCCGAAACTGTTCACCGTATCAGTTATTTGATTTTTTATAATATTCATTATTAGGTTTTCTTTCCAGATCCAGCTGACTCGCACTTTCCGAGCCTTTATCCTTGCGGATGTTAGCTAAAGACCGAAATTGGGTTTTGAATAGATGCGAGGCGTTCTCCGTCTTCGACCATAAGCTGAAAACCTTACAAAAAAACGCGATTCAGGGCCTACGAGTAAGGGCACTGAATCAATTAATGTGGTATACATTCCCGTTTTTGCTGGCTGGTAACACTGTATAATTGGTTGTTTCGGTAGAAACTAAGAAACTTGTTTTTTTCTGTTAGGATGTGCGTGTTGAAGACAATCAAAATATACGCATGCACACTAACAAATTTTTCTTAATTCTCTCTGTCCTTCTATTCTCTTGTGCCAAAATTTGCACCAAAACTTGCACTGAGATTTGTGCTGTCTTCCTTCACCTTTCAGTTTTCACCTCTTACTGAAAATTGAAATGTGTGCCTGTACCACATTAAAAATTAAGATATTGCGAATGTGGTACACAAACGATGAACCCTAGTGTATGAACATTCAAACGAAATTAGTTTTTACTGTATGGGCTAGGTGGACGATTGCCAACAACCTCGAAGCAAATCTTGCAGCATGCAAATCGCATGTTACATTTATAACCCAAAGCACATTTGCACGGGCTCGGGTAAAAATGAAAATCCACGTGATCATTTCAAAATTCTAACGCAGTGAGAAGATGTCTGCACATGCCCAGTGGATCTTTTTCATTCATAAAATTTTTCCATTACAAATCATAAACTTGAATTCATCGAGAAATAAAAAGAGGAAATGACTTCCACGGAGGAAGATATGAAAAATAGATGAGAAAAGAATTACCGCGTATTTGTAGAGATATTTTCTCAACATTTTAAGGTTTTAAAGTGATGATACACTTTGTTTCAACGGATTCCTTCCTCTTTACGGTGGTATACAAATTTGGATGGAATATTGCCCATTGGGCTCTCGAGAGTATAGTGATTTTTCATGTGAAATCCAAAACACATGCAGTTTGAAGCATTCCTTATACAAAGGAGTAAAGTACAATTGACTCGGATGAATTAGTCTGTGATGTTTGTGTTAACTTAATTCACATTGTGTTTTCAATTTGCTCTTTCACTTTCAGATGCAAACCATGCCAGAATATTCAATGACCAAGAAAGTCCTGATTTCCCTTTGACCTACATCTGTGAGAAACAATATAAGAATGCCATTTTAAAATTTAACTACATGTTTTAAATGGAGAATGTGGTATGCCAAGGGGGTACATTTGACAATCCCCCTACAGTCCATACAATATCATTCAACCAACCTGTTTTAGTGTAGTTGGTGCCTCAGCTAAAATCATCTTACACAGGATGGTAAGCCAGACAGGATTAATTACCACCCTGCCCCAATAGCCTGCCAGGTAATCCGTGCACCCGAATTTAAACCATGCTATAATTAATTTTTATATTAGACAAACCATTCTATAAACCACAGCATCTGCTTATAAAGCTCAGCATTTCACCTACAAACCACAGAAAATACCTCTGCGTAACCCATTGCCCAATAAAATTTAACACATATTATAAAAAGTTCGAGACATTATATTTAACCAGTCGAGAGAAAACATCGAGTCCTGTGGCATAACTGTGAAGAAACACAATATGTATGATGAATAAAATGACACTACAGTGGATAGAATAACACTGAATATACAGAGAGTTTAGAATAGAATATGTGTTGCAGAAAAACGTTGAAATTGGGAGACAAAATGGAGTGGGAGTTTAGAAAAATGTATTAGGAAAAAAGCAGTGGAAAGAATTAAGTATAAATATTATAATGCTGTGGCTATGTGTTTCAGAGAGGAAAGGAGAAGGCAGAAGATAATTTGAAGAGTATGAAGAATATGAGAAGAAAGGAAAAAGAGAGAAGAAAACAAGTACAGATGAAGACAAATAAGAAGTAAATAGAGGAATGAAGAGTGAAGAGGAAGAAGATAGAAAGACACAGCTGTGGAAGATAAAGCGGAAAAGGTGAGTAATTTATTTATTATTATATAATAAGTACGGAGAAATTTTTGGATGAGAAAAGATTACAAAGTGCTGTGGAAAAATATTAGGTTTGAGAATTAAATCCATTGCTGCGGAATATTAATTTTATGTGCTGCGGAATATGTTTATTATTAGGGGTTGTTTATTTATTTATGTAGGTTTTGTCGGCTCAGGGAATCGAACCTGGGACCTACATATTCGCCAGCTAAAAGCGGTGAACTTAACCGCACGGCCATTTCACCACCGACTATAACTGGCGAATGTATTTTATATTAGACAGGGTATGATGGTTCCCACACACTCCCCCCCTAGAGAGACTCAACACGAGTTGAACGACATTAGATGCTGTGGGAGATTGGGTGGAATCAGAAACGCCTCTTATACCTATACACACAGGCTTATACTACCTATATGGGTTCTATCTCCACTATATAGGGTGCCATCTATCGGCGACTTAAGTTACGAAGGAGAGTTGTGAGTTCCACCATGCACCACTAGGGTGCGTGCATGTCCAGCACACGTCAAGGGTCACCAGATGTAGGTTTTGTCGGCTCGGGGAATCGAACCTGGGACCTACATATTTGCCAGCTAAAAGCGGTGAACTTAACCGCATGGCCATTTCACCACCGACTATAACTGGCGAATGTATTTTATATTAGACAGGATATGGTGGTTCCCACAATTTATTTTATTACAAATTTTATTTTTATTTATTATTAAGGCCTAACCAAATGCGTCAAGAAAGCTTAGGCCGCCAGTATTCTTGAACAGGAACTAAAAATCACAAATCAAATAGAACATGGGCTAATCCATTTTATAAAACTGTGCCTTGCTATTAGAACAACCAATGTCACTTTTTTTAAATTTTGAGATAGTATCATCAGAGAGTTTCTGAATGTGTCTTAACTACATAATGTGAGAACAGCAATGTGTATTGGTCGTTTCAGTTTCTGAAATGAGCAATAAAGGTAGGGGAAACTGTTGTACCTAGAAACAATGTGAAATCATGCCAGCAAATCATGATAAAAATGTGACCTCATGAATTGATAGACATAAGATGTGGCATCTTCTACATGGGTTGATAAGGTGATTTTTATCATTTTTGTGATTTTTATATCAAGTTTATGTTTTTGACAAGAAAAAGTAAATTTATGTTCAAAGTTTTTAAAGTTCATTGTGAGGTCAAAAATACTTCAAATTTCCAGGTAAGTTGTTGAATACTTATTATGAGAATCATACTCTCATTTGTGGTAAATTCACTCGTGGTAAAACTGATAAACATTATTGTTCCTAATGAGGGGAGGTTGTGCGTAGAAATAAAATGCATGTTGTACTTAGAAACACTTAAAAATACTATAAAAATGTATCAAAAATACTCCTAAGATATGATGTTTTTCTGTTTGAAGATGCCTTATATGAAAACTGGTGGAAAGGTTTGAATACCAGTCAATCATGGTGACATGAAGAAGGCTGTACTTGCAGTGCTACAGTACAAGGTGCGGCTATTAAATAACAAGACTGCGTTCAAAAAAAAAAGAAGAAAAAAAAGTGGTTTATTTTAAATATTATGGAACAGATGATTTTTCCCCTTCAATATACTCCCCTTCTGATTGTACACACCAAGCCAATCACTTTTTGCATTGTTCGAAACAGTGCTAGAATTCTTATTTTGAAAACGCGTTTAATACTTATGTTGTTTTTTATTTCACCTCTTCCATCAACTCAAAACGGGTTCCTTTCAACACTAATTTCACCTTCAGGAAGAGAAAAAATTTTCGCAGAACTAAATCAGGCGAATACGGCGCATGTGAAACTACTGGAATCTCCTTTTTTTTTTCCAAAAACTGCTGCATCAACAAGGTGTTGTGCGATGGCGTATTGTCCTGATGCGGGATCCCCAACTTGTTTTGCCATAGGGACAACCTATTTTTACAAACAGGTTCTTTCAAGGTTGCTAGCACGGTTAAATAATAATGTTGATTCGCAGTTTGACCCTCAGGAACCTATTCCATCTGCTCCATACCATTAATATCGAAGAAAAATATGAGCATTGCTTTGAATTTCGACTTCGATATTCGAGCTTTTTCGATTCTCGGGGACATTATTGTGTTCCAATGCATGGATTGGCATTTAGTTTCGGTGTTGTATTGAAAAATCCATGTCTTGTCTCGTGTAATAATCCTTTCTAAAATTTTGGGCTTGTTTTTTAACCATTTGAGAATGTCAGAACAAATTTCCTTATGGGTCAGCATTTGCTCTGTGCTCAAGTTTTTTGGTACCAGTTTGGCACAGACTTTTGCCATGCCCAAATTGTTGAGTAAAATTTTTCTAATGGTTCCTTTGTCAATGTTCACGATCTCAGCTACCATCCGAATGCTCAAACAATGGTCTATGAGCACAATTTTAATTATTTTGATCACCTTTTTCAAAGTTGAAGCTATGGTAGGGCAACCTGGATGGTTTTCATCATCAACACTTTCTCGACCGGCAGAATATCATTTATGTCACTAAAAAACACATACACATGACGTACAATCCTTCCCATAAATGTATTTTAATAATGCAAAACTTTCAGTAAACATTTTTTTTTTTTTCAATTTAACGAGAAATTTCAAGTTGACCTGCTGTCCCTTTTTTTGGTTGCTCATGTTTTCCGGCAAACTGTACTAAACATGCTCTCTATTATATGCTAAAGCGAAACAACTAGGTACTGAACATACAGAAATGCGGTTTTGTACACAATCAGTAAGCATTTCAAGGTTGTTACAGCTGTATTTGTTTCTCCCTCACCCTACAGGAGCCGCATAGTGAATGCAGTCTCTATATTTAATAACCGGACCTTATATTATTTTGTATCTTATGGAAGAGCGCCGCATGATTTTTGTATTAACAAAACCATATTATACAAACAAATTCAACTGTTTAAATCAAAGCATTCAGTTATCATTCCATAAATTTTCCAGACGTATTCGTATCTGTTTTTTTTTAATTTCTCAGAAGAAGTTAGGAATGCCGTGAAAAATGATAACGTTGTTGTCAAATTATTGTGTGATGCCAATACCAGAAAAGAACATGATAAATTTTTTGTAACCTACATCACCTCAACAAAGAACACAGACATACTTGATGTGAATTTCTTAAGAAAGAAAGAAATCTCGTACCACTTCCCAGTTAAGCTAGACAGGCGTACAATAATTAATGTACCTATCTCAAAGTAAGACAACAACAAGTTTAAAAAAAAAAAAAAAAAAAAGTTAATTATTAGAAATTTTTTTTGGAACTACATATTTACTGAATATCAACAAAAAAATCGTTCTTATAGAGGTAGTAAAATAAATAAAAAGCATTCAATGCCATCTTTAGGAATCATAAGAAAACGTTATATCGGAATCTGTTTCATTTAGTTGAAAATAGAGACCGCTACCACGACACTCATCGTTCACGGAGAGAATAACGAATTCTATCAGAGGGATGAAAAGCTATTTATGGTCCTCACCAAGATAGGAAATTTCTGAAATGATGAATAGATGGCGCTACTATCCTCTTACATTTATGTTTTCAATTTTTCATCATCCTATTATGTGTTTCTGTTTATAAATAAAAATGAATAGGTAGTACATATGTTTAGGAACACTTATTTAAGTTGATGAAGTAATTAAAAGAATAAAGGCTCAATTTACCCGCCTAAGAATATTTTTAGTTCAAATAATTTTACAATAAAAAAATGACCAAGCAAATGAACGAATTTATTTTTCAGAATTCTTTAATGACATTCGTCCAAAATCGATTGATTATTTTAAGAACATTCAGATTAAAAATGGATTTTCCATATTTTTGGAGTGAAAAAGTGAAAATTGAAAACTTGCAATCTATATTTCAAAAATGGAATTTACAGATATCGGTACCCCAAGATAGTTAGTATTATTAGTATGAAACAAGAGTGAAAGCAGAGGTGAATCAGATTTTTGACCCATTATTTATCGATTCTACGTAGGCGTATTATTTTTACAAATTATAAAAGCCAAAATTTATGTTCTTTCACAATTTTTTTAAACACCATTTTATTATAAAAAATATGACTATATTTCACTATTTCTATTTAATTTCTGTTTCATTTCTTTATTTTCTCTCTCGCTAAAATTAATTAAGTGTTGCTTGATTTTTTTTCTATCAAAATTATCTCATAAAGTGTTACGTAACTCGGCTGATTTCAAACAATTGGAGTCTTCGAATTCGGTATAACTAAAAATTTTCCCCAGTTTGCTTGCAACCGGAGCTAATAACATTGACCACATTATGTGGTTAGCGGTGGGGATGATGACAGTTTTCTCCGTTTCATAACAAAAGGAGACAACAAATTAATTTTCCTATTTCAACCTAATTTGAGCCTACTGATTCAGTAGTTTCAGAGAAAAATCGAAAAAAAAATTCCACCAAAAATGGTTTTTCCAGGATTCTGAGAAAACTATGAAAAGGATGGATCATGAATTTTTACGTGAGATAGGTAATCATTATAAAGTAGCAAATAGCGAATCGAAACTGAAGATTGGCGTATATTGGTTTAGTGGTTTTTGAAAAAAATTCAAAATTTAAGAAAAAAGGCGTCTTCTATATTGTTTTAAGTGGTGGAGAACTTTTTTTCAAAATATGAGTTCCAAAATATTTTTTTTCAAAAAAGTTTAATTTAATTTATTTAAAAAAAAAATGAATTCCAATATTTTTTTTTCCAGTAGAATTTAATTCTAAAATTATTTCTACCAAAAACAAAAATTCTAATATTTCTTTTCAGATAAATTATTTTGGTACCTATTTCAAATAGTCGGATTAAGAAATGATAAAATTTTAAATTTATAAAATACTATATCTGGAATACCTTGTAATGAAGAAGTATTCACACAAAAAGGTAATCAACAGCTTTGCGAGTTCTGCCACATGATATATGAATGTATGAGTGAGTCAAATCCTAGGCAAACACTGGCAATTTTGTAACCAGTTTTTTGAGTTTATATAGGGAATTTAGCATATGCTCACAGACATACATTTATGTACATATACATAAGAAATTATGTCATCTAATTACATCATTTCCTATTCTGTATAGTGATAAGAAATGACGCTATGTGTTTATTGCCAGGCTGTGACATCACCGAAATCATTATCAGGTGATTTGTCACTGCCTGAACAATGTATCTTACCCGTATGTACATATAGGTAAGAACATACAAACGTAGTGTGTTTATTGGTTTAACATCATAGAGACGAATAATATGCCAACCTTTTGGCGGCAACTGTCATTGAGGGGTGCGAGCCCCTTTACCTCATACACGAAGAGTCCCCACACAATGCTTAACAATAAAGTAATAAAATGACAGTGTTTTGGGTTACTGATATTTTGTAGGTAGGTTGATTTTTTTCAAATACAAACAAGCAAATGAATAAAATGTGTTTTAACGTGTGCAAAGTAGTGGCCTTGAACCAATTAATGTACACAGATCCAGAAGTTTCTACAATCAGCTTCTGTCCTTACCTTTTGTAACTTTCAGGAATATCACAGATTATTTTCAAACTTTTTGTGCTGAAATTCCTTAAGATCTAATTCCTTTATAATATGAATATTTTGAGAAAAAAATTATGTTTCGGGAAATAAGTCAGCTGCAAAAGCAAGTGGCAGGATTCCGGTGTTTGCCTTTGTAAGTACAATTAATACTTTTATCAATAAATTTTTTTTGAAAGGAATATTTTATTTATTTTGGAATTTTTTTTTTTTTGTACACCCGTATTAAATAAATCTGGAATTAAATTGTTTTGAAAAAAAAAATTTTTTTGGATTAGACAATTTTGGAACTTTTTTCTTGGAAAAAAAAGTATTCTAATCGTGGAAGCATCTCTGTTCTGATTTATGGTGCAAGGGGTTAAGAGCGTCTTTTTTTCATCGCATTGATCGCTAATTTTGTTCTTAATGTTTGGTGCTAATTGGTTAGAGGAGTTGAACTACAGAGAGCCAAATAATGTCCACCAATGAAGATAAAGACGTAAGTATATATTATTTGATAGGGCAGAAATTTGGTAAGTTAATTAGATCCAGACATAATGAAAACTGGTATTGAATTTGATAAAAATTGGTTGAGAGGTTTGAACATTGGGACTGATGAAAGTTCCACCAGTTTGGCTTTAAGAATTAATTATCATTCGAAAGGGTTACAATTTTGTACATGAACGATTGAATAGTGACCTTCAGTTTTATGAAAATATTGTAAAAATTCTCATAGAATTAAAATAATTGATATGTGAGAAAAGTCAAAAACTTTTATTTATATTGTTAGAAATTGAAACTTTTAAGAAGGTAAGAATGCATGTGAATTCATTTTACCACGTTTAAAACCAGATTTTTAGAGAAAACTTTACAAAGAAAGTTCCTCAACTAGGTACACCAGTTGGTTTGGTCGTAGCTAAAGATACGAGGAATGCCGAATAATTCTCTTCATTTTGAGATTATAGCTACTGACCCGAATTCAGGCCTAAAATTATATCCCTCTCATTGCATAATATATTATGTTAATTGTTGTAATCTTGAGAATATGTCGATGGTAAAGATGAAGAAATAAAAATACAATATTTAGTATCTGATACTAACGTATTTCAGCTCCCAGGTAGGGAAAAGCCCGAAGGCGTAAAAACCCCACCTGGTACGAAATTATTTATATACACTTCAATCATTAAAATATTAAAAGTATTAATTAATTAACGCTCAATTCACTATTATTCTAAACTCTTTAATACAATGATAACAACGACGAGTACAATTAGAATAAACTGATATTGCATCACCATATAGGAATGACCAATAACAGTGTTACCATTGGTAGGAGTTAAATACGGTCGACACTCGTATTCAACGCTAATGCTATCCTGACTTTTTTTTTATCTAAAAATTCCTCCCTGACACTTGAGATAAGGAATGGAAAGAGAAAATTATCAACTGTCATTATTTTAAACAGTTATATTCATTGACATATATAGGCTGTGCTCGCATAGATACCTGAACTTCTCAAGACTGGGCAAAGTGTAGTCTTGTACTGATTATGAGTGCTTCATAATGGTGTTCAGCACTCTTCCCTGACCCTCAACGTAACGCCATTCCTAATCTCCATCATCTCTGGTGAAATAAATGTCTTTAAAGTCTCTGCTTAACAGTTGGAAAAAAAATTAAAATCGTAGATTGCAAATTTAGGGCGCAGGTATAAAGTGTGGAATGAGTTCTATTTTCAACAAGGAACCATAATTATTTTCCATTACAATTATAATATAAATTTATATTTTAGAAGACAATAAAAAATAATACACTTACCTACTTACTTCCACGATTTCTTAGTTTTATGTGAATATTTGGGTCGATTTGTACCTACTTGAGTTATAACTAGGGGCGCATTATATTTCAGTCGACCCTCATATAGTAATTAAAATGAGTGATTACACTCAAGGATTTGTACTTTTATCTTCATTGCATTTCAACTTTCATACATTTTACAATATTTTGCAAGGCTGGCTTTTGAAATGCCAAGAAAAAAAACTGGTGGTCAGTATCAGTGGTTGAAGGTGATTACAATTAATGTGATAACATTTTCATATTATTTGACTTTAAATGACAGTGGGATAATTCTCGGCTACTATTTCAATATATGTATTGATAAAATGTCGATATTTTGATATTTCATGGGAAATCTATGGAAAATCTACTGTGTAACTGTAACTAAAATGGTATCTTATTTCCGTCAGTTCCAAGGTAAACATAGGATTAATGTAAAATTGAAGTTTCATTTATCTGTAAGAATAAGAAAAAATCATAAAATGATCAATATTAAATAGATTTTAATAATTATCGGTGAGTGGTGTATAATCAGTGGATGGGTTTTACTTTTGCCAATAAATAATTTCATCAAGTTAGGTACTAATAGGGAAGTCAATTGGTGAATCGAGTAGAATCCATTGATGGATTCTACTCGATTCACCGACCGATTTTCCTTTAATTTATAGTAAAATAATTCATCGGTGAATTGAGTAGAATCCGTCGATAGATTCTATTCTACTCGATTCACAGATTGACTTTCCTTTAATTTAATGATATAATTCATCGGCTAATCAAGAATGCATTGATGGATGAATTCATTTGCGAAATTCGTTGGCGTTATATTTACGAAGATAAATTAAGTTAGTTACCGTAGCAAATTCGTAGATGAAACATAGAAAACCTCTGGATACTGCAAAGGTTGATAACACAATAAACATATTATTTCAGATTATACTTACTGAAATTCAAATGAATATAAAGATGAATACTTACAATTTTGTAATTTGAAAACATTATCAAAAAAACAACTAACTTAGGTACACTTTAAAATCATGAATATTCAAAATAATTCAAATCTCTATTCACTCATTCTCATTCACTAATAAACCTTAGAAAAATTCCAGTAAATATTTTAGCTACTTAATATATTGATAAAAATTTGATTTCGATGTTAAATGGGGATTACATGTAAATAAATATCGATCTGATTTATAAAAATTCGATATATAAAAAAATCTATATTTTTCGATGTTAAATGGAAAATGCATTCAAACCAATATCGATATTTTATCGATGTGTGAAAAAAAATAGGAAAATAAAGAAACATCGAATTCGAAAACAGATCCCATATAGAAAATAAAAATGTTATCACATTAAAAAAAAAAAAAAGCTCGACTCCCAAAAAATTTTTGTCATTTCCCCCAAAAACGAACCGCTCTCTGGACTCTCTAATGTACCAAATGTGAACATACGTCATAATAGGTACGTAATTACGTATGTGTTCGAAAATTTTTCAACCCAAGTACCAATAACCACCTCAATTCACGCCCCCCCACCTAAAGACTGACTTGGAAAAATGAACGAATTAAAGTACAATTAATTTCGCAGCAAAAAGCAATCAGCGACGAAACATTTCGTAATTATTTATTTTATTTAATATTTATTATTTCATGTTTTCGTTTTGTTTTGTTTTGAAATACTTAAACAAACGATTTATTTATCGTCGGTTCGTGACGACGAGAAAATTTAAAGTTAGCATATTTCTGTACTAATCGTTCGTTTCCTCTTTCATTTTCACAAACGCATTTAACATCGCAAAACGAAACAACAATATCAACGAAATTCATTAAAAAATAATTAACTGTTGGATTTTCAATTTCACTTTTGTCATCGGTGTGCTGCGTTCGAAATTCGAATACGAAGAAGATTCTTAAAACGTTTTGTCGTAAACTGCAGCGAAGAAAGCTGCTACAAAAGTTCATTTGCAAATGATTTTCATTTCGCCATTAAGTGTTCGTTATGGATGGAATTTGTCTCTGGATAAGCAAAATCGTGTTTCGAATTGGATCGAAATTAAAGGAAAAAATAATTTTCAACTCGTTCGGTGCAGGCACAGATATTCCCCTTTTAATCATTTTATGACTAATTTTAAGAACTAACTGCCGTTGCGTGAGCAGGATCGACCAATTGGGGGAGAGGGTGTAGTTAGAAAATACTTTCACTGGGCAAAAATTTGATATTTTCGTTTTCTCTGATTTAAGAAAAAGAAATTTACAACCAGAGAGTCAGAAGTGAAAGCCGGGAACTTATGGAACCAAGCTTCTCCCCCATGTGTTGGCAGAGCCCTGACAGAAAAAAATTCAAAAATATATACCACTAAAATAACAAAATCTGCTATAGCGTGTTGACCTTATTTTCATTTAATTATTCGATCGTTTATTTTATTTTATTTACTGGCTCTAAAAGCTGATTTTATAATAGTAGTTTAAACTGTGTTCAGGGGTAAATGGTAGTTTTACACTCCAATGAATCAAATTCAAACCTTTTTGAGCCACAGTTTACCTTTGTCGCCTGATTTCTGTAAGTTAACTGCTGGTTAAAGTTTTTCATTAGCTGGCTTGTAACGAGATTTTTTTTTATCGAACAACTGCAAATTTATGTAGTCTTTGTTTAAACACTATCTGGTTATCAAATATTGTTGAAATATTATTGTGGAATACCTTGTTGTGAAAAGATATTCTCACCAAAAGGTAATATACAGATTTTGCGTGTTCAACCACTTTATATGTAAACATAGGGGTAATCTAAAACCTAGGCAAACACTGGCAAATTTAAAGCTGGTTCAGACGGTTTATATACGGGCTTATTTACACGCACAGCTTTATACATACGTAGTGATTACATATGTTCGTGTGAATGGTCCAGCGTGTCATTTCTTGTAGCGATAAGAAATGATGAGCCAGTTTGTGTATGGAATTGTGACATCATTGTATTGTTGAGATTGGTCACAATTTGGTACTCGTACATTACTCGCATATACGTGCAAGTAATTACAATCAAATGTAATTCGTGTATTTGGTTTAACGTTATTGAGACAAATATTTTCCAGCCTTATGGCAGCGACTGTTGTCGGGGGTCCGAGCCCCTTTACCTCATACGATGTGAGTCTTCACAACTATCATGTTATTAGTTATTCACATATTTTATTTCACATTTCAGCGTCATAAATTAAATTTCCACCAATAGAAAGTTAATATTTTGTGAAACGGAGCAAAAGTTGAAAAAAACATTGATTTAGGTGAACCCCAACTGATATGCAAATTGTAAAACCTAACAAAATTTGAACCTTAGGTTGATCCAACGTGTAAATATGCCAGCATGGGAATTTGAACTTGACAACATTCATATCAAAAAGCAGCGAGGCCTCAGCACAGATTTGCCACTACCGATGGAAATATGCGTTTATTCTTAGTTCACATCTTCACACAGAGTTTAAACTTATATTGTAAAACCATCCCTAAAATTTACGATGAGCTAGGTACCTACTGCTGGCATGAAACTGAATATCTCTTTTTCTCTTATTTAAGTTTGCCCTTTTGCTTCATTTTTTTGGAACTTCTTCAAAAACTTGATATAGTACATAACTGAAAATCACTAAAAACCTCCAAGCACCACCCAGAGATGTTAATACCCACTATAACTCGATTATGGAACTTGTATCTTCATACACAGACAAGATGTGAAGTCAACCATTATCATCTTTGATTTGAACATAAGAACCGGAGTATAAATACATGGGTGGAACAGGATTTTCAAGTCCAATTCTATTTTCTATGGAGTATAATATTCAATTTATTTCGGTTTTAGATAGTATTTATATTAGATACAAACCTTGTGGCGCCACTTTGCGGCACTTTGGCTCGTGCCACTATATAATTCGTTGTTTTGGCAGAAGCAACAAAATTTTTTTTTGTGTATGTGTGTGGCTCCCTGGGTAGTAGCACATGTGCATTGAATATGAGGGAATATATTGGCGAAAGAATATTGTAAAATAATTTAAAAAAATGAATTAATTTCAGTTGGATTGTACGTTTATTAAATTGATATTAAAAAAGTCACAGCAAAGTATATTCATGTTTAAAAAAATTATAATTTTTCAAATAATAAAAATGTGATACTTATTTTTACTTTATTATGTCCATTTTGAATACATAATATAGGCCTATCTAAAACCAAAATAAATACAATTTACCCCATGTAAAATTCAAGTGGATATTTAAATTCCATTCTACTCATGTACCTACCTATATTTTATACGATTCTTACGCCTTATTCAAAGATGGCGGTAGTAGGCTTCTCTTTTCTCTCCGAATTCAATATCTAATTATAGAATTTCCGTTTTAAAATGAAGTTTCTTTCTTTTAGTCATTTAAATTCAAAATTGTTCTCGGTAATGTGGTCCAGAAGTACGGTTTCTGGTATCTTCGAGTCAATATCGACACCTTTGTTACACCCATTTTGTGCAATTATTACAAGTTTATGTCGATTTCAATCTCAATTCATATCCAATCGATGTAAGTGTGTATTATTATAATATTATTTTCGGAATAAATGATAAATTTTAGTTATCATTACCTGAACAGGGTCATATAAAATGTCATTTGAAATTGGACGAAACTTAAGGTGGCCACAGATGGTCACTGCACTCTGTGTGTGTGGAGTGAATCGTGAGTATTAGGTTTCTCTTTAATTTGTCTGTCCCAAACCAAAATAGAGATTATGTCCTGAATAACCTACAACCGTTGGTAATGGTAAATTCTCTCGGAACTCTGTTCTTCCAAACTGGGTGTGCGCTTTTGATGAGAATTTTGCCCACCACACTACTCTATTATTTTCATTTGATGACAAAATAACGAGTGCCTGAGCCACCCTGTAGTTTTATTCTTGCTTCTCGCCTGGGCAGTTCGTGTTTAAATACTATTGTTTACATTTTCCTAAACAATGGACGGAAGATTTCGAATCTTCACAATGATGAAGAATGTCAGAACAAGACTATGGTGGTTTCAAACTTGAGCCTTAGTTATATACAGTTGGTATTAGTCTAAGCCTCGATTTTAGTCGTAAGATTTTTACATTTATCGATGGCTATTAAACTTAAATACCTTAAGTACATGTTTCTCCAAAATTTACAAAAATTTCAAAAAAAAAAATCAGTAAGGTGATCAAACATGAAGAAAGAAAACACTAAAACGCCAAATCTTGTAAATTATTTCAGTAGAAAGACGAATGTGAACGTTTATTCGAGCTTTTCATATCTTCATAACTTTGAAAAAAATGAAAATCCAAAAATCAAGACCGCGTGACCAACATAAATTTTTCTCATCATTAACCCTTCACTCTGTACTTTCTCCTCAATAATAAATCATAATTACACAGTTACAAGATAATTCTTCACAGATATAGATTCTCTCTTAAAAACGACATCGTACTCTACGTAGGTACTCGATCTGAAATCATTTGAAACCACAAATATCAACCTCAGCTTTGTAAACCTATTGTCAAAACAACCCCAATGCGAAGGGAAATGAAGAAATTAAGCATACATTTGTGGGTCGCAACATAATATGACCTCTTTTTGTGAGAAGAGACAAAACTAAAAAGAAAAATGAAAAAAAGGATTAGCAAAAGAACATTGCTCATTATTTTAGACCCCTGCTACGGATGCAGTTCAAGAGAAAAAGTCTACATATGTACGTACGACGTGCTTTACTTTTCGCACATCTTGAGTGACGTCACACGTGATTGAATCACACTCGACGCAAAACGAGTTTAAATTCAACAAGCTAATAATTCGTTCGTTCGACACAATATTAAAATGCGAACAAAACACCAGCGCTGGAGGGGCTAAAAAAAGTAAGTATGTGTAAAAAAAAAAAATAAAAAAAATAAAAATAAAAAAGAGGCGTTGGAAAGTAGTTTTTCTTTTTTCTCTCGTCGTACATTCGAAGGCAGGGTTTACCAGTTTAGGTGCCATTTTTACGACGTTAAGTGTGGCACTGAAGTAGCTAACTACAGCGAGTTAAGCCTACCTGACCAGCTGTTATGACAATAATTTAATTTCGATGAAAAATCATTTTAGTCGTACAGTTTGGGGTTGAAAATTGAGGAGACGGAGAAGTTAAGGGGCAGGAAGAGACATGTAGAAGGAGAATACGATCGTTGCTAATGGCGGAGACGATGAGTATTGTGGTACGGCAATGTGATAATACATAAAATGTGCGTACGCGTGTGTGTGTGTGTGTGTGTGTGTGTGTGTCTGTGTATGTGTGCGCGCTGTAATGTTTCTATCCTACAATATCGGCTTACCTGCGCTGTAGTATATAGGTACGTATTATGCCCTATAAAGGGCATGCTATAAGGGTGTTTAATTCGAGTACTTAACGTGTGCGTAAATTCTACGTCGACTAAATAAATGTGTAAAGTATATTTCTCACCTTGTAATAATTACCGACAATAAGAACTCGATCAGGCGTTTTCTTTTTCCACTCTTATCGCATCCCTTCTCATTCTTTAATTCTCTCGCTCTCTCTCACACCGCTTGTTCACCCCTATTTTGAGGATCACTAATAGCGAAAACACGTAGGCCTAACAGTTTTTCACTGAGTTTTTTTTTTTTTTTTTAACGCACAAACGAACAAAGAACGACGTTTTGTAGTACGATGTACGAATAAAAAGAGGGATTTTTTCAATAGTCCCCCCTTTTTTTCCTCCCTCTCTCTTTCTCTTTTTCACAATCGGTCTCTTTTTTCTAATAGCTTCCTAACCGCAACGCTAAAGCTCAATTTTTCTAACGTTTGACACTTCATTATTATCGCTTTAACGTAAATCAAATTTCGAATAACTTTCGACAACTTCGTTCACATCGTATTTTTTTGGTTTTTTTTTTGTTTTTTTTTGTTTTTTTTTTTGGGGGGGGGGCAGGTTACTGCGGTCTATCATACACAAATCAAAAAGAAATAATGTCGTATGGTGAATTTGGCAAAAAAAAAAAAATTACATGTTTTGGGGGTTGTTGTGTTGGTGAGTCATAATGTACTGAGTGAAGACATACGTGAATCTGCTTATCTTATAAAAGAAAAATAGATTATCTACCTAACAATTAGTAGGCTAACTCAGGAAAATGGACCAAAGTATTTATATTTGAAAATCGTATTAATCATTCTTCATCAAAACTGATATTTATAATGTGTGAAGTTCAAAACCTAACTTTTATCTATAGTATATAGTGGTTATGCAGTGGCATCCATTGGGTACCCACTAGAATAACCAATTGCCGTGACTACTGACTAGAACTTCGTTGAATTGCCAGTAGTGTATCTTTGAAATTAATTCTCAGTTATCGAATCGGATTAGATTAGATTATTGATGAAGAAAGTTGATGTTGGTCCTGCACATTCTACACGACTAAGATACAGATGAAATTATACTGTATACTACGCAGATTCGGCCAACCCTTAAAATCGAGCCAGTGTCTGCACGTTATTCATCTGCATCAAAACACGGCTCCATACCAACTGAGCTATGGGTTAAGCTATGCGTGCCTAAGGTGACAGGTGAGACAAAAGCCTTAATGTGGTCATCACGCCACTTCCATTAACTTATAATGGTGAAGAACTTGGATCTTTTTCCGTAATTTAACCATCGATTGTTTTGAGCTAAAGGTATAAGATTCTTGGGTAAGATGTTTTGGAAACTCACCAATGACAGATTTAGACCCTGTTTCACATAATATATAAACTATGGATGATCTTGGTTCAACTTTCTTTTAGCTCGCGTTTTTTAAGTTAAACCCTGTTTATCCCAAATATTAAATTTCGGAACAATCGACCTTAATCTTAATGTATAGACATCAATAATAGTATTTAATTAGCAAGACCTAGCCCAAGACAAAGATTTTCCTTTTCAAAAAAAAGCTTCAACGTCAAAGTCAAAAATGTCATAGTCATAGTTTTGGCCTTGATTTTGTTAACTTCAGATTAGATTATTTGTGTAATGGCCCATTGTTACTGTGAAAGGTTAACAAAAACTTGGGAATTAAGCTTGGTTGAACTCCAATATGTCGTATATACGATTGTAAAAGCTTAAACAACAGTTAAATTTGCTCAAATCAAATTCTCTATTACAGAGGGTTTACAAAAAACAGTCTAAGCCAGCAATAGCCTAATGCTACCTATGTCCAATTGTCTGTTGTGAGTAAGTACCTATGTACTAGCTGATTAGTGAAACTCTCATAAGAAGGCTATAAATCTTTTTAGGTTTTGTCAGTTTGGGGAATCGAACCTGGGACCTACATATTTGCCAGCTAAAATTCGTGAACTTGACCACACAGCCATCTCACCACCAACTATAAATGGCGAATGTATTTTATATTAGGCAAGGTATGGCGGTTCCCACACACTTCCTCCTAGAGAGACTCAACACGAGTTGAATGATATTAGATGCTGTGGGAGGTTGGGCGTAGCCAGAAACGCCTCTTATACCTATACACACAGGCTTATACTACCTATATGGGTTCTACTTCCACTATATAGGGAGCCATCTATTTGTAACTCAAGTTAAGAAGGAGAGTTGTGAGTTCCATCATGCACCACTAAGGTGCGTGCATGTTCAGCACATGTCAAGGGTCACCAGATATCAACTTCATTTGGGAGGAATTCTGGTATATCGATCCTCCATCGATAGAAAGCCGGATTTTGCTCAGTCCTGGTGTTTAATAATTATACCAATTGAGCAATTAGTTCTGGGGTCAGCGTTGGTCTTGAAGATCCACTTGCTTACATGGTGGATGGGTTTTCAGTTGGCTGTGCCATTGGACCTTGTTGGCTAATATTTTTGGTAGTTCTTGGTATTTCACCAAAAGTTGGGACAGATCGTGTTTGTTGATCTGTTGGAGGAGTTGGTATATTTCTACTCCTTAGCGATTTGGTGGACAATTTGTTTTGGTCAATTGTGACACCTAGATGTTCAATTTCTGGACATCTATTCCTCTTCTTATTTTCTGAGGGGTTGAGGTCTTCAAATTCTGTTTGGTGTGTTGAAGGTGGAGGCCACCCTTGTTCCTCCAGTGTCTATTGTTTTCCTTCCAGAAAATATATTTGAGAAGGGGGTGTTATTTTCCACTGATAGACAACATCGAGAACTCCTAGTGTCTTTGTAAAAATAAAATTTTTGGTGAAAAAATTTTATTTTTACTCGTATTAGATAGAGAGTTACTCGCCAGTGCACCACGCCACCTTAGTATAAGCGCACTGCGCCAAAAGACACTAAAATTTGGCCAAAAAAATCATGTCAAGGTCACCAGATGTAGGTTTTGTTGGTTCGGGGAATCAAACCTGGGACCTACATATTTACCAGCTAAAAGCGGTGAACTTGACCGCACAACCATCTCACCACCAACTATAACTGGCAAATGTATTTTATATTAGGCAAGGTATGGCGGTTCCTATAATCTTTTTAGTAGATAAATTTTAATTTAAAATTTTGCATTGAAACTACACTTAGCTAGTCAGAGTCTGAGAATATTTTCAGTACTTAGGCTATTCAATGATCCTCGGATTTAAATTGTACCCAAACATAAACAGTTCATAGATCTTGATGGGTTGACACTATTTTGGAGTTTGTGTATCTTTGATGATTAAGATTCACTCCAAGTGTTGATTTTATTGAAACGAGACAAGAGGTTTTCCAGTACCTACTATAGGGACTCAAACTAAATTGTAGGATGCTGTAATACCCGATCCTATAATACAAGCAATAATTGTATGTGGGTATGTGTGTATGTGGATATTGTTTGTTAAAACACACTGTGGAATACCTTGTCGTGAGAGATATTCACACTAGAAGGTTTTCAACAGTATTTGCGTGTTCTGCCACTTCATACAAATAAGTATGGGAGAGCCAAATCCTCGGCGAACACTGGCGATTTTTGAGCCGGTTCTGAGAGTTTATATACCGAATTTGGCACACGCACACGGACACACATACGTATGTATGAATACGTAATTATGTCATACGTTGCGTCGTTTCCTGTCTCCGTCGAGATGATAAGAAACGACGCAGTGCGTTTGGTACCAAGTCGTGACATTACCGAGATCGTTATCAGGTAATTGATCTCGACTCGTACGATGTATCTTACCTGTACGTACGTACAGGTACGAACATACAAACGCATTCGTGTGTATTAGTTTAACGTCATAGAGACGAATATTGCCAGCCTTTGGGCGGCGACTGTCGTCGAGGGGTGCGAGCCCCTAAAACCTCATACGAGTGATGTCCCCACAGCTACTCCCCCCCAGTTTTCGCGCCGCAAAAATGATAAGTCGCGTGCCTGGGGGGACTTATCGAGTCTACTGTCTTTGGTCTCGTTCCCACTTAGCGAGGGCAGACCCTACCGCGGCCCCGACGCATTCGTATGACTGCTTCCTTGCGTCTAAACGGGCCTGGTAGGCGTCCCTGCTATTCTGCCCCCTTCTTCTCGGCGGTCGTTGTCGTTGTGGAGCCGGATGATAGGGATGGGAGCGGTAGGACAGGCGTGGGTCGACTAATGTCAGGGGCCTTGGTCTTCGGTACATCGGGGAGTTCGAGCTCCCAGATGGACTGTAGGCCAGGCTTGCGGTGGGGGGAGGGCGTGGAATGCGCACCTCTTCCACCTGTTGTTGTTGGTTCACCTCCATCCTCGCCAGGGCTAAGGGCTCTGGAGGTGGGTTTGCCACTTTCGGTGCTCTTTCCGGCGATTTTGGCGGCGAAATCAACGGAGGAAGGGGGGCGGACATTATTTTAACAATATCCGCCGCCGACGTATCCATTAGTAGTTCGTTTTCTATTCTTTCCGCTTCCTTTTCGCGTTCCAACTGCTCCTTTGTCTTTATAGGCTGAGGGGCAGGTGGTACTACGAATTGGAACGGTTGAGCAGAAAACGGGGTACTAGTTGAAGACGACATGAGGAAGGAATACAAGTATTATGAAAAAAGGAAGAAAAAAGAAAAAATGGTAAGAATTGTTTTCGGCTAGTTTTTACTTTGACAGTCGAAAAGCGAATGAAAAACTTTGCGAGAATAATTTCGATCGCAGCTTTATTCCAAGTCGTTATCTTTTTTCGGACTTGTTCGGAGGGGATAGTGCATTCAATATTCTTTAGCTTAAAAGTTTTCCGGTTAAATTTGGTTAAGTACAAGCAGAGTTAAGCGTGTTTGAATTTTCGTACTTCGAATTTTGTATTTCACAAAGGAATGCACTCTTCGTTTGTGACGTCACGATCTATTGACTATTTTGTTATCGGTATTGTTTGTCAATAGAAACACGTTGCAATGTTTTTCTTCCGTATTGCACGTGGATTTGTTTATTCGTGTCGTATTTTTATTGTACGCACTTTTTCTCTGCTTATCTGAAGAATTTCTATTTTTGCGAATATTCCCAGATTCTCGTACGTCTTTTTATGCGGGTTTGTTTCTTCCGCTACGGATATTAACTTTTCGTGAATATTTTTAGTTTCTCCGTGCCAATCTCTCGGATTTTCGAGTTGGAATTTGGTTTTTCTGTTTTCTGCTGCCAAGGGGCCTGCCTCTTTTTTGTGGGCACAAGGGGGCTGACGGATCGTATTGTATTTTGACGATCTCGTCATTGAACTTTACCGTTTTCTTTATTTTTATTTTTTTTTCTGGTGATTTTTGTGATTTATCACCATTTTCAACTGGATTGTCCTCAACTTTCTGTGGTTGTGTTGTTTCGGACTGTTCAGTCTGTTCTTCCTTTATTATTTCCTTGTGTGTCATCTTCCTTTTTGCTCTTTGGAGCATTTTCTTGTCGTCGTTTATAAGGTACGCAGGTTTCAATCTGTCGATTGAAATCGTTTTTTGTTCACCTGCGATTAGTATCACGAAATTCTTGTCATCTCATGATACTACCTTATAAGGACCGGCGTATGGTTTCTCCAACGAAGATCTTATTTTTTCGTCTCTGACAAACACATGAGATGTTGTGGCCAAGTGTTTGGAGACATAAACCTTTGGTTGGCCATAACGAGCTGCCTGGTTCAGAAAGTTGTTGGCGTCGGTCCGTATGTCTTGGACGAGCGTTTCGGGGCTAATTTCTTTCGAATGTGTGAAAAAGTCCCCTGGTAGGCGTAGCTCTTCGCCGAGCGCTAGCTGCGCTGCAGAGTGACCCGTGTTCGTTTGAAGAGCAGATCGAAGGCCCAAGAGGATGGTTGGTAGTATGTCAACCCATCTCTTGGTGTCGCAAGCCATGATGGAGGCTTTCAAAGCTCTGTGCCATCGCTCAACTTTTCCGTTTGCTTGAGGATGGTAAGCTGTGGTGTGATTGTGTTGTACACCAAGCTTCTTAGACAGCTCTTGAAAGAGCGAGCTTTCGAATTGACGACCCTGGTCCGTGATGATGACTTCAGGTACGCCATAGCGGGCAATCCAGGTGTTGTATAACCTGGCAGCTACCGTGGGAGCTGTCATCTCATGGAGAGGAACTGCCTCTGGCCATCGAGTTGCTCTATCGATCATCGTTAACAGGTATCTGTGTCCTTGGGATGGGGGTAATGGACCCACCAAATCTATATGTATTGTTTTGAACCGCTCCGTTTGTTTAAAAGATTTGAGAGGCGACCGAGTATGTCTTCCTACTTTGGACTCTTGGCAATTCAGGCAACTGCGAGCCCATTTGTTGCAGTCGGACTTCATCCGAGGCCAAACAAATCTTGATGATACTAGTCCAGCAGTGCATCTTGGTCCAGGGTGCGATAGATTGTGCACACTACTGAATGCCAATTTGCGATACTTTGTCGGCAAGAATGGCCTATTCTTGCCTGTACTAATGTCGCATGTTAGTAAAACATTAGTACCAGGGATTTTCCTTTGTCTCAATTTGAGAGCTGTGTCATCGTTCGACAACAGTTCTTGCAGTTCTGCATCCCTTAACTGTTCTTTAGCTATTTCAGCGTAAGGTAATTGAGACGGTGCCGAGATAGCTTCGATCCTACTAAGAGCATCAGCTGGAGTGTTGAGTTCTCCACTTATATACTGGATGTCCGTAGTCAACTGTCCTATGTAGTCCAATTGTCGAGCTCTTCTCGGGGAAGCTGGTTCTGTCTTTTGCGTGAAGGCATGTGTTAGGGGTTTATGATCTATATACACAGTGAAACATCTACCCTCTAATTGGTGCCTGAAATGCTTCAACGCAGCAAATATTCCCAGTAACTCCCTGTCGTATGTGCTGTAGTTCTTCTCGGTTTTTGATAGCTTTCTGGAGAAGAAAGCGAGCGGTACTGCGAATCGATGGTTGTGTAACTCCAGGATAGTCTGACAGAATCCGTAGGAATTGTTTGTCGACTTTCGTGCAACTGGATATATTGGTGTCCAGTTGGTACGCTAGCGTTTTGCCTTCCACCCATAGACCAGTATTGTTGTCTATGATTTTTCCATTTTTGAGGTCGATGACCAGACCGTAGTGCGCGAGGAAATCTGCACCCAGGATCGGAGTTGGAACGTCCGCAATTGTGAAGGACCACGTCATGTCTCTTCGCAAACCGATGCTTACTTTGCTGGATTCTATTCCGTAAGCTGGAAGGTTTTGACCATTCACAGTTCGGAGGTAGTATTTCGGAGGAAATGCCTTTTGGTTTTTATCTACTGGCAAAATGCTCAAGTCTGCGCCTGAGTCAATTAGGTAACGTCTCCTATTTGTCCTGTCCTTGATGAACAGGCGGCGTGAGTACTTTTTCGAGGGATCTTCAGCCGCATAGACGACCCCTCTTTCTAGTTTGACGACTTATTGTAAGATTTGCCCCACCATTGGCATCGATTGTTGCACTTGGTGGCCTCTGCGCCAAACCGATTGTGAAAGAAGCAGGATTTATCGTCCCAGTTTTGAGACCGGGGTTTAGGGGACGATGTTCTTCTTGGGGGAGTTGGACTCTGACCCCTGGTAGAATTGCTCTTGCGGTCTCTGGACCTGGATTTTCTGTCATTACTTCTATTATTGCTCCTGCTTTTCGAGCGGTTGTTGTTTCTACCATTTCTTGGATTATTATTGCTTTTCTTCTTTATTTCACTAGTCAGCTGAGCTATTTGGGCTCTAAGCTGAGCTAGTTCTCCGGTCTCTGCCGATACTGCACTGATCGAGGATGTTGATCTCGAATGTTCCAGTGCACTATCTGCACTCTTCGCTAGGAAGTCTAGGTCCTCGGAATTGTTGATTACCGTGGTACCTATGGCTGCCAGACACTGCACAACATGTTGGGGAAGTTGTTTGCAGAACTGGTTTCCAATTACTGACGGTGACATTATATTATCGGCCTTTTGTCTGAGTTTGGCCATGAAGGTGGAGGGTTTGTTGTCACCAATCTTCATTCCGCCCATTACATCATCAATGATTTGGTTCTGAGTCTTACCAAACACATTTCTTATTTTTCTGCAGAACCAACTGTACTTGTCTGCTTCCGCCGGAGGGCATTCCATGATATCCGGAATGCGGCGTATGATTTCTGCGGGCATGCCGCTGCAAATGTGTGAATATTTTTGGTCGTTTTGCAGATTTTCTGTCTTAAAACGACCCTTGAGGAGAGTTAACCATAGTTCAACTTCATTGGGTAGGAACTCCGGAATCTCTATCCTCCGTCTTTGGATAGCAGGGTTCTGCAATGTTTGCAGTTGCAACAGCTGTAGGAGCTGTGCCAGTACTTCGGGGGTCAGCTGTGGCTGACCACTTCCGCCTGCTGTTGGTTGGTTTGATGATGGGTTCGGGTTCGTGTTTCCGTTGGGCATCGTGTGCTGGACTTCTTTACTTGTTTTTTCTGCGAAGAGTCTTCCAGGCTCCGTGGTTTGTCGGTCTGGGGTTGAAGGGTCGGAGTCTTGGCTCAATAGACGACCGCTTCTTAGTGTTCGAGCTGTAGTTTCGTTCGGGTTTACTACAGCTCCCAAACGCAAGGCTTCTGGCCTCCGGATCCTTTTTTGTTTCTCCGGAGTCTCAAAGACTTCTGAGTCTCTGGTCGAAGCTGGAGGAGTTGGCGGATGAGGGCAACTTTGTTCCTCCAGGTCTACTCGTCTTGGTTCCCTTCCGGCAAATATATTTGGAAGGGGGGGTGTAATTTCCCACTTTCTAAGTCAAGACCTCTGCTTCGACAGCCAAAGGTGTCTAGATCTTGTAAAAATTATTTGTATCACAAGCGAGTAACTCGCCAGCGCACCGCGCCTCTTTTTAGTTATAGCGCAACGCGCCTCTAGACACCCACGACGTAGCCAAAAAATCACGTCGGGGTCACCACTGTGGAATACCTTGTCGTGAGAGATATTCACACTAGAAGGTTTTCAACAGTATTTGCGTGTTCTGCCACTTCATACAAATAAGTATGGGAGAGCCAAATCCTCGGCAAACACTGGCGATTTTTGAGCCGGTTCTGAGAGTTTATATACCGAATTTGGCACACGCACACGGACACACATACGTATGTATGAATACGTAATTATGTCATACGTTGCGTCGTTTCCTGTCTCCGTCGAGATGATAAGAAACGACGCAGTGCGTTTGGTACCGAGTCGTGACATTACCGAGATCGTTATCAGGTAATTGATCTCGACTCGTACGATGTATCTTACCTGTACGTACGTACAGGTACGAACATACAAACGCATTCGTGTGTATTAGTTTAACGTCATAGAGACGAATATTGCCAGCCTTTGGGCGGCGACTGTCGTCGAGGGGTGCGAGCCCCTAAAACCTCATACGAGTGATGTCCCCACACACACGTTTTATTAATTTTCAATCTATCGAAGTAGAATAATTAACTATGATTTTCAGTTTCTCCTCAGGCATGAATCACATCAAAACCGGATTTTGAAATAATAAACAGGCCTGCAGCTATTCTTACACGAAATTTAAGTATTCCAGCGCTGTCATTCCTGAAATGAGGTTAAACTGAATGAGATTTTATTGTATATATACTATCGATTAATATTATTTCAAACGAAAAACCTAATATCCCAAAGAAGTTTTACTTAACTAAAATAATATTTTAAATTCAAAACAGGTAAGTATAAATATTCGAAAATAAAAACAAAATACTGAACCAAGAAAAAAACTATTTTTATTTTATTGTAGGTAGGTAGGTAGGTACCTTTGTCTGACCCATGTGAGTTGGTTGTGTATAAGTTGGCTAAATTAATATTTTTTACATATAGTATGAAAGCTACCTCGTTTATTGAGGAGATTTTAAAGCACCATGTACCTAATTATGGAAATTAGTATTATCAAATAAACGACTGAGTAAATTATGTTCTCGATCCAACGAAGCAGTAACCTATCGTGTGGAACAATAAAAAATCATCCATCATTTCCAAATTTAAAATTACCACAACTTCCGGTTTTCGCTATTTTAAGGAATACAAGTTAAAAACTATTAACGGAATCGATCTGTTTGTAACTCAATGGACAACATTAATTTCTGGTCGAAAGTTTTATTTTGTTCCTTCAAATTGATTACAAATTGCTTCTATAAACAACCTTAATAACAGCTTATTCACTTTCTCATTTATCTTCGATATAAGTTAGCTAGATAGGAAGTTAATTATTAAAATACACTAAACTACCAACATTTAATCGCATGCCACGACCAAATAGCTTTATGAGGTAGGGTAATCATAAATAGTTTTCAAAAATAAATTATGGTTCTGCAGTTGCTAAACGTCGTTTATTTGGCTCGTTGAAATACTGTATTTCATTTTTAGCAGGTTTTCAAAAAATAAATTCAATCAACACTGTTTTATTTATTAATTTATTACCCATGTATGTAGGTATTACGTTATTCATTAAAATACATGCTAAAATTTATTTTTGTTAATATAGGCTTTTGCTACATTACAGGGTTACATGAACGATTACTTGCACACTATTTAGTCCATAACACAAATCATCCCTACACTGAGGTTGCCAACCACCGATTGTCTCTGACGACGGTGAAAATGTCTGGCCTGGCCCTACATAATTAGCCAGGAATCTATTCTACCACTTTAGACAATACACTGAAGATTAATTAAAAATGTCAAAATATAGCTGTATGTCTGAGGAAGTGCTTTTTGAGAAAGAAACTGACCGACTTCTCCACGATTTATGGCAAGGTTGGCCCCGTTGGCCCCGTTGGCCCAAAAAAACCAACACATGAAAACAAAAAAATTGACCATGTATTTAATAAAATTTTGAACAAATATGAAAACAACCAGAATAGAAAATATGGTGTTACCTGTATAGGAGACAGTCTTTGTTTAACAAAGCAGCGAAAAAATATGTACATATAGCATCGTCTAAAAGTTGCTGCTTGATGAAAACATAGAGTGGGGGAAGGGAGGTTCTTGATGTGCAAGATGACAGGCACAGGCAGCAAATATTGTTATTATAACCACCAAGAATAGAATCTGGGTGGTGGCTTAAGAGGAATTAAAGTAAATTTACTTATTATTAGATGTGGAATACCTTGTTGTGAAGAAGATTCTCAACAAGAAGGTAGCCAACAGCTATTTGCGTGTTCTGCCACTTTGTACGTACTTACGAGGAAACCAAAACCTGTGCAAACGCTGATTATTTTATAGACAGTTTAAAGGGATTTGACATATGCACATAGACACACATGTGTACAGATACATATATTATGGCATCATCTAATTACATCGTTTTTTATTAATAACTGATAAAAAATGATGTAAGACATTTGCTACCATTCTGTGACATTGCTGAGATCTTTATCTATCGATTAGTTGCGGTAAAAACGTCATATCTTACATGTAGGTATGTACAGATAAGAATATACAAACGTACCAGTGTGTACTATTTTGTTTAACGTCTGTGTGGACGAACAATAAGCCAGCCTTTTGGCAGCGACTGTAGTCGGGGTTGCAAACATCTATACCTCATACAAGTCGATGATACCCACATTAGAGAATTTGTATTTTATTTTTATTTTTTAGAAAATTTCAAATTATTTTTATTTTTATATGGTACATTAGCGATACTCGTCATAAATGTGTGTAAGGTACAAGAAGTCAGAAACACTGAATGTTAACTGTATGGTACATAGTAGGGGTCCATACTGTGGAAAATAATCAAGCCTCGCTATAGTCAGTTGGCCTAAGGCCATTGCTGGAGTCCACTGATAACTGCTAAAGACCACAATAATTGATCAGGCAATTGCTTCAGTCGGTCAGCCATACATTAGTGCTGCAGACAGAGTATGATTCTAATCAGATCAGTAGAGACAATTTGTTTTTAGGTCAGAAAAGGAGTTGGTGCTGAGATTCAAATCTGTGTATTTTAGGTACAAAGCCAAATCCCAGACAAATGGTTTTATTGAAAGAAACTATTATTAATTTATAATACTTTTTCATAGATTAATTTTAGAACAAAATTGAGGAAAGAGAAGTAATTATGAAGAAGGACTGGATCACATAAAATTCAACAAATTTTTAAGAACTTATTAGTTTTAAAATATAAAAATAAATATTCATCAACATTCATACCATTATATAGCTGGAGGGTAGGGATGAAACTTGAAAATTTTTCGTAAAAAGTTATTTATCCAAAAGTACGCTTACAAAAGGTTCGAATATTTAGCTCCAGTCCTTCAAATTCAAGTTTTTCATTAAGTTATTTACTTAAGCTCGCTGAGCGTAATGAATTCGAAACAATTACCTTGTTAACTTATTAACAGAAAGTTTTTCTGCAAAGGTTTTTTTCCCCTCGAAAACGTTGAACGTTTAATCAATGTTTCAATTTAACTTTTAATTGAAGGACGCGAAAAAGAACAGAAAGAAACGCTGCAGACAAAAGAAACTTTTGCTTTTAAAATGAGTCAAAAAAATGAATCATTTCGCCCAATTTCAGCCTCGAGTTGTAAATTTTGGCCTTCTTTTGCTGGATACGCAAGTACGTAAATGAATTTACGACGTTTCTTTCTTGCCTGCAGATATATTAATAATTAATTAAAAATAGAACGTTATTCTTTGTAGGTGTAGGAGAATGAGTCTGACGAAATTGTCGGTATTTTTTGTTGACAAAATTTCATTTAAATAGGTTCAAGGTTAAAATTATAGGTATCGTTTATTTCGTTTTAATATTAATTTTCAATTTATTTTTTTTAGTTCTTAAAAGTCAGTTTTTATAATTATTATTATTTTTTTGAATGTTTGTTCAGTGCAATCATCGAGGCGGAGGAACAAAATAAACCAAAATAATAATATGTGTCCTTTAACGTCAAATTGTTCTTCAGAAGGTGTTCACATAATGGTAGATAGTGAGGTGTCCTAAAAAAAACTCTCATAATATCTAATTTATTTACCAAGATTTATTCAAAATACTGACGACGTCATTTTGTCCATTTTTATCAGACATCATGCAGCAAAAAACATTGAAAGAGTTAGATGAAAAATCTATTTGTACTGTATCGTCGAACCTGGAGGAATTCTTAAAATATTGCAATATGAAAATTGAAGTCAAAGGAACGATGATGTTTCACCGAAGCATATACGTTCGAAGATGTTTATTCAGTACATTTACCATACATTAAATTCTGCAGTAATGAAAGCCTGAAAGCAAAAACCAGTCTACGAAGCACTGACTCAAACAAGTGCCAAGCTTAAAAACAACAAAATTACTGTGATGTGACATTTGTATTTGGTAAGTCCGATATATAGGAAAAACCGCATCCCTCAAGTGTTGAATTTGAAATGTTAAATGTAATAATAAGAAAAAAATATGAAGACAAAAAATGCAAGGAAAATCACCTTTACTCTTTTATTATTGTCATAATTAGAGGCGGAAAATTTAAAACAAACTATGGGGGTTTCAGACAAAAGCAACGAATTTCTAAATGTAATGAGTTCCGATGGTCTTTATGATAGATGAAAAGAATAAATTTATAAGAAGTAGGTACCCATGAAATTAAATTGGTAATTGATATTTCACTGTAAAAAAAATTGATATTATTCAGCCAAATAGAACAAAGTTTTTCCTCAAAACCCAGGAATAACTTGTCTGAATTTTTTTCAGTTGTCTTGGATTACAGTAAGCTTTCCCATGTAGATAAGAGTTCATCTCTCAATCCAATCCGAAAATACGACCTGCAAGTTCTTTATAAAAATCATCAGGCTTGTGATTATTGTTTTACAAAATTTTTTTGTCACCATTACTGATCCTTTATAATTCAAAAACATTTTATAAAATTTTCAATTTGATTAAAAATTAAAATACCGATCCTTCAATTAAGTATTTCTTTCAAAATTAAATTAAATCCAAAATAAATATCCGCAGAGAAATTTTAAGAGGATAATTATTATGTTGCTTTTATTCAGGACTTTACTTACAACCTGTCATCAAAACAGAAGTTATGAAAAAGAAAAATTTTCTTTCGAAAACTGGTAGTAAAAGAGAAAAAAATGAAAGAAATACGTCTTCAAACCAATCAGCCAATTAGGTAACGAAAAGTAAAAAGAAAAAGAAAAATAAAAGAGAAAAACCAGTCCGTTGGTTCCATCACACACAAGTATATAAAAGTAACAAAAAAAAGCAAAAATAAAGCAAATGTCCACTAAGATAAGGCGGGGACACATTATAATTATAGTAAAATAAATATTTAAAAAAATCTTGCACAGCAAGCTTCGCAAGAAAAAGTAAATTTTCTTTATTTAAAAATCACCATTATCACCAACATAGGTACTTCTAATAAAGTAATATAATATAAAATATTTATATTTTTTGCCAAAAATTACCAATATCACACAGATACGAAGCATGCGATAAAGTATACTGATTCAATATCATGTTTTCAAAATATTTTATAAATAAACTTTTCATTTTTACGTCAAAATTATTAATTTTTGGTGAAATGAAAAATTATTCAAAATTCTAACTAGCGCGAGTTTAGGAAATAATTCGATTGTTCTCTCTCCTGCAGAGACGAGAATTGTGGATTATTTGAAAAAAGAAACCAAAAGGAAACAACAATTATATTATGCGAAAAAAATCTCATACATTATAAAACGAAGTACAAGTAGTTAAATGCAGTTGTCTACGTGCCAGTTACGAAAGTATTAGCAGAATCTTTAGTGTCCGTGTTCAAATCTAAAGGGGTTAAGTGGGTGCGGTGTGGGCGAAAATTTACCTTTTGCTTATATCGGGTTGTTTTGAAGCTAACACCAATATTTTTCTCGATGAAGCCTGTAAAATGAATTTTTCAGGACCATTATTAGAAGGATAAAAGAGAGAAAATCACACTGAATAGCTAATAAATTTGGAACAAATTAACCAATCAAAACCAAAATTGGTAAGTCTGGTCCTTATATTGAAGGTACTATTTGTACCAAATTTCGTGACTATTGAAAGATAAAACTTCCACAAAATTGCCCCTATCAGACGTACCGTGAAGCTTATTCACACCATAACTGGTAGATATTATCCTTAACCTAAAGCACATAAGGATACTAAATTTTAGTTCTATGGATTGAAAATAACTACCTGTACACTGTTCGATAAGAAATGCATATAAACTGACCTACCAGACGGAATCTGCGTCCGATCCGGACCAAAAACGATAGAGTACTTCCTTAGATGAATTCGAATATGTGTTTCGAATTTCAAAACCATCCGATCAAAATTACGCCTGGAAATGGACTCAACGCAAAAGAGGGTACATATTAAAAATAAATAAATTTTCAATAGTAGTAACAAAATACTCAGAAAATTATGAAGCGAAAAATGTACCCACTCCCACTACCGGTCCGAGTACTCGGGCAATTTTAATAAGTAGATTTTTTTCAAAAATGTGTACAACTAAGTGGGAAAGGAAATACAACAATGAGAAAAAAGTATAGAAATAAAATGAAAGATTAAGTGTAGAAGTTGAACTGATAAAAGAAAGATGAATTTTGTAGAGAGTGGACATACTTACGATAACTAATTGTCGAATGCAATGATAAAATTAATAGAGATCAGAGAAAAAGTAATAATTTAACAGTCTCGGATATCTCAGTAGGTACCTCTACTTTATGAAACTTATGCTTTCTTAGCTCACCTAAAAAACCATATTGATCTCCACTTTTGGAAAAATTATTTCGCACTATAGAATAGCTCTTCCTTTATGATATTTCTTTTCATAAATGCGCATTTATGGACAAGACTGATTGATCGAAACTCTTCAACACTCCATTGTAAAAATTATACTTAATTAATTACACCATTTCAATATTAGATATGAATATTAGATATGAGATAAATATTGATCTGTGTCCAATTCTTGCACTTTCTGCAAGACTAAGGCCAGCGGCATAGAAGCACAGATTAAGTCTCGATTTTAGATTTATTGAAATTACAAATTATTTGATGAAATATATATATATATATATATATACATATGGAATACCTTGTCGTGAGAGATATTCGCACATAGAAGATTTTCAACAGCTTTGCGTGTTCTGCCACTTTGTACATCAAAGTATGGGAGAGCCAAATCCAAGGCAAATACTGGCGATATTGTAGCCAGTTTTATGAGCTTATATAGTGGATTTGGCACACGCACACAGACACACATACGTACATATACATATGGTATTATGTCATAAGTTACGTTGTTTCTTGTATTCATTTAGATGATAAGAAATGACGCAATGCGTTTGATGCTGGTCCATGACATCACCGAGATTGTTATTGGGTAATTGATCACGGCCCGTATAATGTATCTTATCTGTATGTATGTACAGGTATGAACATACATACATTCAAGTCTTTACTGGTTTAACGTCTTAAAGACGAATATATGCCAGCCTTTTGGCGGCAACTGTCATCGAGGGGTGCAAGCTCCTAATATCTCATACGAGTATTGTCTCCACAATATATATATATATATATGCACATGAATTATCACAGATTGTAAAATGTTCCCAGTTTTGCTATTTAAATACCTACCTACCAACCTACTTTCTAATATTCAGCGTCTAATTTTTTTCTCTCTATATTTTAACCATCAGAGGTGTTTATTTTAAGTTATAATTCTTAAAGTTTTGGAAGCGCATCAATGCTAAGCTCAATTAAATTTAGCCGTCAATGATGGTAAATACGTATTTAGTATAACAGAGACCAGGATCAAGACCACCGGAGTCTTGGTCATGGCTTTGCATTTACTAATCACTACCTACTCAATATTTTAAATTTTTACCTTCAAATGCCCACATCGATGAACAGAATAATGAGTAAGTGTTATTGAAACAATAAAATTCTTCAACGTAGTCATTATTTTCATTTCAATAGCGGTTCAAAAGTTTTTGTAATTTGTTTTCTTCGATTTCCATAATTCCTTCGCTCTATTAATATTCGAAAACTCTAAAATGAAAACGCACCTATATCTGCAATTTATGGAATTCGTGTCAATGTGACTCGACATTATTGGTTTTTGTGGGGTGGGGGAACAAGGAAAGAGGTTTCAACCTTTACACCCTTCTCCACGTACACGAGACATTATTTCCTTTTCGAATGCTTTTTTATACGTACGCATCTACATATTATCAGAAGCTACTTTCACGGATGTCAATTTTCGTGAGATTTCTATTCAATTTTCTAATTCCGAAACAATGGCGCAATTTCGTTCCGCCGGATCCTTCAGCCACCGCCTCCGACCCACCAGATTTCGATTTTGTTTCAAATGTATGCGTCGTTCTCTCGTCCTGGCGAACTGAATATCAAAATTCATTTCGCGCTCGTTCGGGCACATAAAAGCAGATACAATTTCACAAACAACGACCAGTATCTACACTTGCATATACCATATACTGATCCTATATATTATTATATTTTATCAATAAGCAAATAAAGTAGCCTTTTGCCATTCGCATGCCCTTCGCCCTTCACCCTTCGTCTTCCACCACCGCCTATGTGTGTATATCTTAGGAAAATAATACGTTTGTTTAGATTTATATACGAAACAAAAAATACCTTTGTTGGTTGTATAATAATAATAATAATAAGAATAATAATAATAATAATATATAAAAAAAAGGCCAGTTAGTATATGTAAAGGTACTGCATGCAGTAGTCGTGTATACAGTAGCCTCTCTATATGCATGAAATGGTCACATATATATATATATATACTCTATCGATTCTTTTTTTTTTTTATTCTTCTTTCGGCTCGCCAATAAAAGAAAATTCCGCCTTTGTGGCGAAAAACCGCATATACAAAGGTCCGATCGTGAGAGATTACAAATAACAAACATATAATGTCCCACTCGACCTGCATCATTATACAGGGTAGCGCCTGCATTGTGATCGGATGTCTGCACTTCAACATAATCCGGCCAATCGATGATAACCTTTCTCTTTCTTTTACAGCTCTCTATTTTTTTTCTCAGTTTCTTTCTTTTACTTCTTTTTCTCTTTATTTTCTTTTTTTTTTTCTATTTTTTCAACCCCTAAAAATATTTGAAAAATCGGCAACCACAAAAACGACTAATGGATTACCTTATTTCACGTTTAACGCGCTCTGTTACCTTTATGTAATTTCCCAATTAGAGTAGTTTTTATGTGGAGGCATAATAAAGGTGTTGGTTTTTAACTTACCTTTTTTATTATAAAGTACTGGACCAATGAAGCAACATAAGCCCAGTGTATTTTGTGTTGTCAAGACAGGACGGTAAAACGTAGGTAACCAGGGTGTCCGTTTAACTACAAATTCCTTGGTATACTTTGCATATGCCACGTACTTCTTTACCTACAAATCGATATTTCTTGCCCGTTTCACAGTCCAGGTTTAATACACTGATGCGGATAGCTGACCTGCTGAAAACGTCTATTCACACTTAGCAACAAGTACTGGCAACTAAACGCTGGTTGGCAGCCACTATAAAACTATAAGTCGGCCGCGACACACACTTTATCTGCGAATACCTAAATACGTAGGTTCCTGCTAGTGATCCCAAATTTTGATCAATTTTTGATCAATCGATTAAAATCAATCCTAAAACAATCGATTTCACAAGATGACCGATCGTTAATATCAGCAAATTGATCGCATTTTTCTTATTTTAATTTCATTTATTCTAAAATATTCTGATAATGAAATGTTCTCACTTCTCATTTCATCATGATCGTATACATGAATGTTTACAAAGAAAAAAAAATTCACAGTTTTCGCACTTCGTAAGAATGAGAGGAGGGCATAGAAAATGAATAAAAATTAAAAAAAAATAAAGTGTCTATTTTTAATTTTCTTTCGGTTTCATATTCGCTCCATAAACAACGAAACAACGTTACCACCTCCACTTTGTTTTTCATTACTATTTTCTCCTTCCACTTTTTTTTACCACCTTTATTGACTCCTTTTCTTACTCGTCACATATAAAACATTGGTAAAAATTGGGTGGTGGACACTTTTTCACAAACTGCCCCGAGAAGCATTTTCAATGCTAAAAAGAAAAATTATCATCACATAATATCAGAATTCAATTAACTATAAGGTAGACACAGGCACTGGTTTATTGAAAAAATTTTAATTCACTGAATTAAAATAACGTATTACGTGATACTAGGCTTTCTCGAGGAAAGCAGCTCAATATGAACTTTAATATTATATAAGGAAAAAGGGCAAAAAATTGATAACTTTTTGATAAAACACTGTTTTATTTAGAAGAGTAAGGAACTTGTACATGAAAGAGGCTGTTCTAAAATATTTAGGTTTAACTGAATTATTTGTGGAAAATCAAAAACTGTGGAATTATTAATTTTTCTGATTCATTCAACTGATAAGCTGATAATATTGGAAAAATGAATTTAAGATTATCAATTTTTTTCTATCAATTTAATTTGATTTCATGATTGAACTTCTCAGAAACCTATTTTTCAAATTCGATCTCTAGACAAAAATTGGGGCCACTATTACTCGCTTTCCCTAACAATGCACCACATTATATTATGTAGGGGACATTATTGTCTGTGTGAATGCACGCAGATGATGTACCATTTATTTAAGGTGCAGAGCACTTTTGTATGGTCACAACCTGTCCATTAACTTCATAAGCAAAGCTTGTAAGGCGTAATGAAAAATAAAATATAGTTGGTAACGTTGTTTCGTTGTGTGGAATACCTTGTTGTGAGGAAGTATTCTCACCAGAAGGTAAATTCTACAGAATTAATTGTGTGTTCTGCCACTTCATACCATAGGTATGGGAGAGCCAAATCCTCGGCAAACACTGGCAATTTTGTAGCCTGTTTCGAGAGTTTATATACAGGATTTGGCACATGCACCCAGGCATGCATATGTACATATACATATGTATATGTGTTTGTAGAAATCACATCATTTCTTATTCATTGCTAAAGCAACTGGTAAGAAATGACATAATGCGTTTGTGTACAGGTTTGAGACATTACCGACATCCTTATTTATCATTTTGTCATCGGCCGAACATTGCATCTTACTTGCCTGTGTGTGCAAGTAAAAGCATACGAACAAACAGTGTATATTATATACGGTTGAATATAATATACCTGATGAGGAATGACGTGTGTACGAGATGTATAGTCCCCACATGTTGTTTACTCAGTGAATATAAGAATGAATGAAACCGAAAAATAAATGACACTTTTATTTTTATTCATTTTCAATGACCTCCTCTCCTTCTTACAAATTGCAAAATCTGTGAACTTTTTTTTCTGATTGCCGCAAATTTTACTGAAAATAGCTCCAGTGGTACATCATGGTTGCCTATCTTAGCGCCAGATTGTCTATTGCTCTAGGTATAGCCAAAGACCTACCTTCTACCCATAGCTTATTTCATATACTTACCGACTGTGCACTTCCAATGCTCTCGTTGAATTTGAATGCCTACAAACAAAATGTACCTATTCTATAATTTTACCTGTTTCTCCTTGATTCTGTCCCATACAGAAACTTGAGTCGAGTATTACATATGGACCATGAAACTAGGCAATAACCTGTAGACTGAAGAAAATCCAGGATATCGTTTAACTACCATTGTCGGAAGCAGGAGAGACTTTGGTATAATGAAGACAAGTGTACGCCGAGAGGGAGAAGGCTTGGCCCCCAAATACCTGAGCACAATATCCCTGCCATCATAGAAAAAAGTATGCTACTAATGAATGCGTGGCCTAACCCAACACCTCTGTAATCATGCGCTTTACATAGTAAATAATTATGAAGTATTATGGTAACTTTGTACCTCTTTTGATTCTTCTTAATTCTACTACATTGGTTGACTAAGTATAGGCTGTATTTTATTTATGTACTTTAGATTTCTTTAGCGAAAGAGTCAAAGTTGAAGGTAAGGAGGAGATCAAGTACATGAAAGCCACTAAAAAAGAATGAAAAAAAAAAAAAAAAAATAATTTCACTTATTAATTCTATTTGAAGAAAAAATTGCTGCTCTTTTAATTCCCCCACCAGAAGTTTTATTCTAGCTTGACCCATGAAGAGGGTTTTTACAAATTCAGACAGGTTTAATTTCTTCATTCTGTTTGATAAAGTTTTATGAAAACAGGCTTCTTAAATGTCTATTCTTCCTTTTCTCTCACTATCTCTCCTGCTTCTTCTTATTTCCCATATTTTCTTTTCTTTTCTCTTATGGTTTTTTAAAAAGATAATCCTTTCATGAAACAATTGACAAGTTGGTTTTTGCTTAACTTTTTTTTTTAAATAGGAACCATTTATTATATTTTTAATTTTGTTTTTTAATAATTTGTTTTTCAGGTAATTTTATGCTATACCGTATAATCTAATATTAATGTTTCATATCAAAATGTCTATATGGGTAGGACCCCACTAAAATTATAAAAATTGTTTCTGTACATTCATTTTTGCAGTCTGAAATTGAGCTGATAAGATTAAATTACGATTTTGAGACAGAAAGTACCTAATATAATTATGTACGTAGGTAGGCTACATATGAATAATATATTAGTTTTGAAAATTTTTTCTAAGTATATATTTCTTTCTGGTCGAGTCAAATTAGGGTGAGAGAATACGTAAAGCTATTTTTGTGAAATCTTAGTGTAATATGAACAGAAATGTTATCATAATGATATACCGTGGATCAGTTAGAACCTGAGATAAATAAATTTTCTTCTCAAAGGAGCATTGGTTTATGTTTTGATTAGGTTCCCCGGACATTTAATAGTAAATCAAGATATTGTTTACTTACAATCAGCAATTAAAAATACATTTAAAATTTTTGGGTAGACTACTTATAGGTACTACTTACATTTCTTCATTTTCAAATTTTATAATTAAGGTACCACTCTCACATTCTTCATTTTTGCTCTGTCACCGCTTATAGGTCTGCCAACTCGGTGATTTGAATCACAATCCTTTACACATATTGAGAGTCGCTTGGGGATTCACACCAGCATCCTACATATTTGACAGCCAAAATCAATGAATCTAATTACCTTTCCACTGCTGGCTGTAGCTGGAAAATATATCTCATATTATATAGTCAACGTGCGGTAGTCTCCAAATTGCTAAATTTCATCAACTATCAACCTATATTTAAAGAATTTTTCAAGGCCTGGAATGAATTTTTATTACTTTAATACACACTCGTACCCAACTGAGTACTTACTTGAACTTGAAAAATATTTGACAAAAATTTTTTCTTAGCGTAATTCTATATTTGTTTGTTTTTATCACGCAGTTTAGTTATTTTTCGTTAAACTTTCTTATTTACCATAATTTTTTCTCTCCTTTTCTTTCAAGTTTTTTAATAAATTTTTGTTTTTTCCCTTTAATTTTATGTCAATTTCCTCATTTTCATTTTCTTTTTATTCGTAAAATTTTATTATAAAATAACTAAAACGTTAATAAAATCATTTCGAGTAAAATTTTTCTTTTGACTAATTTTTTTTTCTCTTTAATTTTTGTGTGTTTTTCCTCTTTCAGCGTTTTAGCGTTTGTTTTTTTTTTGCCTTTTTTTTCGTCTACAAAATTAATTTATTTGGAAACTTTATTTTAATTAAGTTCGTAGCAAAACGTAGTCGACAAAGTACTTCAATTAATTCCCAACTGGGACGTAGAAAATAAGATTAAAAAGAAAAAAAAAACTTTCTGACGAACGTTTTGTTTTGTATTAATGGCGTTAAAGTTTATTTACGGGGCCTCGAAATTTTTCATCATCGAATTTTTTGCTCCATGATTTTTTTCGTTTGTGTTTCTTTTTTATATAAAAAGATTGTTGTCGTCGTTTTTTTCTCGAACGAAAGTTATTTTTGAAAGAGAAATGACATGTTTCCGCATTTGAGTTTAATTTAACATCTCCTTTTTTGGATGACATTTGTCTGAAACTTTTTAATGAATTATGCGACTTTTGTTCCTGCTTATAGTAGTCACATGAATTCCAAATTGAAAAACCTAATTTTAAAAATACTGAATAAATTATGAACCTATGGCTAACAACCTCAGTTTAGGCCTATCTATCGATTATTGAAATCACAGAATTTTATTCTAATTTAAGGGCATCCGATATATTTTTTCGTGCAAATACCGTTAGACGATGTTTATATAGCCTACGGTAACTTATTAGGCTAAGTACAGCTGAAACGAAAACGTATGACACATATGTTCATGTTTTGATAAACGAGCTTTCTTTTGAGCGTAATTGAGAAAATTTTTAGAATTTGGAACTTTGAAGATCGATCGGAATCCCAACGAATCGATTTACGTGCTGTCTTGTGAGTCATTGGTTCAAATTCATGCTACCAGTAGCCTAATATATTTATAGACATTTCATATATGTCATTATTTTCTGTCAGAAGGTAAAAATTAGAGACCTGATAACGAAAATAATCCTCAACCCTTTGCACTGCTTAAATATGACGATGCGAATCACTGAGCAGCGAGCTCCTGTTTTCGATTATGGTAATTCAATTGTCTGACAGTATTCGAGTTCGTTGTTCAAAATTCCCTTAAATAATATTTGTTGGCTTTGGCAGCCAAACATAAAAACCTGTGGTGAGTTATTCTCTTTGGGCCAATGCTAGGGAGGCTAAATCATCACATTTCTCATTTTCGTTTCCTTCGCAAGGGCCTCACAAAACCTTCTGTACAGCCGCTGGGAATCAAACTGGTAATTCTCGCATCTCGTCAACACCAAAAAAGCAAGCATCTTACTTAACCTATTCGTGGTGCTCATTGATAGGCATGCGAAATATTGCCTACATGTTGGTAACCACTCCGCTAACCCTATCTTACCAGTGGTCAGTGGTGTAGTCTCCAAAAGCATATTTTACTATTTTAATTTTCAATTTTTATTTATTTTTAAACGGTATCATTAAATTATGAATAAATCAACCCTATTCTTCAAGATATGAGGTTGTGGTATGCCAGGGGGGCCTACTTGGGACCCACCACCCAACAGATTGCACATTATTATTTTATATAAAATCCACAGCCACGGCTGAAAAACACGAATCATGTCCCATTTGCAAAGGGAGGCAACTCCAAAATGTTGCCCCCCGACTGGTTCAGCCTACCAGAATTCGTGGACCCGATGTCAGCGTGGAACGACTATATTTTTACATCTGCATACCTCGGAAATCCATGGAAATGTACTTACATACTGCCATTCTGCTTCAGGTACAAATCAGGAACCACACCACCGAATTATTGCCCATTGCCTTTTAAATGAATTAACACATTTTTCAAAAAATATTAAATATAATGGACCAAGGAAAAGTATAAAAATAATACATGTTGCTCCTAGAGCACTAGAAAACAAACTGACTTAGAAAATGTCAGATTTTCCCTCTGAGATTTTTAAAAGAAAAAAAAGAGAGATAAAAAAAATATTACATATAGAACATTATAGAAAATTCGGCGGAAAAAATGTAGAAAGGAAGGAGACAAATACATCTACCGGGTTTGAAGATAAGAAATGGAAGAATGAAGTGAAAAGAACCAAGAGATGAAACATGAACAAATCGTGTAGAATTCTGAATATTTGTGAATGTAGTGAAGAAATGATCGAGATATCCGAGGGGAATGACTATGACATAAAAAAAAACGAAGAGAAGAAGATATGCGTGAGAGAGAGAGACAGAGATGAGATAAGAAAATGCAAGAGAGTGAAAAATGAACATGAACAAACCACGGTAAAAGCTGTAAATGAAATTCTATTTTATTAAAAATTAGCCGAAAAAAAAATTACGAATCTGCAGAATGGGTGGTAGCCTCATGCGTCAAGGTCTCTTGAATTCCTCTGAAAATCATCCTTCCCTCTCACCATTCAAATAGACCACCCAGGGTTATGTTTTCTCTAGATTTCTTCAAGCTATTACACCATTGGCAGTAATAGAAAATCGAAGTAGAGTTTGAGAAAACAAGGTGTGAGTGGATGCAATCAGCATTTCCTGCCACGTCGTAGTTGCAACTCAAAGCTGTTAGTGAGCAAGTTGGTGGGTAGTACACTTAGTAGTTGCAATGTCAAAAGAAAGTGACAGGAAATTATTACAATCATGTTGAGGTCATCAATGTTTTAGAGTTATTGTGAATCAAACTGAAAACTTTCACATCTGACCTACATTACAAGGAATCACTGCACCAATTAGCTACTGTTGATGAATGGTTAGCAGAGCATATCTAGCATAAACATGAATTCTCACACAACCGTAACTTCTTTGGAACATGATAGAGTTTGAGTCAACAGGGTGCAGTAAGTGTGTATGGAACCGATGGGTTCAATGTTTCCAGTTGAATCACTATTGCCAGTTTACATACTCAGTGCCAGGATACAGTGTGGTATGAGGCAGATCCAATGATTGGAAAACATACCATAAAATCATATCAGGCACTTGGTGGTTTCAAACACCTCGAGAGCCACTGTAAATTAAACAGTCCACTTTCATATCTTTTGTGCCCAAAAGACCAATAACAAACACCCTACTGATCAGCAATTGTAAGAAACTTTACTATCAGATATGCACATGAGGGTGATACGAGGTAAACTGCCATTTTGTATTATTCTTATGATGTACTGAATGTGTGTAGTAAACATGTGGTATGCCAAGGGGGCCCAATACACCAATCCCCTTTCAGTCCCAACACCATTCTTCACCCAATGGAACCTAGGTACTAACCATCTACACTGGATAGTTCCCACAGAATCAAAATCACCCAACATGCATAGCCTTCTTGGAATTTGTGAAGTCGAATTTAAACCATGCTGATTGTAATTAAAAAGTTTAAAAACCTTGGCTATGTACCTTGGAATAATTCACTGGCATTTTGAAGTGATCAGTTTTCAGCCATACCTGGGTAAAACACCACCGGTAGCCATTGCCACTGAAGAAATTCAGACAACCATGATTGAAAAATTACACACTGTATTATTGAAACTCGTCGTAGGTATTGAATAAAATAAAGTACCATAAAAAATAATGTGTGTTCCTGCCTGATAAAAAAGTAAAAATGATGTGTGAGGTGCAGCAAAAACAATTAACATTCAAAGCGTAAAATAAAAAGCTGCTTATCAGAAAAAATAGAGAAGGGGAAATAAAAAAAATAGTCAATAGTATTGGCAATAAAATTTTAGTGAAACATATACCTATGATAGTACCAAGGTAGTGGAGTGATAGGTTGATCGAGAAAAAAAACTACAACATAAATAGCCTAGGTAATACTGGTTGCATAACCAGGCGTAACTACGGCGGAGACTTTAATTTTGTTCTAAATAATTTTAAATTGTAATTTACCGAAGGCCAGCTGCGTCAAACACCTGGTTATAAACGACAAATCGATAATAAACAATGTAAATTGAATGCAAACAAGAGTAACACAAAATGGCCACTCAGCTCTTCTCACCGTCGGGCGCATACCTAAAGCTGGTAGCAAAGAGCTTTAGCTGTGGGTGTCAGTAGGTAAGCAATACATATGTGAGTTGGTAGTCATCCCCACCATTACAATTTAGCGTGGGAGACTTGTTAGCTCGCTCCTGTTAGACACGTCTTGGGCGTGAAATGTTGAATTGTAGATATAGATAACTGCTTAATCTTCAAATATTAATGGATAAAATTTCTTTTTGGGGTGGTAGGTAGAGTAGTTACTAATAAAATTATGATTTTCTCGTCTATATCCGTCATAATATCATTATAGTCCGATTTGTTTTTAAGGTGACCGTCATCTTGGAGTCATCACTGTACCTGTATTGTATTCCAGTCGGCCTAAATTTATACACATCGGTTTGGTTATACGGGTTATCGACGAATAATATTTCACTTTTAAGCCCATTCGATTAATGCTGTCTAAAGAGCTTTTCGCTTACGTAATATTATCTTCTTTTTTGCTGATTGTTTCTCTCTCTTTCTCTCTCCTCTTTCTTCCTTTCTGTACCGAATCAGGTAACTATACAGCCAACAGATTTTTCTCGTTCTACACACTCGTCTCTCTTTCACCGAACGCTTGTTATCCTATATCTGCTTAGAGAATGAAATCTGCCGATTTCATCTAAGGATTGTTAGCAGATCATTGAAGCGAACACGTGTTATTTGTAATGCACGCCGTACACACTGCGCACATTAGGCTATCTTTTGAAACATTAGGATTTGTGCTAATGCTAAAAAATTTACCTTCTTTTTCTTTCTTTTCTTTTTTTTTCTTTTTTTTTTTTTTTTTTTGGTATTAGAATATCGATTTATGTATCAGATTGCGTCTTTATCTTATGCTTTACAAACTATTTTTTTTTTAACCAAGTTCTTCGTTTGAGTTAATTCGGGTGAATGGCGAATCTTTATTCGAAGTCCAACGATTTGAAATATTTTTTATAGGTAGGTACTTTTTTTTTCTTCCTTATAATTTCTTCGTCAATAAATGGAATTTGAGACATTATAGGCCTATTTCAGGCAGCAAAATTATCCTCCTTTAATTTAACCGCTAAAATTTCCGCATTCTGGTTTTTCATAACTAAGGTTCTGATAAAGGTACTTAGGCGTCTAATTATTCGATAAATCCTTTCGTTATTGGCCATTGCTCCTCGAATTCGGTAACATTAATGAAAGATGGTTCGAATTAATCAAACTTCAATAAAGCCAACGAATAGAGGTAGTTACCTAGCTTTATATTTGGATGTTCAGTGTTTTTTTAAAAACTTTTATGTTCATCATTATACGGAGTTCTTTTTTATAAGCTTTTATTCTACTCGCTACTGCGATTTTAAAATATATCAATACTGCAGCCAACCTTCCGCAACGAAATAATATTTATTTCGCATGAAGCTGAAGTCAAAAAATAAATAAAATAAACGCTTACCTTTTGAAAACTCGTTTTTAAAAGAGACCTTCAATACTGTTATTAAGCATATTTTTATTTTTTTTACGAACTCAACGTACGTTTTTCTTTTGGAAGGAAAAATGGAATAATAGGTATTGGAATGAAAATACGCGGTTATGTCAGACTAAAAGATTAAATATGTTTTCATGGGGAAATTGTTAGCCCAAAAAATGAGTAGTCTAGATTTTATAGATTACTGGGACACAGTTGACTGAATTTTTATATGCGATACTTTGTGGCAGGCATTTAGTCTGTGTAGCCTGAGGTGAAATAATTTAATTCGGTATATTTTGCATCAACAAGTACCTACATCTCAAAATAATACAAGACAAACTAATCTCTCTTAACTGTTGGAATTGAAACGAGCAGGTTAATATAGAATAGTCCAAGTTTAGGTTAAAAATAAAATTTAAAAAAAAATACAATAGGTATATGAATAATTATTATTTGAAAAAATTCTCTAAAAAGAGAAAAATAATTGATTTAGAATGTCCTCGAGTATAAGATAAGCTGGAATTAAAATGAAACGAAAAAAAGTATTATGGTAAATTAATAATTTTTTTAAAAAATTATAACCGACTCGACTGAAATAAAAAAAGTAAAAAATTTCTAAAAATAGAAAAATCATAATTTTAAAATTTCTCCAGCATCATTTAAGTCTAGTGACTGAAATTTGCGCTCTTTTCCTGTATCACATATAGGGTTTGTACGTCAGTTCTGATGAATTTTATGACAAAACTATTAACTAGCACCTGAAATTATTCGTCATTTGTGATTCGAATTGTTGTAAAGGATTCGTGATTTTTAATTCGAATCACTTTTCATCGAATGATTCGTGATTCGAATCATTCTTTCGAGGATTTTGGCCACTCTTTCTTGGTGGAAGTGAGCAATTTACTAATTCTCGTGCAATTACTGCACTCGTCACGAAATTTCTCACTTTCTTCGCTTTAGTTGCGTAGCACACCATTCCTAACATTATGCTTGCGCACAATATTGTGTGGTGCGATATACAATATGTGCGCATGGAAGCACCCAGACGCGGATAGGTACTGCAGTAGTCAATGCAGTGCAGTCAGCCGTTGGTTACAACCACTAACGCATATTAAAACATTACTCGTATAATAAACGCATAATCTCTGCCTCTACTTTATGCTTTCGCGTACCATTCCACTCTCTTTGACTCCGTCTCCACCCTTCTCTGCCAACAATATTCCACCTTCTCCCTCAAACGTTCCGAAGTTGTGTTAATCAGGCCGCACGCTCAAAGCCGGAGGTTTAAACACCATACTACCACACCTCCCTTCCCTCTCTTTCACACTCCTAAAAATAATAAAAAACCACCGAACGAAAGAGAAAATTTTGAAGGAGTAACGTTTTAATCGTTGGTAAAGGAGCGTGAAAAAGCCTTAAATTTTGAGAGCTGAAAAAAAAAAATGTTTAACAATCCAACGGCACAACACCGAATAATTATGTTACAAGTACCGATGTTGTTAAGCGTAGAAGAGTTGAACATAATTTCAACTTCGTACACTTTCTCAAATATTTTATGGTAAGTTTTTATCCTTGACTTTTCTTTAGGCTCTGGGGAGGGATTCAGCCCCACGAACCACCCCTTTTCGACTTAGTTAATAATTGATTCATAGGTCGAAGTTCGATAGTAGGTGGGTACTCCGAACTTGCAAAGTACAAAGTTCTGCAAAGAAAGTACCAAGCAAAAGTGAAAAGGTAAGCTGCTTTTTTAATAACAAAACGTTCCTCATACTTCAGTTGCTTACCTACTACTCCTTACTTACTTTCAGGGTTGCTGTATAAGACAAAAATTTCTTCATAAAAGGCGTATTTATAGGTACATCTGTAGTGGAGGAGTTTACTTTGTTGGTTTAACGTCACAAGGACGAATAAAATATCTCGTTGTCACACACCTTAGCTCTCGCCTCGCTGCTAGACAACTGGTTGGCGTCGCCTCAACCCAGTCTCTCCAGTCATGTCGAGTCCTCTGCGCATCGCCAGTGCGCACAGGACTCGTGGCTACAGCCATGACACTGGGGGCGGTGTTCCTGGGTGGCCATCGGTGGCCACCTCCGAAGATTCTCCTGAAATCTAAAAAGATTAGACGAACATGTTTATATATAAGATGTTATTTTATTATAAATAAAAACAACAAACATAACACTTATAATATAGGAACATGTGAAAATAGATATGTACAGAAATAAGAAATAGGAACAAGTTTCTTGTTTTTCTGTCGTTACGATCCCGTAACGGTGACAAGTGAAAAAAGAGACTTTCGACGAAAGTTCTTTTCGATAGCCGGACGCTGCATGATTGAGGATGAGACGAGTTATTGGCCGTAGATCACAGATTCTGTAAAAGGGAATAGTTGGGAATTAGCGTATCGTATGGGCATCGACGATGCATAAAGTAGTGCACTCTGCCACCTATTACCCGAAGCTGATTATAAAGCACATGACAGTAATAGTGGGTGCCAAAAAATCGTAGTTATGCCGTTTTTAGGAGCATAATGTCCAATTATGGCGTACCCCAAAGTCAGTAAATTGGCTTGTCAGTCCAGTCTATTTTTGTCATAATCAGGAGAAATCTAGCGGAGAACGATACTACGTATCGATGATATCTACGTCTCTGTCATCTAACTCCAGTGGAGCCAAGAACTTGAGAGGTCTTGTAGATATCTGCTTGCTTGAGAATTCTATTTTTGCATGACGCACTTGTCCATCACGAGATTTCTCTAAATCAATGATTTTAGCAAGTTTGTAAACGCCAGGTTTGGATGTGTAGTCCAAAACGTGTACTATATCGTTTACTTTCGGTACAAATGGTACCGTGCGCCCCGGATTAGATAGCGCGGTTGGTGGTCTATCTCTTAGATATAAGAGATATTGTCTCTTCCAAGTTAGCCAAAGGTTTGTTAGGTAATCTTGGTCGAGCTTCCAAGTCTCCATAAGCTGTTTTGCTGTGGGAGTTGGGTCTTTAATCGATTCATTAATCGGGTTACTTAGGTAACCTAAGTTTGCCCGCAGGAAATGTGCGGGTGTCAATGTCAACTGGTCTAGCTCATCCGGAGATGGGCATAGTGGCCTTCGGTTGATCATTGTTTGTATATCTTTCAAGCTTGCTTGAAAGGTATGTTTGTAGATTGACCGATGACCGTGGACTTTATAGAACACTTGTTTTATAATGCCGATCAGTCTTTCATAAACTCCACCATACCATGGTGCTTTAGCTGGGATGAAGTGCCATTTAATGCCCCTTTCATCTAAGCTAGTGTTTATTTTTTGTTCTTCAGAGAACGTTTTCCAGTACTCTGGTAAGTACGTCGCAATTAAGTGGAATTGCGCAGCGTTATCGGATAGGATAACTTTTGGCGTGCCTTTATCTGCGAAAAACGTTAAGAACGCTGTCCAGATGTCCTCGATTGTCAAATTTGACACGGAGAGTAGGTGTACTGCTCTCGTGGACAGGCACGTAAAGATCAACACCCAATTTTTAATTGGTGTTGTAGTTGGAGTTGCCAACTGTGCTTTCGTTTTTGGCAGATATTTGTCAAATACCATGAATGGGCCAAATATGTCCACACCTGTATAGGTGAATGGATTTACGAAAGGTACCAGACGAAAGTCTGGTAAAGCTGAAAAAGATGGTTGTTTAAACGGTCTTGTTTCAGCTTTTTTGCATAGCGTGCATGACTTTTTTAGAATTTGAGGTAACACTTTTAGTGATTTTGGCACAAAATAGTGTCTTCTAAAGTCCGCTATGGTAAATTTCGTACCAGAGTGTACGTTTTTCAGATGCGTATGCATCAGAATTAATTTTGTTAAGTGAGACTTAGGATGCATCAGTATTGGTGATAGCATGTCTCGTGCGTACTCAATATCGGGTAGATAATTTACAGTATGTAATATCCCAGATGGATCAATCAGGATATGAAATTTTTCGTACAGGATGTACGGAGGGTGATTTCGTTTTTCTAATACTTCGAGTAGTTTTGCGAAGTATTTCTTTTGGTCAGCTCTGATGAAACAGAGTAGAGCAAAATGAAAGGTGAAATCTAACGATGCATAAGGTGAAATTAATCTTTTCCTCCTTATTCGTTGTTTACTAAATCGTCGTACGGCTTCTATACATTTTAGAAGTGTGCGTACGGGTTTCGATAAAGTATTATATTTCATTATATCTATGTTGAATGGAGTGTTCAACGGTAGATGTATGAAACTTTCGAAAGGTATTTCATCTTTCGGAATATAGCATGATTTGGTAGTTGTCAAATCAAGTGGCTGAGTTTGGTTCGGTGGATCAGCTATCCACTGCTGCGACAGAACTTCAGGTTCTGGAAGTGTCACTTCACATTGATCTGTATTTGGACCAATGTAGAAGTGTGGTATGAATCTTTTTACAGATTTCATCTGCCTTAAGTATTTGGCAGGATGACGTTTGTCAAAAATTGATTCGTCATCATGTGTTATGGATACGGATTGTTTAGAAGTTGAAGATAAAACTTCTTTCATTGTATGAAATACAGGCGTATCTATTTTGGTCGGTTCGTCTGGTAGACTTTCGATTATATTCAAATCGGTCTTTGGCCAAGATTTGTCATCTTGGGATAGCCAAGTTGGACCGGACCACCAAAGTGATTCGGAGAGTTCGTGGATAGAGGAACCACGTGAGCCAATATCGGCTGGATTGTCCGTTGATGGGACATATCTATATTCGACAGGTTTTATACCTTTTATTTCGTCGACTCTATTTTTTACGAATTGTGGATGGACTTTTCTTTCTAATAGCCATGTGAGAACACATTTGCTATCAGACCACAAGAATGTTGGTGCGTTCTGTAAACTGAGCGGTTTACGTAGGGAACGTAGTCCACGTGCACCTATAAGTGCTGCGATCAATTCGAGTTTAGGAATTGTTATCGGTCGCATAGGTGTTATGCGTGCTTTTCCTGTTACAAACCGTACTGCATGACAATTCGATTTAGTATTGCTAAATCTGATGTATATTGCCATTGAGTACGCTACTTGTGATGCATCTACGAATACGTGTAGTTGGTAGGTATTCGGATTATAAGAGCCTAGATAGAATTGTCTAGGTATACAATAGTTTAGGCTATTGCTGAGATCAGTAATTATCTCAGTGGCCGTTGGTTCGAGATCGTCTGGGATTTTCTCATCCCATTTCAATCCCTTGGACCAGAGTACTTTCATGAACGTTCTCGACGGAACGAATGCTGGTGCAAACCAACCTAAAGGGTCATAAAATGATGATAGTACCCTAAGGAATATGCGTTTCGTCCATGGGGGCGTAAACGGTTTTGGTTTGGGCATGTAAAGTACATCATGGTCCATATCCCAATATAAGCCAAGCACTTTTATAATTGGGTTGCTCAATGCGTGCATTGGGTTAAAGTTTTCTCTTAGCTGTTTACAATTGGTGCCCCATTGGGCGAGTTCCATTGAGATATCGTTGCATAATTTATTTGATTTGATGTATAAATCGATTGCTTCTTCGTACGTTGGTACGGAAACAATTAAATTATCAACGTAAAATCGTTCTAAGAACTTGTCATGGAACTCCTTATCGACCAATCGGAAGTGATGTAATAGCACTGCTGCAAGTAAGAATGGTGCCGTTATGATTCCAAAGGGAACCCGACAAAATCGAAATGTTACCAAATTGCTATTGGTTAACGGATTGTTAGGATTTTTAATCCATAGGAACCGAGTGACATCTCTGTCATCTGGGTGCAATCCGATTTGATGAAACGCTTTTTTAATATCAGCGATTATTGCGTAAGGATTCTTACGAAAGGTTACAAGCATTGCTATTAGGTCAGCTAATAGTACTTTCCCTTTGTGCATACAGTCATTCAATGACAAGTTAGACTTTTTTGTTTTGGCCGATCCATCAAAGACTACTCGGAGTGGAGTGCTTTTTGTTGGATCGTAGATACCCTTATGTGGTAAGTAGTGTACTACTTCCGCGGGTCTATCGTTTTCGATAGCTTCGATCATTTCTAAGTCGATTAGTGAGGTAAAATACTGATCGTATCTTACGAAAAATTCTGGATTTTTCTGCAATTTGGGCAATTGCCTTTCTAATCGTTTGAATGCTAACTGTCTATTGTTGACTAATGGTGGTGGGCTATATTTGTATAGCCACCTGATTTGGTATCGGTTGTTCACTAATTTTATATTTTTATAAAATAAGTGCAATGCTTCAGTTTCGGCATCGTCCTCGACGAGGTTTTTGGTTTCGATACCAAGGGTATCCAATTTCCAAAAATTTTCGATACTTTCAGGTGATGTGAAGAATGATGGTTCGAATGCGTCACATTCGGTTGGTTTTCCTAAGAAACCTCCTAACATTTTTCCGAAATCTGTTTCGATTAATGTCAAGGTTGGTGATAACTGCTTAATGTGCTTTATAAACGACCACATATAATTGTTACCAACTAGCAAATGTACCGTAGATTCTCGGTCCAAGCCAGAAAAGTCGATATTGGAATATCGTGGATAACGGTTTTTGAATTCGTCAAAATCAAATTCGGATAGGTTATTCGCGATGTGTGGAACCGTATTGGCTTTCATTTGAACTTTAGTTCCATCGCGTTTGAATAATTCAAATTTTACAATTTGTGTGCGAATTTGTTTTGACGTCTGTCCAGCTAGGCCTCTAAATTTGATTGTTTCTGCGAACTCAGAAAAATTTTCTCTGAGGTGTTTATAGGCATAGGTGTAAAACATATAGCTATGTTTGCTTCCGCAATCAAAAAAGCCGTTAATTTTCACTGGTTGTTTGGCATTTGGAGCGAGAATGTACGATGAAAATGTTAAGAAATGAGCGTCATTATCTTTAGTAGTAAAAAATGATAGGCACTCACTTAACACTGGAACAGCGGACACGGAACTCAGGTTCTCATCCTCTTGACGTTGCTGGGCAACGAGACTAGCGGTTTCTACGGCGGAAGCTGCAGTCGTCTGTAATTGTACAGTTTGTTTAGGATCGGGTACAGGTAATTTTTGTTGCTGTTTATCAAACAGGTTACCTGGTGGCAAGTATTGCTTGCAGTCCTTCAACTGCTCAATCCAGGCTGCAACTTTGCCCTCCGTGATTGGATATTCAATCACAGGGCACAAGTTGGAGTGATGCTCGCTACTTCCGCACTGGAACCATTTACAGTTCGCGGGTGGTAGCGCCTTGCAGTACCTGGTACTGGTATGCGATGTTGCACATCGATGACATAGCCGGTATCGCTTGTAATGTGCGCGCCGGGACTCCAAAGTACCCTTTTTTCTGCATAGGTGACCGTGATGGTCACCACTGCAGAAAATACAAGGCGTATTTGGAGTCGGCGGCGTACGCACCGTTGAGGCCGGTATGCGTTGACCGGATGGGAGTTGGACCCATAGGGTCCCTTCTGCATCTGTAGTAGATAGAGATTCATTAGTGTCCCTATATTTTGTGCGATTCGAACGTGGTGCTGGTCGCTTTCGAGGATTGGATTTATTCTCTCCTCTTTCGTTCGCTTTCTTTTCTGAAGAGATTATCGCAAAATTTCTCCTGCCTTTAGGTTGAGAGGAATTTTTATTTTGTGGGGTTTGATTAGGTTTATCGACCTTTTTTGGTACAGAGGTACAGATAGGCTCCGATAATTCCCTAATTTTAATGAACGATCTAACCGCTTCGAACAAATGTTTAACATTGCGTTCGTTACTTTTTAAAGTATTTTGGTACGATCGGGGAGGAAATTTTTTAATTACTATATTGAATAGTTGTTCCTCATCGATTACTTTTGCAAGTAATCGATACCTATCTACCATAATGGTAAGAGTGTCTAACGTGTCTAAGATTGACGTTGTATCGTTAGTGGTCGCCGTGTATGCAGTTATTTTTAGCCACATTTCAGCTCGAATCTTGGATTTGTCCCCATACCTACTATCTAGGAATTTTAGGCGTTGGATGTAGCCAACGTTGTCAGGGGAAAAATGACTTATTTTCTCTACTAAAACTTTTGGTAGAGCCCCTTGCAGTAGGTTGATCTTTTGTGGAATAGCGATATCTTTTCGTTTGTTAACTTAATTGTTAAATCCGTTAATGAACCCAGGATAGCCTAGGATATCGCCATCCCACTTTTCTAAATAAAATTTAGGTGGTTTGAGATTTGCAAACCTGGCATCAACTTGATCTTTTGGATCATGTTCCCAACATTTCGAAATATAGTTTTCGGATGTTGGTTTTTCGATGGAGTTTGAGTCCATCGCTACTGCTAGGGGTGTTACCTTTTCTATTGAGTTTTGCGATAGCTCGCGACACGACGTGTCGATTGATTGAGAGTGATTTTGAGATAATGAGGGTTGGTTGGAACATTGCCTTTTGGGGCTAGGTTCACCCTCATTTAATTCAGGAAATATTATATTATCTAATGAATTTGAGTTTTCATTACCTGTCACCATTCCAGGCTGGCCCCGTTCTCCCCTTGCCGGGGTTCGATGCTCCACAGCTGCTGGTGATGGTGGCAGTGGTGAACGTTCACGTTCGGATGCTTTGGTGGCATCTGGGAGGTATTGGTGAATGAATTGCGCTGCCTGGACGCCAAGGTCCTCATGAACCTTGGCGGAGAGCTCGCGGACTTTTTTCTGCGAGGAGGTCAGCACCTTTTGGGCGTTGGCCTCCTTACGTAGAGCGTCCCCAAGCTCCCGCGCCAGTTCCAAGGCCCTAGCGTCCCAGCGTTCTTGTTCCTCTCGGCGACGCTTTTCCGTGGCGTCCTCACGTACCTCCGGTATGAATGGTGAAGGGTGTGGCGATTGTTGCTGCTGCACATTCGATTTTATAGTCGATTGCAGCACCAGCAGCTTTCGCTTGACCTGCCTGGCCCTGCGCAAGGTTTCTCTTGCGAGGCCACGTGGTACGTACTCGAGGTCTCGAATGGTCGCCTCGATCGCACTGTCTTCGTTAGACAGTGCGTTGATTTCGTACTGCGGTACGTGGAGTTGCTCGAGTTTTCTCTCGAGCGATTTCGCGTACTCTTCTGCGTCCTCGAGTACTGCTACGAATTGTTCGCGTTCATCGTCACTGTCGGTGACGTCGCTCGTGCCGTGAGTGGACGCTCGGCTGATGGGTTGTACGTCCATTCGTACAGGTGTGGTTGTTGGTTGACTCGGAGGTTGCTGCGTGCCCGGCAGAATAGCCGCCGCTTTTCGCAGCTCCTCCACCTCGATCTCATCTACCCAGCGCGGTTGTGGCGCTGGGGTCGCATCTGTCTCACGAAGCATTGATGCCTCGGTTTGCTCCTCCTCTTCCATCAGTAATGACTCTGGATCGAGGAGGACATCGATGTCGTCGCTGCGCGACGTATTTTTCTGCTGAATACTCATGTTCTGAGAACAGAAATAATTAAAATTGAGAGGGTCATGGTTGATCGATTCTAAGAAATCGTTTTCTGTTTTTTCGATTTTTTTTTCTAAGTTTTTAGGAAAAACGAAAAATCGGGCATGACCCGTGGGCGAAAACATTATTTTCGATTTCCGAAAAAATGTTTTCGAAATTTTTCTAAGTTTTTAGAAAAAACGAAAAATCGGGCATGACCCGTGGGCGAAAACATTATTTTCGATTTTGCGAAAGAGATGAATTCGAAAAATTTTTCTAAGTTTTTTGCAACAAACGAAAAATCGGGCATGACCCGTGGGCGAAAACATTATTTTCGAAATTTTTACAAACGAATAAAGATATTCGAATTCATTTCGGTTTCCATGTTTTATGCAGCCAGGAATTTATTTCAGCGCAAACATGGGGTCACAAACCGAATTGAATTCGTAATTAAATTACGTATAGAATTATTAAGCCATGTGCAGCTAAGATCGTTTTGCGATCTTGGCTGCTTTCAATTTGTTCGGACTAAATATTGAGGTTACAAATTTGGGTAACAAATCAATAAAAATTAAATAATTTGAGTCCGAATACCTATAATTTAGGCTCGTAACAATGGGTTACGAATGCATATTGAAAATATGGAGGCACTTTAGACGATATACTAAAGATTGAAAATTTTCGTAAGTGTACTTACGGTTTGTTTGTGATTAAGTAGCTGCACCCAATGGAAACTACACCACTACACTCCGGGGGGAATGAAGTTCACAAATTGCGTAATTAATTACGAAAAAATTTGTTAATTTTCGCCAAAGATTGCAAATTAATTAACTAAAACACGGTTATTTGCGGAAACGCACATTAACTCGATCACAATCTGACACGGAATGATTGTGATCGTGAATATATTCGTACACCCTGGGTACGCCGTGTTAAACACGCTGATGTTGCTGCTGCTGCAGCGTGATGCATAATTTACGTTTGTGTGCGTAAATGCACAAAGGGTTACAAACCCTTTTGCGTATGTGTGCGTATTCAACAAAAAATTCATACGAACATCTTCAACTGTTCATCGGCTGGTGAGAGCCGATTGGTTGAAGCGAATCTTTTGTTTTCATCACGATCGCTACATTTCCTCAGAAATTCGATCGAAAAGATGGTATTTTCGTCTCTTTTCTGGAACGTTTTTTAAAACGCGTGAGTGCGAGAGAGATAGGGATGTTAATATTTTTCTCCATCTCTCTCGTTTTGAAGGACGGATATACCATATGCGCTAACGTTTAGCGAAGTTTTCTGTATCTGATACAGCCTAAATATTTTTAGGACGAATTTTTGAATTCGATGTATATTATTCTTGGAATAATATACGTAATAATATACGTAATAAATGGCGCTGGGGGCGGCGGAAAAATAATTGAGAATTATTTTTTCGTCAGCCTAGTATTAGCGGCAATTACGAAGGTCATTTCTATACTAATTAACAATTAGGAAATGTTTTACTATACGGGGTATAGGGAAATACAACTGAATTGAGATTCAGTCTCGTTAATCAAACTGTTTAGGTTTGGGATTAACTGTTAGGTTAATTCTTAACGAGACTGTTAAGTGCGTACTAGGTACGGTTGAGAGTCATTGACTAGTGGAAGCGTGTGGGTTCGAAATTAAATTTCGGTTCTCGAAAGCAAATTTCGATGTTCGAAATTAATTTTCGGATTTCGAAACCAGGTTTCGATCTGTATTTTTTATTTTCGATTTCCGAAACCAAGTTTCGATTGGCGAAATTAATTTTCGAATTCCGAAACCAAGTTTCAATTCGCGAAATTAAATTTCGATTGAAGACGAATTAATGAATTCGAGATCCAGTGTAAGAAACCTTGCTCTGCTACCATGTAGTGGAGGAGTTTACTTTGTTGGTTTAACGTCACAAGGACGAATAAAATATCTCGTTGTCACACACCTTAGCTCTCGCCTCGCTGCTAGACAACTGTTTGGCGTCGCCTCAACCCAGTCTCTCCAGTCATGTCGAGTCCTCTGAGTCCTCTGCGCATCGCCAGTGCGCACAGGACTCGTGGCTACAGCCATGACAACATCTACCTATAACTACGTTGTTTCATATCATGATTCTTTGCCTTTCGGAAAAAAAAAAAAAAAAAAAAAAAAAAAATCATTTCCTCTCTCATAACCGAGTTACCCTACAGATAAGCATCGATTCTTTACAGTTGCATTGTTTCAACTCAGTCGTAACCCTGATTTCGTCAACCTTTATTAGGACATCTGCAAAACGGCAAACATCCGAATCAACGTATCGCGTATTATAGGTTATACATTATGACGTATGTAAGTACAGTTTACAAAGGCTTACGTATAATATTATAAACAAATCGAATGGAGTAAAAATAAATAGAAAGAACCGGCGTATTTAATAACGAATAATTGCGATCCAACTGAGAAATTACATCGTTACCGATGCCTTTTTTTTTTATTTTTCATTTTTTTCTTTTCTTTTTTTTTTCTGTCGTCCGACATGCATGCAATTCGGTCCAACAAATAGTTTTCGGTAGGTGTGTACTCTCGTAAAATATGTATAATGTGTGTTACTTTGTTGCATTGTCGTCCGTCGATTGTCGGTTTTCTCTCACTGCAAACCCAAAAACTGCGTGCAGCTATCAGATTGGGGAATGAAAGAGAAATAAGAAAAGAAAAACAGTAGCAAAGGAGACAAGAGTTTCAGATTGCCATATTTCCGCTTGTTTGCAAATAGTATAATTTTCACGACGGGTAGCCCCCCGCTAAATACGTGTTATCGCTCATTTTATTGGCAAAAATTCTCATTTTGAAAAACTGCGATTCAATGGGAGTGGGACATTTTAGCCCTATACGAAAAATAGTGGGACGTTTCCTACTTTTGGTAATAGGCCTGCATAATATAATGGCCAAACATGTTGGAGAACTACATTTAGATAGATATATATATATATATATATATGGTACTAAGTGGTTAAACATATTGATCGAGAATTTCCGGTTTTTAAAAGAGCTTCTTAATTTTTACTTATGCTGTACGTAGCTAGAGTTACCATAATTATGAAGTTCCGAACCGGAATAGGGGTGGGTACAGGTAGCTACACTAAACCATTTTTCATCTAATTTTTTTTGTCACTTATTCTTTTGCAGTATCCTTAGATTCACAAAATAATTTTCTGATTGATCCGTTTGAATTTATATTTTGAACAAGAATGTAGTTACAAGTTCTATTTTTAGATTTTGGTTCGGTGTCAGTTCTGAGAAGTGAAAACTTAAAAAAAACTGATGTCACAAATCAAATTATTCCACCAGTTATTTTTGATGTGTAAACATTTTAAGGTTCGGTGTCTATGGTAGGGGCTAAATGAGAATTACAATCGTCAGATTCGTGTAACTGTAACTTTTAAAATTGTAATTCTCATTTGTGTGCGTTACATTACATGCAGGTGTTTCGTTGTGTGTGTAGGTAACAGGTTGCGCATGCACACAACCACATTATTATCATGTTTACACATCAATCCTTCATGAACTCACGGCTTTTTTTAAATTTTAAATAAGAAAAGCGTGAGTTACAGTCACATTCATATCATCGCTTTTCTTTAAAAACCTCGTAAGTTGGACTTTTTGTGGTTTTCAAATTAAAGATGTTTTTTTAAAAAAATCAAAAAAAATCAATGAATTCAATTTTTTAGCCCTACTGAAGACAAGTTAAAAACTCAAAAGTCAGACTTACGAGGTTTTTATTGAAAAATTTAACCGACTTACGTGGTTTTTAATTTTACGTGAATTGAAATTTAGATTTAAAACTTCGTAAGTCTAAACAATTATGAATAAATAAATTGGGGAGGGTGAAAGAAAACAAATTATAATTTGTACTTGCCTGATTTCTTTTCACTTCTGACACTTATGTAATGACGTCAATTATTACGTTAGAAGAATTTTTCTAATTTTTTAAATCAGTTTTTTTTGTTGTTGTTCCTGAAAAACTTAATTTTTTTTACTTAGGTTTTTAAATAAAAACGACTATGTTTTTGAAAAAAAACTCTTCGCTAGAACTTAATCATGGAATCAAGACAGGAAATTATTGGCACTTTTTGAGAAAAAATATTTTATTTTTAGTTTTACTATGGTAAATCGAACAGCTTTTTCAAAGTTGAAGGGCCGCCTATTTCAAAATCAAACTGGTATTATCATTAATTTAGAAAAAAAGTGAAAAATAAAGTATTTTTGATTCGAAAAGTTTCCTTTTTATATTCTACCCTGAGAAGTCAAACAATTTCTTCGAGGTTCAAAGGTCGTACTTTTCCACATTGAACAACTAGTTTACCAAAAAATAAAAAACGAAAGGTAAACTTGGCGTAGATTTTATCTAATTGAACAAATTCACAAGCTACCGTATTTTTTGACATGTAAAATTACAGCTGGAAAGTTTAATAACATGCGTTAGTTTCGTATTCTTTAATCAGAATGAATTTTATTGTGGTACACGTGTACAGAGAGGCTTCATCGAGAAAATAGTACGTATGTCTATGCATCTTCGCCTTTTCTTCTGAAATATAATTCAGGTGAGTGGAATGTTGAGGTTACAATAGTCGTGTTTGTTTCCAATTAATTTCGACTTCCTCAATTTCAGTTTACTGCACTAGAATTGTTTCAAAATAACTCATCAACAAACCAAATTGAACTAACGATGATTGACAGGTATATCCAAGTCAGTAGGTAGGAAATCCACATTTTTTTAGGTGCTGTATTAGGAACTTGTTATCGTGGAAATCTAAGTCGTGGTCTGCGGGATCAATACTTTTAGTTCGATTCAAGGTCTTTCACTTTGTCAAGTCTTTATCATACTTTCGGAGGTTTCTAAACATTCTCCACATAGTCACGTACCATCGATAATACTACAAAATTTCCAAAATTTTTGTCTACCAACTGAATGAATATGAAGTTTTATTAGCAACTAAAGAAATATGATATATGAAGCGTTCATTACGAATAAGCGAATAATTTTGGAAAAATTATTTATAATTTAAATCAGTGACAAAGAAATTTAAAAAACATAATTGAAATATCTGATACCAAATTTTTAATGCAATAATACCGATTTCGAAAATATTTTATGATAGGTACTTACCTTTCTCATAGGTACTACTGGTTGAGAACTGCTCGGCTACAGGATTTTCGATATTATTTAAAGGTCTATCTAAATTAAGCCTATCATTCATATCCTACCAACATAGACCTATACCAGAATCTAGAAACTAACTCTTAGGTATGAAACTATCTGTATTGAAGACAAAATTTACATTAGCTGGAGACTTACGAAGTTTGCATTGAAAAATGGAACCAATTGAAATTTATATTAAAAACCCCGCAAGTCCAAAAAACTGTGAATAATAATAACGAGAGAGAGTGAAAGAAAACATAATATTATAATTTAAATAAATTTATATTGATTCCCAGTTATTTTCACGACAAGAAAATTTCTCACAAATCAAGTTCCCAGATATCTATTTTCACATATTATTACATAAACAATTTTTTTTAAAAGAAATTATCCATCTCCCATTCCATCTACTAAAAAAACAAATTGTGAAACTTGTTGTTGGAAAAGATGATTCGTGAAAATGAGTGTTGTGAAAGTAGAGGTCGTGGAATTTAATTTTTGGGAAATTTTCTCATGGTAAAAATTGCTGTCGTGATTTTTGATTCGTGAAAATAGGATACTCCTGTGATTTCCTTTTACTTCTCCTAAATATATATAATGATATAATGACGTCAATTATTATATTGAAAAAATTTTTCTAATTTTTAAAATCTTTTTTTGTTTTTCCTATAAAATTTGATTTTTTTGACTTACGAGGTTTTTGAAGGAAAGCGACGAAAATTGGTCATAGTATTAGGAGATATGAATTGGAAAATTCATTCCTTTTGAAATTATTTATTTTTAGTGTACGCTTCAATATTTAACCAGGTAATGATGAACAAAATCAAAACCCAGACCATGGTAGCCTAATTGCAGTAGGTATTGGTCTTCCACAACTAAATCTTCTGCTTGGTCATATTTTCTATCTTGATAGCTAAAAAATAAACATAGATACCATTTTTATGTCTTTTAAAAATATAAAAAATATCAATGTAACAACCACAAACCCCTTTAAACGTTCAGATGATGAGGAATTAAAAAAATACACACTAAGTAAAGAGGCATCTGAAATCGATTGCTTTGATTTAAAAGGCAATTTCAAATCAAGGGCTCATAAAGTCAACCTTTAATGTATAGTGGTGTTTAAATGCTAATGACGACACAATGTCCTAGAATTAGGGCATCATGTAACCAAAAAATTGAATCGAGGGGTCTTGAATTGTGTTTTTAAGACATTTTATTTTTTTGACTTTGACTATGTCCTACGGCTGAATTCTTCTTGACTTGAATTAAACTTCTTCGGACACGGCAAAACGCAGCTTACATTTGTCTTCATACCTCAGCAAATTAATATGACAAATCAGCATTAAGCTAAGTTGCACGGATAGAAGAGCCTAACAAAGTTTTGGTCCATACAAGGTTTGAAACTTACAAAAACAAACAGCAGAACTATAATTACAAAAGAACCATAGTGTCAACAAAGTGGAGCAAAGCAAAGTCTGTAGTGGAAAAATAAAAAGTTAAAAAAAAAGCTATGGCAGACAACAAGTAGGAGAAACCATCAGAAAGCTGTTGTGTCTTCACCTAATTGTGTGTCTTCATGAGTGACGGTTTTGTTATGTAAAAGACTCCTAATATGAAACTTTAGGTCTCGGAGCTTTTTGGAAAAAGTGAGGGTGAGGTGAGAAAAATAACTAACATAGATGGAGTCAAATCCACTATGCGCAAGGAGAAGGCTCGATGCGGCCTTTAAATGACAGAGCAAGGCAGTCATCTTGAACCAAGCTTGTCTTAAAGTTGTCTTCAACACACCAAATTTCCCTCCTAACAGATGCCAGGAACTCCATCTGATCGTATTGTCGACTGATGCTTCACCACGCAGGTGTTTTTAAAAGATCGCCTTGAAGTGCGATATGGAAACTTGAGAAATTAGAGATGACTTGTATGTCGTCACTATTGGTCCTTCATGATGAAAGAACATCCCTAATATGCCTTTTGTCTTCAACTGAACCTATCTAGAATTCAACTACCATCCTAGTTGTCTTCAAGGTAGACCAGATTGAAGTATATTCTGCATCTCGAAGATAGTACACTTATTTAATTGCCTAATGTGAGGACTTAGACGTACGACTTGTGACTTGGACCTGCTACTATCCGCCTACACAAGAAGGACTCATTTGCAAAGACAAACCAAGTACTGGATGTGGCCAGTGCAAAGAAGAGAGTGATTTTAAAATTAGAATTCGTGTTTGCAAATCAGTTCTTCTTGTTAAGGAAATTTCCCCACTTATTGTCTGCTAATTGCCTTCAAACATGCGATGTCGATAATAAAAAGCGAGAGGAATTACCAAATATTTACAACCAATGAAATTACAGATAGCAGAAATATATGTACGTCGACATATAATAGGCAAAAGCTCACGTGGATGACTGATAAAATAAAATATAATAAAATATATTAAATGACTGCAAACTGCAAGCAAAGTGTGGAAAGACCAGAGATAAAGCAAAAAGGTTGGCTGCATTCATGTCCGTCGATGGGTTTTTACTTTCATTCAATTCGTCTTCATTTCATATATATCTCATGGCGCCAGTCTGTAGGATCGAACCAAATTATTGTCTGAAATTGTCTAAATTTGGAAGAATCGTTACTGAAATAAAATACATTATAATTGCCTGAAAGAGAATCAGATTTTATTTCTGTCTTCACGTCTTCATCTGAATACGAGTTCGAATTCGGATAATATAATGTCCGAATTTGAATTTTGTCTCTCGAAAAATTGTCTGAAATTGTGACGTCATTATTTTGTCTTATTTTTGTTGAAAATAATTTTTATTTTAAGGTCCAGATCTCGGACTTCTCAGTAGGTACCTAGATACCTATTGCAAGTGAGACTCAAGTATTTTATTGAGAAAATTTTACAGTTTGTTCAAATGTTTCTTCACGTTTTGCGTTGAGTATTGGTGTTCCAAAAAATACCAACACTAAGATGAAGTCTTACATTTTTCGCATCATCAAATACCTACAACTATCCTAATTTAGAACTCATGATATAAGTATTATAGTTGTTTTTTTGGAGCAATAGCTTAATTACGTTACCTGTTATGAAGGCACGAAAATGTATCCTACGAAATACAAATTCAAGATGTCGAACAAATAATCCTCAAGTTTGCTGTTCTTCCTCCATGTAATCTTGTCATAATTCTCATCGTACTTATAGACCCGTACTCTATAGCTGAAAAGAAAGTGTGTTAGAGTATCAGCAAACAAAGGTGGACCTACTTCAACCCACAAAAAGAGAAAAACAAATCAATACAATATCGGCTATGCCTCATAAACACGCGAAAATGTTGAAAACTGATATGAATGGCGCCCATTACCCGTCCAAATGAAAAACATGCAAACAACAAACGAAAATTTCTTTTGCAAACAGTAGGTAGGTACTCGAAAAATGAAGTGATAAGGTGTCAGCTCACAAAAGTGTACCTATTTAGATGCTTTGCTGGCGGACGGACGAACCCGTTAAGTAAATATTTTTTTATTATCGTCGCAAGCAAATTTTTGTGAATCACAAACACGCATCTCAACAATACTCCAAAATCGATTTACATCGAATAACCCTTCCATTATGTCGCTGGTTGGTTCGAAATTTGAATAGGAGGAAGCGTTTACCTACTCGTGGGTATAATGTAGTCGACGAATTTTTCACCTCGTACATACCCACGAAAAAGTAAGTCTTCTTTATAACGGTGAGGAAGAAAGAAATGCGTGATACGCGGACGACATCTCTGACAATATAAAATTGAACAGTGAAAGACCGCATACAAAATTAGGGATGAAGTCTATCGAGCTAACCATCTGAAAGTGTGCCTTCGCTGGGTAATTCGGACATTAGGCTGTTTGTTGGCATTTAATTGGGTGATTTGATTACGAAAAACGATAAACGGCCCAAGATGATGCTTTAATTTGCACGATCAATCGAGGCGGTGTCCATCAGTGCACCAAAAGAGTGTCAAAACGGTTTACTGGGGGCGAAGAGTTGCTATTAACTGGTATCCGATAAGTGAAATGACCAGTAAGTAAATTAAAAAAGGGTTGCATGGACAGAATGGATTAGCTGAACGAAACGCCGTAGTTATTATCATTTTCTTTTCTGGTTGTTAGACTGGGCCAGATGTTTTCAAGATCAACCTATATGGTTCAAAGAATTTGAACCAAAATATAACTGGTTAGGCTATGTATAGATAGGTACTTAGTACCTAGTTCATCGAGCTTTGCTCCGACGTGGAAATTATATTTTGTTAATTTAATTCAAGTTGGGGAATTTCATAAATATATTTTCATAACAAATCTCGAATCTCGAGAGTAAAATTAAAAATTGCAAACCGTAAACTCAATACTTCATTAGTCATAAATCATAATGATCATACGCTGCCTAGGCCCACCAAAAATCGCTAATAAAATCTTACCTATTCGCTTCTTTTAGCCAGGTGAACTTTTCATCATTCGTTGTTATCGCTTACTGGGCTGATGGCTAAATTGAGATGCTCATATTTCTGTTCGAGGAATTTTCACAAAATTGGGACCTATCTAAATCGTTTTTTTGAAACCAAAAATCTCTTAAAACAAAAATAGTTGTATTGGAAGTACTGTCCTATCGATCAACACCAACACTGGTGGCATGTGACAATAAATTGTATTAAATATTTCTTATAAATTCTGTAGCTAGTGGTTTGAAATTCAGCGTTTTATTGCCAAAATAAAAACAAAAATATCAGTGGGCGCATATCGATTGAGCGCAAAGCTCAGAAAAGCTCATCGATAGCGCGCCAAAAGAAGAAAAGTGTGTGAAAGGACTGGAGTATTAATTGCGCGCCTACTTGCGCCACTGAAATAATAAGCAATCAATTGATTGGGCGCCTGCCTGTGATCATACAAAAATTGGTTTCCAGACACGCGAGAAAATGTACCTATGTCTGGTTGTTAAGGTTGTTGGCAATAGAGGGTGAAAAAAAAAAGTCAATAAATAGTTCAGGCTTAGTATAGAAATACTTACCAGCGCCTAGCTTTGTGGGTTATAATCTTAAATCATATCCAAGTGGTCAAAATGCGATCGCTATTGTACAATATCACATTATTAGGCGCGCTATCAGTGTATTACACAGAAAGGCACATAAATAAACTGGCGCGCTATCGATAACAGGGGGTAAAAGACATTGGCGCGCAATCAATGACCTCCTTATCTGCCTGAATATTCTTTCGTGCTCAGTCAATAATCTCCCATATCAGTACCTGAAGAACTATCCCGGCGATCCGCACAAAAATTAGGAAGTCAGATTCATGGCTGAGTTCTAATATTCGTTTCAAATTTCGTGATTATTGAACAAAAAGCTGGACCTGTGCCATAGTAACAAGAAAATTGCATAGATATAATTATGTATTAGGAAATTCTGTTTTTGGTGTCTAAATTTTCCTTGATTTATGAAACAAAAAACATAGGTACCTACCCCTTACCAGCTGAACATTTCATAATGTTGAAATTAATGAAAACCTGAAAAATAATATCATTGTGGGGACAATACTCGTATGAGGTAATAGGGGCTCGAACCCCTCGACGACAGTTGCCGCCCAAAGGCTGGCAATAATCGTCTTTATGACGTTAAACGAATTTACACTGGTGCGTTTGTATGTTCGTACCTGTACGTATGTACAGGTAAGATACATTGCACGGGCTGAGATCAATTACCAGATAATGATCTCGGTGATGTCATGGCCCGGTACCAAACGCGCTGCGTCATTTCTTATCACCTCGACAGAGGAAAGAAACGACGTAACACATGACATAATTACGTACATGTACGTATGTATGTGTGTCTGTGTGCGTGTGCCAAATTCTGTATATAAACTCTCAGAACTGGCTCAAAAATTGCCAGTGTTCGCCGAGGATTTGGCTCTCCCATACTTAACCGTATAAAGTGGCAGAACACACAAAATACTGTTGAAGACCTTCTAGTGCAAATATCTTTCACAACAAGGTATTCCACAGTGGAGACCCCGACATGATTTTTTTGGCTACGTTGTGGGTGTATAGGCGCGTTGTGCTAATTCTAAAACTAGGCGCAGTGCGCTGGCAAGTAACTTGCTTGTGATACAAATTTTTTCACAGACCTAGACACCTTGGGCTGTCGAAGCAGAGGTCTGACTTTAAAAGTGGGAAATTAAACTCCCCCTTCCAAATATATTTGCTGGAAGGGAACCAAGAGAAGTAGACCTGGAGGAATAAAGTTGCCCTCATCCGCCAACTCCTCCAGCTTTGACCAGAGACTCTGAAGTCTTTGAGACTCCGGAGAAAAAAAAATGAATCCGGGGGCCAGAAGCCTTGCGTTTGGGAGCTGCAGAACCCTGCGATCCAAAGGCAGAGGATTGAGATTCCAGAATTTTTGCCAAATGAGGTAGAACTCTGGTTGACTCTCCTCGAAGGTCGTTTCAAAACAGAAAATCTACAGAACAACCAGAAGTATTTGCACATTTGCAGCGGCATGCCCGCAGAAATATTACGCCGCATTCCGGATATCATGGAATGCCCTCCGGCGGAAGCAGATAAATACAGTTGGTTCTGCAAGAAAATTTGAAATGTATTTGGTAAAACTCAAAACCAAATTATTGATGATGTTATGGGTGGAATGAAGATTGGAGATGATAAACCCTCCACCTTCATGGCCAAATTACGACAGCAGGCTGACAACATCATATCCCCATCAGTCATTGGGAACCAGTTCTGCAAGCAACTGCCCCAACATGTTGTACAGGGTCTGGCTGCTGTGTGTACCACGGTAATCAACAATTCCGAGGACCTAGACTTCTTGGCAAAGAGTGCTGATAGTGCACTGGAACATTCGAGATCAGCATCCTTGATTTGTGCAGTATCGACGGAGACCGGAGAACTAGCTCAGCTTAGAGCCCAGATAGCTCAGCTGACTAGCAAAATAAAGAAAAAGAGCAATAACAATAATTCAAGAAACGGTAGAAGTAACAACCTCTCGAAAAGCAGGAGCAACAATAGCAATAATGATAGAAAGTCCAGGTCCAGCGACCGAAAGAGCAATTCTACCAGGGGTCAGAGTCCAACTCCCCCTAGAAGAACATCATCCCCCAAACCCCGGTCTCAAAACTGGGACAATAAATCCTGCTTCTTCCATAATAGATTTGGCGCAGAGGCCACCAAGTACAACAATAGATGCCAATTGTGGGGAAAAACGTACAGTAAGCCGTCAAACTAGAAAGAGGGGTTGTCTATGTGGCTGAAGATCCCTTGAAAAAGTACTCACGCCGCCTGTTCATCAAGGACAGGACAAAAAGGAGACTTTACCTTATAGACTCAGGTGCTGACTTGAGCATTTTTCCAGTAAGTAAAAATCAAAAGGCATTTCCTCCGAAATATTTCCTCCGAACTATGAATGGTCAAAACCTTCTAGCTTACGGAATAGAATCCAGCAAAGTAAGCATTGGTTTGCGAAGAGACATGACATGGTCCTTCACAATTGCGAACGTTCCAACTCTGATCCTGGCCACAGATTTTCTCGCGCATTACAGCCTGGTCATTGACCTCAAAAATGGAAAAATCATAGACAACAAAACTGGTCTATAGGTGGAAGGAAAAACGCTAGCGTACCAACTGGACACCAACATATCCAGCTGCACTAAAGTCGACGAACAATTCCTACGGATTCTGTCAGACTATCCTGGAGTCACTCAACCTGCCTGATAAACTCAAAGCAGCACGGGAATACTATGATCGCATACTAGGAGAAGGCATATGCCGCCCCTCGAAAAGCTCATGGAGTTCCCCGATCCACATGACCAAAAAAGCAAGTGGCGAGTGGCAAATTGTTGGAGACTACAGAGCCTTAAACGCCAAAACAGTTCCTGATCGCTATCTAGTCCCAAACATAATGGACTTCAATGCGAATATGAAGGATAAAACGATGTTCACAAAAATCGACATCAACTGGGCATTCCACCAAATTCCAATGGCTGAACAGGACCATCCAAAGACAGCGGTCATAACCCCCTTTGGTTTATTCGAATACCTTCGAATGCCGTTTGGACTTCGTATTTCTGCACAAACTTTCCAGAGATTCATCAAAGGACTGTTTATGGATTTGCCATTTGCTTATGCATATTTGGATGACATATGCATTTGCTCAGAAGGTGGTGAGCAACAGCACAAGAAGAATGTAAGAGCCATCGTACAACGTACACACGCTGCTGAACTTACTATCAATGTTGGAAAAAGTTTATACAAACAGACCAAAATTGACTTTCTCGGCTACCAAGTCTCAACCGAAGGCATTTCCCCCCTGAAGAACAAGGTAGAGCCTATATTGAAATTCCCGAAACCCTCAAAAGTTGCAGAACTCAGACGCTTCTTGGGGATGGTGAATTTCTACAGACGTTGCATTAAAAATGCCGCAGCTAAACAAAGTAAGCTTTTTGCATTGATAAAAACAAATAAAAAGAAAGATAAGACTCCACTCGATTGGACAGAAGAAGCTGAAAAAGCCTTTGAAAATATTAAAGAAACACTGGCAAATGCAACGCTACTCGCTCACCCAGACAAAAGTCTGCCGTTATGTGTTGCAACTGATGCATCCGACTTTGCTATTGGTGCATCACTGTACCAAAAGGACAATGACAAGAAGTTACCGCTTGCTTTCTTCTCCAGAAAGCTATGAAAAACCGAGAAGAATTACAGCACATACGACAGGGAGTTACTGGGAATATTTGCTGCGTTGAAGCATTTCAGGCACCAATTAGAGGGCAGATGTTTCACTGTGTATACAGATCATAAACCCCTAACACATGCCTTCACACAAAAGACAGAACCTGCTTCCCCGAGAAAAGCTCAAAAATTGGACTACATAGGACAGTTGACTACGGACATCCAGTATATAAGTGGAGAACTCAACACTCCAGCTGATGCTCTCAGTAGGATCGAAGCCATCTCGGCACTGTCTCAATTACCTTACGCTGAAATAGCTAAAGAACAGTTAAGGGATGCAGAACTGCAAGAACTTTTGTCAAACAATGAAACAGCTCTCAAATTGAGACAAAGGAAAATCCCTGGTACTAATGTTTTACTAACATGCGACATTAGTACAGGCAAGAATAGGCCATTCCTGCTGACAAAGTATCGCAAATTGGCTTTCAGTAGTGTGCACAATCTATCGCACCCTGGACCAAAATGCACTGCTGGATTAGTAGCATCAAGATTTGTTTGGCCTCGGATGAAGTCCAACTGCAACAAATGGGCTCGCAGTTGCCTGAATTGCCAAGAGTCCAAAGTAGGAAGACACACTCGTTCACCTCTCAAATCTTTTAAACAAACGGAGCGGTTTAAAACCATACACATAGACTTGGTGGGTCCATTACCCCCATCCCAAGGACACAGATACCTGTTGACATTGATCGATAGAGCAACTCGATGGCCAGAGGCAGTTTGTCTCTATGAGATGACAGCTCCCACGGTAGCTGCCAGGTTATACGACACCTGGACTGCCCACTATGGCGTACCTGAAGTCATCATCACGGACCAGGGTCGTCAATTCGAAAGCTCGCTCTTCCAAGAGCTGTTTAAGAAGCTTGGTGCACAACACAATCACACCACAGCTTACCATCCTCATGAAAACGGTAAAGTTGAGCTATGACACAGAGCTTTGAAAGCCTCCATCATGACTTGCAACACCAAGAGATGGGTTGACATATTACCAACCATCCTCTTGGGCCTTCAATCTGCTCTTCAAACGGATACAGGACACTCTGCGGCGCTGTTAGAGCTCGGCAAAGAGTTACGCCTACCAGGGGACTTTTTCACCCACTCGAAAGAAATTAGACCCAAAACGCTCGTCCAAAACATACAGACTGATGCCAACAGTTTTTTGAAACAGGCAGCTTGTCATGGCCAACCAAAGATTTATGTCTCCAAACACTTGGCCACAACTTCTCATGTGTTTGTCAGAGACGAGAAAATAAGATCTTCGTTGGAGAAAGAATACGCCAGTCCTTATAAGGTTATATCACGAGATGACAAGAATTTCATGATACTAATCGCAGGTGAAGAAAAAACGATTTCAATTGACAGATTGAAACCTGCGTACCTTATAAATGACGACAGAAAAATGCTCCAAAGAGCAACAAGGAAGACGACAGACAGGAAAATAGAAGAAGAAAAACAGACTGAACAGTCCGATACCACACAACCACAAAAAGTTGAGGACAAACCAGTCAAAAAAGGTGACAAATCACAAAAAACACCAGTAGAAAAAACAAAAATTAAGAAAACAGTGAAGTTTAGTGACGAGATTGTCAAAATATAATACGATCTGTCAGCTCCCTTATGTCCACAAAAGAGAGGCAGGCCCCTTGGCAGCAGAAAGCGAAAAAACCAGATTCCAACTTGAAAATCCGAGAGATTGGCAAGGAGAAACTAAAAATATTCACAAAAGTCAATATTCGCTTAGAAAACTACAAACCCGCATAAAAATATGCACGAGAATCTGGGAATATTTGTAACAAAAGAAATTACGCAGATAAGCAGAGAATAAATGCGTGCAAATAAAACACAACACGAATAAACAAACCCACGTGCGATACGGAAGAAAACATTGCAACGTGTTTCTATTGATAAATATTCCGATAACAAACAGTCAATAGATCGTGACGTCACAAACGAAGAGTGCATTCCTTTGTGAAATACAAAATTCAAAAGTACGAAAATTTAAACACGCTTAACTCTGCTTATACTTAACAGATTTTGACTGGAAAACTTTTCAGCTAAAGAATATTTAATGCACTATCACCTCCGAACATGTCTGAAATGAGATAAAGACTTGGAATAAAGCTGCGATCGAAAATATTCTCGCAACGTTTTTCACTCCCCTTTCTGCTGTTGACAATTTAACACGCCGAAATTTCTACTATATTTTCTTTCTTTTCTTCCGTAAAATTTTGTCTTTCCTTCCTTATATCATGTCGTCCCCAACTAATACCCCATTCTCAACTCCAGAATTCCAATTCCTCGTTCCACCTGTACCTCAGCCTGTAAAGACTAAGGAACAGATGGAGCAGGAAAAGGAGATCGAACAAATAGAGAATGAGTTGCTGATGGATACGACATCGGCTGTGGACATAGTTAAATTGATTTCCGCACCCCTTCCTGCCCTCATCTCACCCCCAAAGTCACTGGAGAAGACACAGAGAGTGGAGAACCCACCCTTGGAGTCTTCAACCCTGATGGCGTTGGAGGTGAAGAGGCAACTCCCGGTAGAAGAGGTGCCTCAAATATGCCCTCCTCTTACCTTCAGTCTGATCTACAAAGCATTGGAAACTTCTAAATCGCCGATGTTTAAACGACAGCAACCAAAAACCCCGTCTGCTCCATCGAAATCCTTACATCCCCATCCTTACAACCGTCCAGCACAAAATCGACCACCCAGACATAGGGGGCAACAGAGCGGAGAAACATATCAGGCCTGATTCAATGCTTGTAAGCATTCTTACGAGTGTGTGGGAGCTGCTGTTGGCTCGGCTATGGCCAAATGGGAGAAGGACCAGAGACAGCAGTAGACTCAATAAGTCCCCCCAGGCATGTGACTTATCATTTTTGCAGCGCAAAAACTGGGGGGAGTAGCTGTAGGGACAATACTCGTATGAGGTAATAGGGGCTTGCACCCCTCGATGACAGTTGCCGCCCAAAGGCTGGCAATAATCGTCTTTATGACGTTAAACAAATTTACACTGGTGCATTTGTATGTTCGTACCTGTACGTACGTACAGTTAAGATACATTGCATGGGCCGAGATCAATTACCAGATAACAATCTCGGTGATGTCACGGCCTGGTACCAAACGCGTTGCGTCGTTTCTTATCACCTCGACAGAGGCAAGAAACGACGTAATGCATTACATAATTACGTACATGTACGTGTGCATGTGTGTCTGTGTGCGTGTGCCAAATTCTGTATATAAACTCTCAGAACCGGCTCAAAAATCGCCAGTGTTCGCTGAGGATTTGGCTCTCCCATACTTAACCGTATGAAGTGGCAGAACACGCAAAATACTGTTGAAGACCTTCTAGTGCAAATATCTCTCACGACAAGGTATTCCACAATCATCATGCATACCTATCTTAATGAGAATAGTGTATTACCCACCAATGTTTGAAAGTGAAGGTTTACATGCGAGGGTAAGTTTGCAAAATGAGCCTAGTGAGTAAGCAATTTCTGAAGCATGTAAACTCAGTTTCAAACCTTGTTGAAGAAGATATTTTTTTAATATTAAAGATCAAAAATCAAATAAATCATTGGAACAGAACTATTAAAAACTAAGTACTGATTGTAATTGTTAGCAATTTTCAAGAGAAAAAATAATCAAAATAAATGAATATACACATAGTGACTACCTTCTTTCAATTAGCTTTCGTAGCATAGTTGGTATTGTAACAGCTTCGTATCGCAGTGATTACAGACTCAAATCCTAATCAGATCATTGAATATTTCATAAGAATAAAAATTTTAAGTTAATAGAAAATCTCTTTACATTGATTTTACATCATTCATCAATGATACGCACTACTTTGTGTTTGCAAAATACGATTGTAAACATTGCCTGTCTGATCGCGTAATATAATTAATAATTTATAGGTATATTGCCAAACTTAATTTTATTTCACTTAAGTTCCAACATTTTTCCTTGTTTTGCCTTTTTTCACTGATTTTTTTTATGGGACAAGAACCTCAATCTATCCCACAATCACTGCGCCCATGAACACATGAAAAAAGCAAAAAACAAATAATTTATTACGCTATGGGGAGAAAAAAAATTCTGCAACTGGCAAATTTGGTTAAATTATCAAAAAAACTATCAAAAAAAAAAAATTATAAAAAAAAAGAAAATCTATATCAACAGTTATCGATATTGGGCAATTTTTAAGAACTAACTACTTTACTTATGTATGATCATAGGATTTCATTGAATTCAAATAATATTTGGTGCTGTAATATTTTAATAACTTGACAACTACCACCTACCTATTGGGATGTCCAGTGGTAGTGGAGAACTAGAGCTCATTAAGTACTATCACTTCTGAAAGATTTTTCATGGAGATTGTTTACAGATTTTTACAGGCTATTTCTCATAAGGAAAAAAGTATCCATATTATCCTTTTGTAGTTATTTTTTATCAGTCAATTTCATAACATATTAGTAGAGCGCAGATTTTTTGGCATTATTAGGGTTAAAATTTGGCAATAAAAATTGTATTTTCAACATTTTTTGCCAAAAACAAAAAAAAACCTTTAGACAAGAAAATAGCACCAAAAAACTTCAAATTTTGATTTTTTCTCAAGTTTTCAAATTTTCTATATGAAAATGATGTATTGTTTAAAGAAAAATTCAATGAACCCATTGCCAGAGCTCTAGATATCTGTCTTTCATTAACAGGATGGATGCCTAGCATCAATTCAGCTCCCTGCAATTTGACATTTACTTTCAAATAGATAATAAAAATAGCACCTAAAAACTTGAAATTTCAATTTTTTCTTCAGTTCTGCAGTTTTTCTAGGAAAATATACTGTTACATCTCTGGCCCGGATCATTGAGACCAACAAAATAAGTAGAAATAATCAAACTACTTTTTATTCAAAAACAAACAAGTTACAATTATTCGGAAACAAACATATTATGATTACCACATCGCAAAATATTATACTTAGTCTTATTATATAACTATCTTATTCCTACATGTGTCTCGCCTCCACTTAGGGCGGACTACTACTTGGACATATTGAAATGTCTTCAGACTGTGAGATCAGATAGAACAGTACTATACTGATACTCAGTAGAAAGGCAAATGAAGTCCCGGTGTAATTTGAATTACCAGGTCACCTTTTTTAGTACCTAAAATGTTTATAAATGTACTTCAGGTAAATAGCTAAATAGTGCTGACAGATATGCTGACTAGTTGTTTGTCTGCATATTCGTTAGCACCATTAATTAGATTACTGATCAGAGGTAACGGTGAATATTTAATAGAAATATTCGCCGTTATTTGTTACGAAGTATTTAGGTCAGCAAATGTATTCGTCTATCTAAATACGATGGAACATACACGTTTTTGGAAATTTTTTGGCAATTACATCATTTTTAGCCTTTTTTGGCAAAATAACATTTTTTTCCCAGCTCTCCCAACCCATGAAACAAATTTCAATTTGATTTCCAAGCCCTTGCCCTTTGAGGAAATGATTCGGAAAATACCAGAGAATGCTTGCATTACATATTAGTAACAATAAAAAACAAAATCATTATTTAGTCATCAAAAATTTCACTTCTCACATTAAAAATATTTCCTTTCAAAAATTCCTGTTTTTTACATAAAAACTATTATCAAACGGATATGATCAAACTTTCAACACTTTTAATTTCTGCAACTAGAGAGAAATTCTTTTGTTCTGGACTTCCCAATTCGTTATCATTTTAATCGAACACGCACACTGGGATCTTGGCTTCGGTTTTTCAATTTTTTATAATCTTTTGTAAGATAGGTATTGGGAAAAAAAATGAAAATCCTGTCTCGTTTGCCTCCTAAAATATAGCTCTTGATACCAATTATTAGCATTAGAAAATATTACATTTACAAAAAAAAAAAAAGATATTAAAAAATAAAATAAACGAAAAGCTACTTCAGTTAACGGAGTGACCCTTCGTGAACAACCTCATTTCATGCTGTGCTTTAACGTTGAACAAAATATTTTGACTTACGAATTCGCAAACAATGAAAATTAACTTACTGTTTAATTTCTTTCTCACTCGATCCGAAGCAGAAAATTTTCGTGATTTTTTCCATCCGATATCAAAAGCGAGCACGCTGCGATATCAGTTAATCGATGTTCGCAGTCTGTTTAATCGATTCTCGGAAACAAAGTAATTTCATTATTCGCCTTTCAATAGGGTATAAAGTGAGTTGGGTTTCAATCTCGTATCCCGCTGACGAAATTACATGGCCACTTTTTTTGTGTTTATACTGCATAAACGCCTAATTTAGCATGAAAAAAAAAAAAAAATCATTCGATCAGCATGATATCGATTTGGAACATCGATAGCGAAATAGGCTGCTTCGTTTAGACTTCGGGTGTGGGAGGCGAAGTTTTTCGCTTTCGGTTCTATTTGAAAAACGAAATTAAACTCCAACGAAAATTTTACATCCCCAAACAAATTTACAATTAAGCATTTTCTTCTTCATGTTTTTGTCTTGTTTATTGGTGTCGGTCACTCTTGCAAGATTGACACTAATTTGTGTACCTATCATGAAAAGCTGAATTAAACTTGCCAAACAATACTTGTTAGCGAATAAATACCTGGGGAGTAAGAAAATAAAACAAAGACCGTTCCCCTAACCACTAGTCTACTCTCGGATGAGAATTAGTCAAAGTTCAGAAGACTTTGTACTAAATAAATATTCTTGCATAGGTACTTACTTTGGGAATTGGAAGCATATAATTTGGTACCTATAAGTTTTATTAAGCCTAGATGCCATCAAGAATAATAGTTAAGCTATAAATTTGGTTACGTAGGACCAAGACAGAGCGTTGTTCTTTTGGAGGGAAATGAAAAAAATTTTGCTGAATAGTGCACTTTTCAGTTTTTTTTTTCTGTTTTCCAGCAAATTTTTGATTGTTTTTATAAGGATTCAGGGGTTTTACTATCATTTTTTTTTCCTTGAACTTACGTCTTTTTGACTTTGTTTTTTGAATTTAGGAGGGAAATTTCTCCATTGACCCGCTCATAGATCCGCCGCTTAGACTGAGATAAATTCTTTCCTACACGTCAAGACCAAGACTAACAGCAGTTCAGTTAACTGGGCTCGATCAAGACAAAGTCTAGGCTTCTTGATGCAGGGCCTCAGAGAGAAATTTCGGGCCTAGGAGAAATAAACTGAAGGGCCCCTCTTAGCTCCAATTGCAGGATTTGTCTTTGGAAAGGGGTTATAAATTTAGAAAATAATTTAGCTCGCTCTTCTCACAAAGTTAATTTTTTATATACGTTTTGGGTTCTAAAACATGTATTTTAGTGGTTTTTTGTCAAACCTTCGGAAAATTTACTCCCAAAAACCTCATCAAGGATCGGTCCTGACGCCCTTTTTCACCGTTTATACTTAAAATTACAATTTATTTCTAAATTAAGGCCATTCCGGGTCCCCTAAAGATGTCCGGGGCCCGGTACCTTTGGTACCCTTTCTCCCTCCCACTCAAAGGCCTTGTATTGATGTAAATCAAAGACTAATACAAAGACTAAATTATGCAAAATCCAGCAAACACCGAGAATGTTGATGTATGATTGAGAGTACGGATATAAGACGAAGATCGATAATATAGTATTGGTCTGAAACATACTTTTACGCCTCACTGGTCAAAGCTAATTAAACATATTACGCATCCTATGTGTTTCATAAATCTTGTAGATAAGATCGAAAAAACCCATAAAAACATAGCCATGTACAAGAAAATTAACGATAAATTTCGGTTTTATAAAGAGCAGTGCTACTTTTTATTATTACCTACTCAGTTTCTTTTCTGATGTGTTTTTTCTGCAGCACCACTGTATTGTCAACGAACAAAAAAAAGCACAAGGCGACAAATTAATGAAACAAAAAAGAGTATAAAAACAGAGAAATCAACAGAGAGATGGAGAGAAAGAGAAAATGAAAACTGTGACGGAAGATTAAAGAAGAAGGAACGAAAATAAAATAAGAAGAAAAAAAAAGGGAAATTAAGCACGAAAAAACAATTTTACTTACCCCCGAAGTAATGTTTTGAAAAAATAGAATTATTATTTAATACTCGATTAGGGGAACAATATATTTGCCATTTGGGTGCTTGAAATGAGCTCTAAATTGAATCGCGTACGTCTCTCTTTCTCTTTTAGGTACTCTTTCTCGTTTTTTTTTTTTTTTTGCTTTAGTCTTTCATCCCTTTCAATCCACACCCCCTCGAAAACGCCGCAGGATCGTTTAGTGACACAGAATTTTTTATATACATATATACATAATATATAATAATATACAATACAGTCGTCTCCTTTTCTCTCTCTTACTTTTCTCCTCTCACCGTTCTTCCTCTCTGTGTTTTTCGCTGCTGTTTTCATCAACTCGGCTAACGGCCGTATATTTTCTCTCTTACACTAACGGATACATCATTAACTGCAAATAAAAATAATAACGCCGAAATGATATTAAGTATTTTCCGGGTCGACTTTGAATAAGAACTTAATTTGACAGATGGGTCTTTCCTGACTTATCAAGAAAACTAAACGATTTTTCGTTTTTGTATATTACAGTATATAAGAGAGAGCGGAGAGAACGTAATAAAAATAACAGTAAGGAGTAACAAAAAAAAAAAAAAAAAAAAAAAAGACTTGTCACTCGAATACCTAATTCGATTTTCTATGCTTCCTCCTCACCAACTCCCATCACTAAACTCTTTTCTTTTTTTTTTCTTTCACTTCTACGTTTCTAAAAAATACTCGTAAAATAATGTTTTTCGTTTCGTACGCAAAAACTTTGAATTCAATTTTTCATTACCAACAGCGTACAGAAAGCCTGAAAGCTATAAGCGACATATAAGATGCAGAAATAATAAGTTATTTGAAACTGCAACGTCAACGTACTGGTATGCTTACCTACGTTTATTTTTTAAATCTGTAATCTATAATTTAGTTTAATAGATTCGATGAGTTTTACAGATGTCGATGGATAAGGTATAATTTTTCAATGTTTGCAACCTTCTGAAATTGTAATTAATAAAACCATAAACGACTTTATTAAATTCAATTTCAGTGATCCGTTATGGAAGTACAGGTATATTTTTAATGAGTTAATTATTTTTACTTTATCAAAGTAATACTTTAATTTTTTTATTTTTTTTATTAAATTGCAAATTTAATTTTTTATATAAATTTATTTATTTTTGAATTTTGATTTCATAATTCTAATTAATTTTAGTAAATAAAATTATATTTTAAAGATATATTTAAAAGTATTTAATTTAATGTATAAAATTTTAATTTTGGAAATTAAATAATTTGTTATACTTTATTTTATATTTTGCGAATATTTTTTTTTTTATAAATTATGGAATTTTCTGTCATATGACATGAAAAACATACTACTCTGGCCCACTAGATTTTAATGGAATATCTGTATGGACTGTGAAGAACTTTGCTCTCAAACTTAAACACATAATATCACTTTAAGTGTAAAACACCTTATTTATAAGAAATTAAAGTATAATTTTGTTTTACTGGATACCCAATCACCAAGGACGTAGATAGAAAATTTTCCATGGGGCAAAGCAAGTTTTATCAAAGTAGAGACCATCTAAGGGGGTTAACAGGCAGTGATATCACTAGGAATTTGCATCAATATGCAATAGGATTGTACTTGGGATTCATTTTTAAAAGGTGTTTTATAGGGTATGTGGGGATTAGAAGACTACTCGTAGGAAGAAATAGACTTGGCCTATCGACGACAGTCGTCACCTTTGGTAACCATTATTCGTACCTTGCATGTTAAACCAAAACAGAATGTTTGTTTGTTTGTACTTGTCTATTTTAGCAAATAGACAAGTTACAAATCTCAGTCTGTGACGAATTGATAGATAACAATCTCAGCGATGTCACAAACCGATACATAGATGCATTCTCCGTACCTTACCATTACCATAGCAACCGTAAAGTACGACAAATAATCTACACTGTACTTATATAAATATTACATAAGTGTGTATGTGTGCGTGTAGGGAGCCGGGTATATAAGACCAGAAAATCTTAGGCTAAATTGCCAGTGTTTGCCAAAGTCTCGGCTCCCCCTATATCTTCTAGGTATTTTGGCATAAACACGCAAATTGTTCTGTTGAACACCTTCTGTTGTTGGTATACTTTCCATGATGTAAGGTATTCCACAGGGTACCTAACAAAACAACTATTTGGCAAGTTAAAAAAAATTTTTAGTGTTTTCTGGGTTCTGAAACATTCAAGTATAGGGAGTTGTATTTATGTTTTGGATAAGTGAGGAAGTTTTCAGAGACCCCAGTGGATACATGAGGCTTTGACCCATAGTGTAATTATTGTATAAATAGTTTGAAAATTAATTTCCATTTGTCATTTTCTCACTCCTAAAACTCAACCACATGAGAATGAATACCCCCTTGCCCCCTTAGTTGCACTACTGGTAACAAGCAAACTTGAAAGTCCTGTCACAGTCAATTTTACTAGCTATGCAAAAAGTAGTTATTGAAAATTATCTTACGAAATTAACGTAAAGAAATTTATAATATTTTCAAGAAAAAAATATATTACTTACCTATAGTTGGCTTTTATTTAACAAATATTTTAGTTTTTTTAACCAAAAATAAATAGATTTTCTTTGAAAACCAACTTAAAAATCATCCTGGATAGCCAAACTTTTTCTCATTATTTCTTCATTTCTACATATGATCACCGATATTAGGAATAAAGAAAAACATCCTCTTTTTTTTTTTTGGAAATTCAGAGAGACAAGGCCCCCTTGTTTCATGATAGCTATGCCCTTGCCAATCACATTAGTTATGAATATGGAGCAAGTGTAGATATCAGTCATTAAGATATGATGAATGTAGATAAATTCACCCAACTTAGTTATATGAAATTTTTTTCCATTACAATTAATACAATAAGCTTACTGAAAATTCAAGAATAATTCTAAATTTTCCAAAGTAATAATATGATACACTAAACAACTGTATCCTAAATAAGCCTATTTATGCCATTTCTTTACCCAATGACGACCTACTGATGGAGGAAATTGTAGTTATCTCCAATTACTAAGATATTCATTTAAAGTGTGATAATTTATTGATGTGTAAACAACTTACTACTCGGTATCTATGGTTGGTGCTAAATGAGAATTAACATCATTGGATTCGCATAACTGTCACTCTTACAATCGTAACTCTCATTTGTACGTATTATATGATGTGTATGTGTGTAATTGTGTGTGTAAGCAATGTCACACTATTTTATTTTTACCCATCAATCCTTCATGAGTATCCCCTAGCAGAACTCAAGCCATTTTTATGTTTCATTTGTGAATTAACAGGTTTCCCATTTGTATTTCACTTTATCTCTTCAGCTGCATGTCTCTGTGTGTAACTAACTCAATTGCTACCAATCAGATGTTACCACAGCACTGTTTATAACATTTTCATTATTATTCATGGTTATGTTCCCCCTAAATTAGTAATGGTGGTGTATTAATACACGCAGGACAAATTGATCCGAGAGCCTGTACCTTAAGTTGTCAAATCACAATTTGGAAACTGTGCCAGGGCAAGAGGGAACATTTGGGTCAGACAACTCTAGTGCCTCACTTCTCCTCCCCAGTGCAGTGACTGTCTTTTCCAAACATATCAAAACCTTAATTCATCAGCAATCCAGAACAAATACCAGAAAATCTTCAAACACAAAGAAAATAAAATATTATGAAATACTGAATATTGAAAAATTATTTAGATAATAAAATAATTAATTGAGTTACCTATGTTCCAATATTTCAGTTTTTTCACTTTTTTTCATCAAGTTTTGTATACTTTGATTTTGATCTGACCGAAAGTCAAGACCATGATAAATTTGGTTCATCACTAGAGATGCCTGTATGATGACAATGCAAAGTACATTCAGTGCTAGATTTCCCATTAGCCTGTAAAGGCTCTGCCTACAAGTGGCAGATTTTAAGGGAGGCAAATTTTTCAATTTGTTTTAAATTCTCCCAAAAAAAAATAATTTCCGCTTCACTATTACCGAAGAAAAACAAAAAAATGAAATTTTGAATTATTATTCATTTTATTTCATTGCTTTAACCTATACGTAAATATAATTTTGTTTTTCATTACATTTTGTTCTATTTTTATCTGATTAAATTTTTTACTTCATGTTTTTTTTTTTGATTATTCATTATTCATAAAATTATTTTGCAATTTTGTTCGTGCGCATGAACTTGAAAATAAGGATAAAAAGTTTTTAGTAAAATTTTTATAATTATAGCTGCGGCAAAATTCCGCGAGAAGTAGTAAAAAACTTGACAGTTGCGCGGAAAATGTTTTTTTCCTGCCTTGCAGTTCCATACCGATGTTTCATAGGCTCTATTATTGTTTCGCGTAGAAGGTATTCCTTTAAATATGAAAGTTCCGCTTATAAAATTCTTCATTCTGAATATGATAACGTAGAATAACAAAATTTAATTATTAAAACTGTCCAATAAACATTACGTAGGATAATTTATACGTTATGAAAAAATTGAAAGAAAAAAAAATTTTTTCCGGAAACTAAAATTCATATTTTATTAGGTTAAAGATAATACAAAAATTATTTAGCATAAAACAATATGGTCTGGACATTTGATTATTGTTGTACATCCACCAGACAGTTTTCCACAATGTCTTTCCTTTTCACTTAGGTATTTTTGAATTTTTGGATTTTTTTGTTGATTTTAAGGCTGTTTAGTACCATTTCTGTGCTCACTTGAGTGTCCTTTACAGCCTCGAAAAATAAGAAGGATGAGATAAATTATTTACGCACGAAGCTGTCCTGTGCCTCAGTTACTTATTCTCAACTTGCGCAAAACTGTTGTATCCCCATGTATCGAGACTAATAGACTGAAAATTGTTAAAATAAAACCAAATTTTGACAATTAATCTATTTACTTACTTCAAATGACTTCAATGAATAATTATTTTGACGAGTGTGGGGACGTTTCCCTCACCTCCTCCTTCCAGGGCTCAGCCCTGTGTCAACAGACAGGTTGCAGACCAAAAGTCCGCAACCCAAACTAATAGTGCATTGCACATTAAACAAAATACATCGTCTGTATACACTCATACAGACGACATATTTCTACGTTTACTGGCAAACGGTAAACGAAGAAAGGCGAGTACGTAATTAGTACGTACTTGCTGATATAATACGTGTTGCAGTTTGTATATGGTACAGTACTGCCTTTGGACAATAGCCCCAGTTAGTATGTACGCTTAGTGTACAATAAGGCATTTAAACTGGCTGGCTACTGGTACCAAGAAATAATTTAGTCGCCCGCACATAAACCGCTTTTCCTTTAGCTTCCATGAACCCCATGTAGGTAGCATCTACCTACAACGAGTACAAAATAATATTATAATATTGCAAACTCTATCATTAGAGAAATCCTTAACATATCATGGTTAATTCAGAAGTAAGTGTACATAATTTTTATTAAAGTAAGGTGTGAAGACTTAACACTCGTATGATGTATTAGGGGCTCGCACCCCTCAACAACAGTCACTGCTGAAAGGCAGGCTTATTATTTGTCTCAATGATGTTAAAACATTGCACAAAAATGTTTGAACGTAATTACTTGCAAGTACTTACAAGTAATGTACAAAAACCAAACCCTGACTAATCAGACAATTACAGTGTTTTTGTGATTTGGTACATGAACCTGTCTGTCATTCCTTATCTCAATAAGAAGCGACAAACTTCCCTTATACACAGACATACATATTTATTACGTATGTGTTATATATGCATGTAAATGAGCCCCTGTATAAACCACCCAAACTGGCTCTAAAATTGTCAGTGTTCACCCAGGTTTTGGCTTACACCTATGTTTACTTATAAAGTGGCAGAACACGCAAATAATCTGTTGATTACCTTCTTGTATGAATATTCTTTTACAACAATGTATCTATTCCACATGAGAAAATTGTAAAATTAAAATAAGCAGATGAATATGACATTGACCAATGAGAATGACAGAACATGATGTTAGGAGTAATGAGCTGATGAATTAGTTCCTTCCAGGAACTTGGACAATAGGTTAATACCCTAAAAGGTAATGAATATGCGTAATTAGATGAATACAATGTTGGGTATGTGAAATTATGTGAGTGTGAGTGAGATGGAAGATGCATGTATGGTTTCATGTGGAGATTCAGCGCTGATCAGGTGAAATCATACATAGTGATTTATTACAGACAGGGTGTGATGATACATGACAACGAATAATGATGAGTGGGAATATATCATTACACCCCATAATTATATTATTCAGTTTACACTCTTATTGATGTTGAAGCGTAAAGGTGACAAAATTTGTAGAGTTTACAGGCGGAAAAACCCCAAATCCAGTACTGAGCATATTGATGGAAAACAGTATTATGAAATGTGTGGTGCCTAGATTGTAATGAAAATTTAGGAAATAGTGTAATGTAACAGCGGATCATGCCCCCCTCAAAAACATTTTCTCGATACGCCACCGATTTGTTTAATATTTATCAATTCCATTTTTCGGAACAGAACTAATGGTAATAATACTCATATGTGGATATTCACCCTTACCTTTAAATTGTAGTAAAGTTCTACAATAAAAGTAATAGTTCATCGGTTTCTCGGAGAAAATTTTATAAGAGGCACAGCACTTTTGTACAGGTACTTTATACCGCTTGGCACGTCAAAATTATACCCATTTTTTAGGTAACTACCTTTGTGTCTGCGTGAATCCTATTTGAGACACTGACCGAGCGAACCTCTTACACCAATAAATAAAATGATTGGGGACAAAAATAAAAATAAATAGGTGAGCTGTACTATAGAACCGAAGTATACAAAGAATATCGTGAATGTCGTATGAAGAAGGAAAAACTGTCTCTCTGTTACTGTGTTACCCCTACAATAACAAACTATTGAAAAGTAAATAAACAAATTTACACGTGAACGAGCTCGTTGGACAAATCAAATTGACGTTGTCACCCCTTTTTTTTCCCCTCTTCTATTCTTTCCGTCTAATGGATGGGTCCTTCTTTTCTTTTTCCTCTCTTTCGAGTATCTGCCGAATAATGCGGAATTGTGTCGTCGTCCAACACGCAGCTGTCTTCATCCTACAGCGTGGATGCTTTAATTTCGAATGACATTTCTGGAGCATCTTCCAGCGTCAGTTTAATTAAATCTTCGAATCGCTAGTAGATAAGTGATACGTGATTTTCTTCTTTTTTTTTTCTTTTTTTTTTTCGGCCCACTCCTAAGTGGTTTACATGCAGCGGTTAAAGTACAGATTAAAAAAAAAAAAAAAAAAAAAAGGGTTTCACTGGTGAATGCATGAGATTGTATCGATTTTGTAGGATAGTTAGGTACATACATTATTTGGTTTCAAACGTTTTAAGAATTTCAAATAGATATGCACACACAGACACACACACACACACACACACACACACACACACACACACGCATGCACATACAGAAAAAAGCTCACTTTCGTGCATCTTTTCCTGTTAATCTTCCCACTCCAGAAGAACGGCTTTAATTAAACGAATTTTTTAACTGCAGTTACAAAAAAAAAAAAAAAAAAAAAAAAAAAAAAAACAGAAAAAAGGAAGAAAAAAGTTTAGTTGACTGGCATTACCACCAGCCATCATGGCGGCAGTTCGCCTCGATATTGTAAATTATATAAACCACTTTTGATACACGACGTTTTGCCTTTGATTAGAATACGGTGGGTTCACACAAAGCACAGCGGGTGCATAAATGCAGCGCTTTTCCGCCGTGGCACACACACTCTGTGGATATCCTTTGCAAATGACGTTTCTGTTAAAGTTTCTGCGATCTGGAAACTTCACCGTGAAACGCAAAGAAAACACGCCCCCATTCCGTCCTTTTCGTTTACTCGACAAACGGTAACCCATCGTTATATTAATAAACGCAAAAAGAAAAAAATAAATGGGCAAAAAATGGAACAAAAAAATTCACATAATGTGGCCCAATCTTCAAGGTTTATTATGCGTGTAGGTAGGCACACCTAAACCTACTATCTACCTATTTGGCTGTGTGTCTAACGTCAGAAAATATAATAAGAATTTAGTAGTCTCGTGAATTTTTCTGCCATCAACCGACGTATCTTCGGTGTGAAGCTGATACGATTAAATTCACTAATTTAGTTGTGGGTCGTATTTAAAAATGGCTAAACGTAAATTGTTAATTGAAAGGGTCACTGTAATTGTTGGTCCAGCCCAAATATGGTTTGAAAAAAAGAAAAAATCCCATCACAGATTTGTGTGTTGAAAATGTTCCGTTAAGCCCGCCCCCCTCTTAATATGCCTGACCAAACCCAACTTCCAGATTCGGGGACGAATTTCCTCCCATTGTGGATAATGTACCCCCTTATTTAGTTTTTTGCAAATATCTCTAATTTCGAAAATTATGGAGTATTCGCAAGCTCGGTAAAAAATCATTTCTCTTTCAAATTTAAATCGATTTACGTACAATAGGACGAAATTTGTGCAGTGGGAGCGCCATAGGGGGCCTAACAAAATCAAATATTAAAAAATGTATGTTTTAGGAAATTGGCTAATAACTCGAAAAATATAGGACATGTGAGGTTTGAACTTCAGTACAAAGTTATTCGTATTTAAATTTGGAATCTATTTATGTGTAATACGACCCTCATTCATTTGGCAAACGGAGCCGCAAGTCAAGTCGATAACTGGAAAATTCGGTAGTAATCCAGGAGAATTAGGGTTTCAGCGAAGAATAAATCACTTAAAGCTGAAATTTTGTACACATTCTTACTTTATCTTATGAGACACAATTAACTGTTTTAGAAAAATTTAATGTTAAACATGAGGCAAAGTTTCACTATAGGTAAAAAGTTGAAAAGTTTCTGCTGTTTTGAAATAAATTTCAGGAAAATACTAGAAGAACAAATTTGATCAGTTATGGCTATTCATAAAAATATAGGTAGAAGTAGAAGCCTCAAAGGAGTACTGTAACCCCATTAAAATGGATTTGATATTGTGTTTTAACCTATTTTTGGAATTTATATTTTTACCAGGTATTTTATGTGTGAGAAACTCGCAAATGAATAACTTGAGTCAATACAGTGTTTCACACTTTAAAATAAAATAGAATTATTTGTGGACCTTGACTTTGTTTTATAAGACTTCGAAATTATTTAAACACGAATTGTGCTTCAAATTACAAAATAATTAAAATGAACAGTAAGCAGTTAAGATGATAAACACGGTAAACAGAGAGAGTGAGAGAACACTAAAACGAGTGTTACGTTAATTCATGTACCCTTAATTTTAGGTGTAATTCATAAGGTAATGGTAGGTCAAAATTCTTTGTGATTCGACATTATATTTCAAGAGGGAATTGTTTGTACAGAGGGAGAATTGACACGTGTGGGATTGTTCACTAAGGGAAGATACTCGTACATTTCTAATTATGCCAGATTCCGTCATAATATTTATGTACGAATGTACAAAGGATAAAGTACTGTTAGGGGTACAGTTAAACTAGACAGGAAATCAGAGAAATGAAGTAATTTTGTAGAAAAAATTAAATTAATTTTGATGTGTATTCGTCTAGACATTTCAACACAAATATATTCGTTACAGAAAAGATTTCTATTGTGCACATAGCTAACAACTTTTTTCTTTTTTGGGCCATTTTTTAACATATTTTATTTGGTCTATAATGTAAACCTAGTTATAGTGATTTACCAATTGCAATAATTAAATAGAAATGTTGCAGTAGTGCAGGCAAAGGGACTACACACAGGATCAATTTGGTTTGGTTCATCAAAAATGTTTTTTTGACATGAACATATCCTAATATATATGGAGTAAACTATTACAACAAAAAATATTACTAAAAATGTATGTTACTCCAAAGTCGGATGATTTTCAGCAACACAGACTTTTTATGTTGAATCAATTGGATGGAGTTTAACACCCATTTTTGGGAATTTATTAAAAAAATAATATATTTTCAATCTCGTTTGTGGCTTAAGATAATAATTTGTTTCTGAATCATTAATTTTTTATTTCTATATTTTTAAAAATTGAAAATAAAATTCAGAACTTATAGTGTTTTGATGTAAAAATTTGTAATTATCACCAAATTTTTGCATCAAAACTCAATAAAATTTCTTCTGCAACTGCAGGTTTTGTCAATTAAGGGAATTAAACCTGGGATCTACATATTTGCCAGCTAAAATTGATGAACTTAACCACACAGCCATGCCATCACGGGCTATAACTAGCAAATGTATTATATTTAAGACAAGGTATGGCGGTTTCCACACACTTCCTCTTAGAGAGACCCAACATGAGTTGAACGATATGCATTGTTACATGCCTTTGGAGGTTAGGTGGAGCTAGAGATGCTTCATACACCTATACACATTGGCTTACACTACCTATATGAGTTCTATTTCTACTATATAGGGTGCCATCTATTGGCAACTTAAGTTAGGAAGCAGAATTGTCAGTTCCACCATGCACCACTAAAATGCGTTTGGGTCCAGTACATGTCGAAAGTCACCGGATGTAGGTTTTATTGGTTCGAGGAACTGAACTTAGAACCTACAAATTTTCCAGCTAAAATGATGAACTTGACCACACAGTCATGCCACTACAGGTTACAACTGACAAATATATTTTATATGGGACAAGGTATGGCAGTTTCCACAGTGTCAAAACACAATATCTTTTTTTTCTTGTTGCATCCCAGCCTTCAAATAGAGTCGAACATTTAAAATTAGTAAAAAATCCTACTTCTTGTATCCCTACCTTTCATTTTTTACCACTTACCCCCTAATATTGCGTTACGATATAGAGCTCCTCAGGTATTCTTATGGTTTTAAGAACACCCAGTGGAAAAGGCTGGCTTACATGGCAACCAGCCGTTTGTTACATTTTAATGAATTCGCAAATAGGGTTACAGTACTACCATTACACACCTATAGGCCAACCGTTGTAGCCAATTTTAATTAGCCAAACTCTTCATCTACGCCTCCCTGCTCATCCTTGGCGAGTCGTTTTACTTCGAAAAATCACTCTCGAACATAAGACATTATCCCAAACACGATAATATCACGACGGTGTTAGAACGGATGTCGGTCGTCGTCAAAAACGTTTTGAAAAGAAATACGATTTGTTGCGTAATGAATACGAGTGCAAGATACACCCGACAGTAGCTCTGTGCGACACCCAACATAGGGAGCGAATCATTTTGGATATAAAAGGGTGCACACGTTACCATACTTATAAATATTACGTTGGAAGCCTTTTTTTTTATCTCCACATGTCCTGCCTGTGCCTCATACCTGATTAGTAATGTTCATATGGGCACATGGTCTCATCGCTGTGCAGCCTATTATGGTAAGTTTGTTGAGTAGGTACCCGTGTAAGTACGCCTTAGAGAAGGTAAGTTACCTATCTGGGCACAACGAAAATCGCCTAATGAATGGAGAAAAAGAAAAAAAAATTGCATAAATACTCCCTTTGAGTGGCTGCTGTCAAGAAGGACTTGCTGAGTTCCGTCCTTCTCTATGCTGCGGCCCCTAAACGAGTGTACATTAGTAAGTTGCAAATTTAAATTTATACTTACCTACTCTTGTTTAGTGGCTGTATACGGTTCTCGAATAGGTAATATATGGTTTTTGAAGTTGGTTCTTGGCATGATGCAGAGTTTAATTTCCAGCTGGCACTAAAGGTTTTTTCTAAACTGGTGACACGACGGAAAATAGTTTTTAAGTCGCTCTTCCATGAAAATCTACTTATTAATCTTGATGTTATGGAATGACCTAGGGGTAGGGGTAGGTACGTTTTTCTTTTCATTACTCAAAGAAAATTTGTGGCATCAAAGATTCAAATTCGTATAAAAATTAGCCAACTTTTTGTTACCACGGTAGCCTACAGGTTGCAATTTTTATTCTATAGCCACGACATGTGAAATAAATATTAGTACTAAGCCAAGAACCTGATGTATCGATTTTGTGGCGGATCGGCCGTACGGTACTTCCAGTGTCGCCATTTTCGTTTTCATTTTGACTAGAAAATTCTTCATTTTCGACCAATAACTATACGTAATTTTGAACAAATATTTATTTCAATCTATTAAAACTTCTTATTGATTTTTATGAAAATCGACTGGACGGTACCTCCGATAATACAATTTTTGTTTTTATTTCGGCTATAATGTGCCTAATTTTGGACCAATGAGAACGTAATTTAGAACCAATATTTATTATGATCTATTCTAACGTGTTACCAAATTTGGCGAGGATTGGCCAGACGGTACTTATTACAGCATATGTTATAGTAATTCTGGTGTCGGTCGACGGCAAGGTGCTTACAAAAAATCTATTTTTGTCTCGATTTTGAATGAGGTATTTGTTTTTAACTGCGTATAATTTTACGTCAAAATTTATAAAACTTAATACAAACGTCGCAAAATTATGATCTGGGAATAAATAACTTTTTAGTAGGTAACTAATTTTATACTTCTGGAAACCCACTTTTTTCTAACGGAGCTGTTGCTGTGTTAGAACTGTTGAAATGAATTCGCTCAACATTAATTTCTAGTTTCGAATCATATAGAACGTACTTAATTATTATTAAGTCTGTCTTCATAATGGAAACATCAGTATTATGAAAATTGATGTAGATAATTACTTAGTGTACAACTGATTTGCTATCCTTGTGGATCAGAATGGAACTACGTCCGGATTAAACTCAAATATAAGAAGATTAACATCAGCCCATGTGTAAAATAATCCATGAAATCACGTAAACTCATATTTAAAGAACAGGAAATTTGACTGTGAGTGGCCGAAGTACTAATAGTTTGAAAATTCAAAAAATTCTGGACAGAAAACGTGTTAATGAAAAAAATAAGCCAGCACAGGTGAATTAATTCGTTGTAACCGATTTTTTGGCTTCTCTTGGCACCCAAATCTGTTTGTTGTAGACAACAGTTTGTAGCAGCTGGATTTGTTATAGCCAGTTTTTCTTAAAATAGAAGTAAATGAAGTTCTGGCAGGACCAAGGATTTTGTATGTTGTAGCCGGTTGTTTTCATTATAATGATTTCCACGGTACATCCAGGAAAAAAATAAAAAATAAAGAAAAATTCACTAAAAATTTACTAAAAAAAATAAAAACTAAAAGTAGGTAGCCCGTCATCATATTCAACAGTATTTAATACCAGCCTGTTATCAAACAAACAGCGAATTTTTTTTGGAATTTTCATTTGGATTATTTGGTTGGCTATTGGTTAATTTTCAAATGGGATTTCATCAGGGCGGCGAGAAAATTAATATAATTTTATTTAATATCATCTCTAAGATAGTAGATAGCGTCAACTGGCATCCTCTTCAATTTAAATTCTTCAAAAAATGGATAATACCCTCTATCAATTTTAAAAGGTAGGTGCCAGAGACCTGGAAGCTTAGTGAAAGGATATCTCATATCCAATTCTATTAATTGAAATAATATAATATCAATATAGTTACTTATAAAAACAGCCTGCCTCAGGAGCACAGGCAGACTTATGAAACAAGAGTGCCCTATATGGCATTGTAATTTTGCGTGGGTTCATACACTATCACCAGTACAGTTGTCCAAAAACGGACATTTCCCATGATCCAAGGTCAATCTTTGGTTCTAGGTGCACAATAAAGTTTTCTTTTATCTCCTGCGGGTGGTACCCGACAATGTGCTTATACAATTTGTCCAGACTTATAAATTAGAATTTTTGAGAAGAAGCTTCAGTACTGTGTCGCCTCTATATAAATTAATTTACCTTCTAGGCTTCTAATGGCTCGATTTTTAAAATTCTGTGGGGTTGTAGAAAATATTAAAATGCATAGTACAGTATAGGCTTTAGTTGTTGAAATAATATAGTGTACTCCAAGTATAGCAATAAAGACTGTAACACTTAAGTCAGCTTGGTATCTAAAATAAGTGACAAGTATGTACTTCATTATTCTGGCTAATTGGTTCACACAAGCATCTTTCTTCACTCTTCACTGTCTTTTTAGAGCATACAGTGCCACACATCTTCAAAAATCAAAAGATTTTTTGAAGCAAAAACTTATTACTTTTATTTTACTCGGATTTGAAAAATATCTATGATTATAATATCAACCTGAAACTTCTTTCATATCAGAATTCATTTTTGTAACAATTTCATAGATAGTTGTAGTGCTATAATATGACTGCAGTGTCATTAGCAAAGGCATACACAGAACCGCTTCGAAATCATTAACATACCTTAGAAATAAAGGACACCCTAATGTACTCCCCTATGGAACACCATTTTTGATACACATTCTTTCATTCAAAGCATTATTTTATGTTATTACCACATAATTATACTACAGCGTGCTTATTGCTACAAAAACTTAAATTTTCAAGTTTATCAAACAAAATATTGTGGTTCATCATATTGAATGCTGAGCTGATATCAAGATATTTACACATAAGAAACATATTTATTTGCCCCAATGTAAGAAGTAATTTGTGTAATCTGATCCACCAAACCAATGTCTCTACTACATTTTTCAGATAAAAATCCATATCTATTGTCATACTGCTATTTTACAAACAAATCTAATGTTATTTTCAAAAAGCTAATTAGTCACCTCTTGCCATTTTTCAGGCAACAGAAAAAAAGTTCGCCTGTAAGAGTAAATCCAGGAAAATTAACTAAAGTGCAATATGAAGTAGTGGAACTTTGTTCTGAAGGAGTCTAGTTTCAGTTAATCGTAAGTGCAGCTTGAAATAGTGAGTAAATGGTTCAAAAATGTAAGGAGAGGGGAATGATTCCATGGCATACTAAGTTTTAGCTGGTATCATATCATATTTTGGCAAAATGTAACTTATAATTAGCGATAAATCAGTGACATGTAAGTGTTTTTTAGTATTTACCAATTTTTGGTGGAGTGTTAAATGCTTCTGCAGACATATCATATATTTTCTAAAGCAAATTTGAAGGTGCAGAATGATGAATTTTGATATCAAATTTTTCCAGCTTCATAGAACTGGTTTTTATTCTTTCATAAAATGCTTAACTCGAAACTCCCAATAACTGACATAGATATCAGCTTTTTAAAAATAACCACAGTTTGCCGAAGAAATAAGAGAATTTATGCTTCACTTAACAAGATTTCAGACTTTTCGAGAATGCAAAGAGAAATATTGTCTGACTATAGCTTGTCATTTGTGCTCTGTCACTACTCATGTAAACAAGAATGTCTACTGCAGTATTTAATTCAGTATAAATACACCATTCTGAATCAACCTGTTGAACTTATACGGTAGTGGTTTCACCAAAATGACATCATATCGTATTTCTTCATAATTTTCCTTTAATTTTATCCACCCATAAACTACCTATCATTACTGGAAACATCACTTGAATAGGTTATTTACGTATTGCATTATCTAGACAGCTTTTTCAATGAACTCAAAGGAACTGAAATAATTCAACATTCTATTACCAAAACATAAATTTCTTATCAGACCAGTCAGTCCGTTAAACTTTTTCTGTAATAATGATTAAATTTTTCTCCCATACTTTTTTCATTTCCATTAGGTACTTTATGGCTATTATCTTCAACTTTCAATCTCTCAAAAAGTTCTTGCTTATTTTTTTCAATCATAGAGTTAATTACCATCCAGTAATTTCATTGTAGATATGTTTCAGCTTGTCAGCATATTTCCTCAAGATGTTATCTCTGTGATGTCGATTTTGAATATTGGTTCTTTGTCATGCCAGCATAGGCGTTGTCAGGGCTGAAGAGAGAAAATCCGTGTCCAAGGGTGATATAAGAAGTGGTGTTTCATAAATATTTCCAAACAGAAACTTTAGTTTCTTTAAAAGTTCTGATAAAAGAATATGGTAGGCCAAATTCCACCAGTACCAAAAACTCACTCAATTTCAATACCGAGGTGGCAGATAGTCAACTATATCCGACAACCACTGAAAAAACTTGTCAGCCCATATAGCCAGTCAAGTTATAATATTTTACCACTTTTATACAACATAATTTAAAATTCAACAATCTCCAAAATAGCCATGCACCCGAGTAGGTGCTCACGAACAGAAACAGTTAGCTTGCATTACCGACTTTTAATCCGAGGTGGCCCATTTCCAGGTAAAAATCTGGTCTATTATAATTGAACACATCATGTATTAAAAATTATGAACAAACATGAAAAGGCTAAATAGAAAAATATTATGGTGTTTATGGATCAAATGAAAAATGTTAGTTTGAACAGAGCAGCAGAAAAAGTTTACGTGAAATTAAAGAAATTGGTTGATATGTGAAAAAAACTAACAGATTTCACACTACGTAACAATGAGAGGAGGGCATTGAAAATGAATAAAAATTTAAAAACATTCTGCGCAGCAAGTCTCCCAAGAAAAAATAGGTTTTTGAGGAAAATAATTATGAATTTTGTTGGTCATATTAATCGTCTGTAAGTTTATATGCGTTAATGGTGTGTTATGATTGTATGAAATGTGTTAGCTGCTGACAAAATATTAGATAATATGAAATTTAAAAGCATTATTTCTAAAAATTAAAATTAATTAAGATGATAAAACGATGGTACATGATCATATAATTTAAAATAAAACCAAAGAAAAAGAATAAAGTTATGAAATAAAAAAAATTAAAAAATGAACATGTGATTAATTTTTGTAAAAAGAAAATTCATGCAAATTAGAAAAAAAGAAGAGGAACAGAAAGCTTTATTGGAAGTACCGTCTAGTCAATCCGCACCAAAATTGGTAAAATGCTAAAATAAATTATAATAAAATATTTGTCTCGAATTTTGTCTATATGGTTCCAAAATTCCACATTTTATAACCAATATAAAAACAAAAATAGCAGTATCGGAAATACCATCCTGCCAATCAGAACCAAAAATTGTATTGTACTTTAATGAATTAAAATAAATATTTATTCCAAATTTCGTGGCTATTGGTGCAAAATTGAGCATTTTATAGTCAAAATATAAATAAAAATGGTGATACTGGAAGTACCTTAGGGCCGATCTAGAGCAAAATCAATATGTCTGGTTTTTATTTTTAGCTTAGTATAAAGGTTCATACAAAATTTTTGGATTATTGGACGAAAATTGCAACCTGTACCATGGCAAAAAGAAATTAACTTATATTCATTCGTCAAAATATATGTGTACTATTATATATATGAATTTGAGTTATTATAGCTGAAATTTTCCTGAAGTTATGAAGTGAAAAATGTACCAAACCCCAACCCTGGGGGCTAGTACCACACCAATTGTAATTAGATTTTTTAAAGAAAACCTACTTAAAAATTGAAATATGTTCATTTTTTTTTTCATTTTCGTATTTGTTCAGTAAACAACAAAACAACGTTACCACCTCCACTTTATTTTTTGTTACTATTTTCTCCTTCCACTTATATTACCGTCACTATCTACCCTTTCTCATTCAATATTCATGCATAAAATTAGTAAAAACTGGGTGGCAAACACTTTTTCCCAACTTGACTTAAGAAGCATTTTCAGTTCTAAAAAGGAAGAGGTGGAAAATAAAATAAATTTAATATGCTACGTACCGAAGTACAAACACAGTAACAATTATTTGTTATCACAAACATTACAAAAACCAAACCAAGGTGGTGATGAAAAGGGAGAAAAAATAATTTTAAAATGGAAGGAGAAAAACATTTATGAGTAAATCTAAGCTAAGGCAGTTAGCCTAACCCGCTCACTCGCGGTGAATTTTATTATTGGGTAAAATTTCATTTTAATTTTTAATTTATTTTCGAAGTAATAATGTGACCGAGGGAGTGCAAAAATTATTAAGGGTGTTATTATCATGTTGGTGTAACGTACATATTCATCTAAAATAAAATATAGACGAACATATTCGAACACGATAATATTCCCCATATTATAAGACAATTGTCCCTGTAAATAGGCTATAGTTACTTTGTCCCAACACTTCTAAAAATGTGTAAATATTCTAACGGTATATTCGGTGACCTCATTTTACTGGTCCTTCAAATATACTCGAACGATAAATTCTTTCTAATTAATTAATCCCTCCTTCACACACACTAAGACACAATGAAAACACATATCCCTAAAAGGGTATATAAACTCACATTTTCAACAGAATAATTGTACTTTGTTTTAGTCTCTCGTAGAATACTATTCTGTAGTAGAGTTCTTACACTTTACCATAGAGACTGTACCTATTTTACTGTTCTCTAAATATTTATTATTTTATTATATTGTAATTTATTAATTGCGTTAAATTATTTTATATAAAGACTGAATCCAGAAGTTAAGGTCCACCATCAGAGTTGTGGATAATAAATTATTTAATTATTTTAATACTTCAGAGATATTGATATTCATTTTGGGTATTTATATTTGGTGTGTGGTGTAACACATAAAGTGGTCTTATCTAGTAGGTATAGGTACTAAAAGATCTCTTTTCAAACATTTTGAGGAGGCGAGAAAAAAAATTTTCAGGTGTTTTTTATATTCTAGAAAATTTGTATTTATAACAGTCTTTTTTTTTTTCGCAATTTCTTGTCAGTCTACTGCGTACGCCTAGGTTTGGAGCACTCCTGCCTGAACGTACTCGAGAGTTTTTTAGAAAATAATAATTCAACTTCTTAGCAGGTTTTTCTAACCGGGCCTTCTCAAAAAGCTCGGACTCGGTCATTGTACCAATTGATCTCTGCTTGAATGCCAATAGCACCGAACCAGTCCTATTTTGCAAATCACTCGATACGAGGGCAACCACCTTAATATTTCGCCAGACCCCTACAATACCGCCTTTTTTTTAAATTCATTCGACGAATATTCGTTCGTTATCGAAAACCACAAGGCAGTATTCTCCAGCAATGACGTTTTCATACCCTCTTCCAGCAGGCACCGTTCTCCCTCATAAATCGAATTCCTTAATCGAACTTCTCTCATTAAAATCTTTTCATCGTGGCGGAAAAAACGATTACCAAATTATACGCGACCAAAGAGCAACGTCTAAGAGTTACGCCCTCTGCTGCAGCCCTCCTTCGCTCACCCCTTTTACAACCACTTTATAAGGCATATCGAATGAGTTAAACCGAGAAAAGTGAAACGAAGAGAGAAAGAGGAAGTAATGCAATGATTATCAAAAACGTGATGAAGGGGTGGACAGGTGGTAGCGGACTAAACGACAGACGAAAGGAGTGACGGAAGGGTGGGGGTCGGTTTAGAATGTAACGTTTTATAACTAGCATTTGAACGTAAAGTCTTGTTACTTAGAAGCAACACACGCAACAGCAGCGGAATTACTATATTATAGCACCGCTAAAATCTTACGATAACGTATTTTTTTTTTGGAAGGGGCGGTCGAGGATGAAAGGAGGGATTGGGTTTTTGTTTACTAAGGTAGCTAGCGGTTTTGCAGACGACGGGATTATTATAACGTAAAGTCGCCTTACGATAATATTTTTATTATAAAACGTCACCCAGTCGAGTACCCATACAATATTACAGTATGAAGAAAAAGAACAAGGCAACATGAATAAAAAGAATTAAGAGAGAGAAAAAGCGAGAGAGAGAGCGAGAGAGAGCGAGAGAGAGAGAGAGGGAGAGAGAAAAAGAAAAGTAGAAGAAAAAAAGGCCAGCTTGGTGTACGGTTGGTTAAGTAAACCGGGCGGATGAGGATGGCATATTGACGAACCGCCACTTACCGAAAAGGGTGAGGAGAAGCCAAACACCGAAAATCTAAAACGTCGAATAACGATTGGTGGGTTTCTTTATTAAGTTGTGGGGGATATTCGTCGCTAGTACCGCCCATTTTTTTCTCCCCCAAAGTACCCTTGTTTCGCGGTGGTGGTGGCGGTGGTGATGGTGTCTCTTTCGCACTTATGCAGTAGATCGGTGTGTGGACCAGAGAAGCAACCAACGAAATGAAGAAAGAGAAGAAATGAGAGAGATAGAGAGAGAGAAATACGAGAAACACGTAATAAATAAAACCTAAATATACGGTGAACAGGCCACAAAGAATGAAGGAGGATAGAAAACAGGCTTTTTTCATTTCTTCTTTTTGAAAAAATATGCGATAGAGAAAGGGGTGAAGGGGTCGGCGTAAAGGATAATAAGGATAGTATCGTCACAGTCGCCAGTGGCTTCGCTTTAGTCACGTCGGTGCACATATATTATTATGTACGTACTTGTAGATTTTTTTTTTTTTTTTTTTTTTTAAATACAAACTTTAGTATTCGCGAGTAATTAGTTATCAATTTGTATAGTGAATCAAAAAAGTGTATATAATATCCTGACGAAGGAGTTATTTGTTTTTGGTTATTACTGTTACTCAAATATTATTGCTACTCATCGTTGATTCGTTTTGCTGCGGGTTTTTCTTTGGTTTTTTTTTTTGTAACGATTTATCGCGATTGATGATAAAAAGTTTTAAATACTAAATATTATATACATTTATATTACACGTAGTAACCTAATATAGGTACACATCTACGAGTATACGTATACTACGAGTGTATATTACAAAGTCGTCGTCGTCGTCGTCTTCGCAGTCGAATTCGTATTAGACACGAAGAAAGTCACGCGATAATATACCTCGAGGCCGAGCGCGAGGGGTTAAAGAAGGGTGTAAACGGCACCACCACTAAATAGTCATCGTATGTACGAAAAAAACCGATAAGAAAAAAAGAGAAACACAAAGGGTGCGCGGCGGTAAGAGGGTGAAAGTGTACGTGTGTGTGTGTGTGTGTGTGTGAGAGAGAGAGAGGAAAAGAAAGAGGAGAAGAATATTTTAAATACACCTGCGATCCCTTTCTATTTTTTTTTCTACTTTTTTTTTTTTTTTTTTTATTTTATTCTGTCGAAAGTGTGGCGAAGCAGACGCCAGTAATTCGTCAGCAATGGATACGGACAGTAGTGACGATATGTCGTCGGCACCTTTGAACGGAGGCGGCGTGGCCGTCGCCGCGGCCGCCAACGCTGCTGCTGCTGCAGCCGGTTTCGCGAATTTCGAAAATTTTTTACGTCAACATCGAGCCGCCGTTAACGCTTTCGGTTTGAATTTACGTTCGTCGACGCCGCCGAATAACAACAATAATAATATCAACAACAACAATAATCATAATAATAATAATAATAATAATAATAATAATAATAGTTTAAATGGAATTGTGGATATATGTGGCAGTACGAATGTGCTCACCGCCAGTGAGCTGCAGAAGCATTCGCCGCCCAAGCACCATACCATAGATGCGATATTGGGTCTGAAAAGTTGCAGGGATTCATGCAGAGATGATAGAACTGATGTGGAATCGAATGGTAAGTGCATGTGCAATGGAATCAAACAATTAAGTACATACGTACCTATTTATTTGTAGTATTTACCGTGGCTGGTTTTAAAGGGGGGGGGGCTTTTAGTATAATCTCTTTCAGTGTATAAATGTACATACTTACATTTTTTGTAGTAAATAATTAAAAAATTAACGCCTGGGTTAAATGAGTAACTCCGGACAATTCGTTTGAAAAAGTAGATCTTAGAATTGAAAATAAATCACTCGTCGATTTTAAATAATCTCCCATTTGCAAGCAAACTGAGTAAAAACCAAAAGGTAGAATTCATAGGTATAGATAATTATAAGCTCAAAATAAGTATCGGTTTAAAACAAGTTTTAGAAAGATACGATTTTTTTTTTTTTGGCTTTAGCTTTATGCGAAATAAACATTATTTCGTTACAGATGGTTGGCAGCAGTATTGGTATATTTTATAAATCGTGGTTGTGAGTAGAGTAAAAGCTTATAATAAGAGTCAATCACTCGTATTCTAGAACGTTTCTTAACGTTATGTATCTAGGACTTAGAAACTCGTTCAACCAGGTTTATCCTATACTTACACATGGGAGTCACAGATAAAATATTACTTAAGTAGAGAATCTTTACTTAAGTAACGTTCTAGAATACAGGTGAATGAGTCGATAAAATTTACTTAACTCCATTTTTTCTTCATTTCATACAAACATTTGTGCAAATTTTCTTCTGTATGATTGAAAAAGGACTGTTTTTGATTATACCCCTTCATTTCAAAGGCTTTTTTTTCTCGAATTTTGGTTGAGACATTTTAATTTAACTTAATATAGATTTTTCCCTATAATAAAACAGTACCCTGTAAATAAAGCAATACGCAAAATAAATGAGTGCCATAATTACCTTTGTCGGTATATTTAGTTGGATTGGAGTGTCCAAAGATGATTTAGTGTATTTCCATCTTTGGCCATTTGGTGGCCACGGATTGGTAAAAACGAATTTTTCATAACCTTTACTGACCACCTGATAAAATTGTTATTGAAATAAAAAACAGATGCAAATTAACATTTATACGTGCTAACAAAATACGTTGGAACAGTCATCTTCCTTTTTAAATATGTTTAGACAGCTTCATTTATGATTCATTCTTTCTGCATTCCTTAACCAGGATTTTAAGAAGCAGCAAATTGGTGAAAACTATTTTCACAGATTATTTTTGTTAAGAAGCATCACTTCCTAAACCACCATTATTTTTTTTGGGTAGTTTTCAACCAGTGTTGCTATTTAAAAAATACATATAAACTCTATAAACTCTATAAACTCTCATAAAAACAAGGATTATTATGTTTTAAATTTAAAAGTGGCCGTAGATGAAGGGATGGCCATAGATGTTCAATTCACACAATTTGTGAATAAGAATTGGAAAATATGTTCCTACATAAATTGGCAATTTTCTAATTCTTGAATTGTTTCTCTGTGTGAGACCTTTTTTCATTATTTGACAGCCTTTATGCACCTGTATCTATCGATTTTAATTAGTTTATTAGTAACAGCCCATCTTTAGGTACTAGCATCCCAATTTTATTACATCCTTACCTCAATTTCACGTTTTTTTCCCATGCAACCTCTATATATGTAATTATGCACTTACTACTACGTATTTAATTTGCCAGCCGTTTCACTATTCTCCCTATTTTCCTCTTTTCGTTGCATGGCAGCCATTCTTGGATTACTTTCAGCCATCCTTGCGCATTCCTTCTGGCTACATGACCTGCATATTAATTCAATTTAAGTTTTTTAATAATACTTATAACCTCTGTCTTCAGCTTTTGTTTTGCATCAGGTTGTCTATTTTTTCTTATGGTATTTATGAGATTCCTCCGTAGTTGATTGTTTTTTTCACACTTCGTATATATTGTTTTTGTAGTTACACAAATCTGAGCACCATAGCCAAGTACCAGATCGTTGAATAATTTTCAAAGCACAATGGAAAAGTAGTGGTCATTGAATACTGAAAAACATGAATGAATAATGCGTCGGTAAATTGAGTGCAAACCTCTGTAATGATATAAATACAAATTAAAATTTCTAAAGGGAAGCTGTTATTCAAAACCTATGTACAATCTATACTTGTTAAGAAAAAAACAAGCATTCCAAATAATCAAAAATAGAAGAACTAATTAACAGATTAAAACCAAAGTCAATATAGTTCATTTATTTATGCTATAAAACTCACATAATTATGGACCAAATGGCAGTCCTGTTAAGAACAAAGTTACAAATTTCGTATCAAATAATAAAAATTATGGAGATGACTGATAAAAATTTTAGAATTAATTTCTTTATTTATAGATAAGCCCCGAAGTGCCAATCTGCAGCGTTTGGCTTGTGCCAGCCCTGGATTTTTTCTGGTAACAATGTAGAATTTGTCATTTTGGAGGATACGAAAAACTTTGTTTTTTGCATCTGTGTGTGGCTGTGTAGGTAGTGGCGCATGCGCATCCAATATGAGGGAATAACTGCTAAACTGGGAAATAATTTTGTGAAATAATTAACAGATTTTACTTTATTCTAATGATAGTGATATGGAGAAGGTGTAAAAAAACTCTTCCAGTTTCCATTCACTGTGTAATGCTAGAATCATCTTACTGCACATTTAAGGCTCAGGGGTGCCCTCCAATACCTAATGCTTTTGGAAGTATCGGTCTATGGACAGGAGCTACAATGTTATGTCATTCACTTTTGAGTTACAAATTATTAAGATGAAGTACTATTTTTAATTTTGGGAAAAATCTATCAGTGCACTGTATCGTGTTAACAAGAAATTTTCTTTAAAAAGTCACAAAAAATTGGGTGTCACCCATGAAAAAATGCCTCTGTTTATCATCAATTTTAGTAGGGTTATTCTATTGAGAAGTGGAGGTTCCGCAAGGAGCGCTAAATTTACCTCATATTATCACAGTCTGAAAACAGAAAGATGTATTTTTCCATTAGAAAAGTAAAGAGTGCATAAACTTATTCGTTCATATCCAGACATAAGATACCACGCATTTAGTGTTTATTCGAATTTCTGAGAAATGTAGACTTGAGATAGTCTCGCTAAATGAGAGCGGGCAGAATAAAGAAAATGTTGATATACCTATATAGTGCAAAAAGACACTTTTTTTCGATCATTTAGAACTCTATACCCTGATAAAGAGGAAAATCCGTACCAATATCTCAGTGGATATCGGTTTCTTGCACATGTGCAGTATTTTTGTGTCTGTTTTGATTTTGTTGTTGCTGTTGTCATTATGAATTTGCGATGGCTTCGGAAACGGACGAAAGAAGACTTACTGCGCACGTGCAGTAAACCAATATCCATTGTTCGGCTCAGAATGATGACACGTTTCGTTAGCATTGGTGAGATAGAGCAGCTGGGTATCTAGTATGAAATGATCGAAAACATTTTTGGACTTAGTCTAGTTTCATTCTAGGGTGAGTTTGATGTCTGAGGAAATTCATACCTCCAAAGGCTTATCACAGAAGAGCCTCGCAAGCCTCAAAAACCTATAAAAACTAATATAATTGCTGTTTTACAGTTACAGCATACCCTAATTTCTTTTTTTTTCGCTGAATTTCGCTATCACAGCGCCAAAAAAAGCTAAGATTAAACATAAAATAAACAATATGTATGGATTAGTTCAGGAATGTTTCATTATTGCGTCAGCCATTCAACTTACGGGATTCCACTCAACGATGTGAATCCTAACAGATTCTTAAGAATTTAAAAAAAATTTTTTTTACCATCAACTGTTGACGTCAATTCGAATCCTCCCCGAATCCTCGATAGGGAGATTCTTTTAATTTTGTAACGATGAAATTCTATTAATACATTTCACTGAGGGGCACTTTAACCTTCAACTGCGTTCATTCATTATTCACTATCTATATAGGTACCTAATAAGTAAGTATAGCACCAGGTATAGCAGCTTTCATTTTGTATGGACTATATATTAGATGTATAATTTGTGAGAATTAACAGTAGGGTTTATGTTGTTAAGTTGTTTACGAACATTTAAGTGATCACTTTATTGAACTTCAGGTTTCAAAAGAATCTTCAAATGTCTCGTTTAATTTTTTTTTTTTTTTTGCAAATTGAATAAGCTCACGTGGATTATACAGATAGAGGTAGACTACCACACATTAAGTATTTTCTACTCTTCAAATTGAATTACGAGATAAGTACCCGACAAGAATAAATTAATTAAAAAACGATAAATGGATCTCGACTTATCGGTGGGTACCATAAGAAATTATTAACCTAATCGTAAAACAGTAATTTTCTTTTACGAACGAGTCGCGACGATAAAATAGCGTTAATTACCTTAATAAATTCGTTTTTATTAAATACCCGACGATAAGCTGAACCAATTGAGAATATCACACGGAATGGCGCAGCTGCTTATTCGAAGTTACATGCAGTCAAGATATTTAAATCTCTCGAAATCATTAGCATAATTCCATTACAGTTATTCGGTATCGAAAATTCAAAGGCTATAAGCAAAATTATGAAGCTTGGCTAATTGCTTCACTAGGAAATAATTAATGAGTTGTACTTATTTCAATTTAAGAAAACAATTAGAGGAACTCTAGCCCCCTCCCCTGGAATATTTATATCGGATTTACCTCTGGAACGTTGTAATGCGTAAATATCAGACTATTATTTATCTAGTAGCATAAAATCAGCTATCATTCAATGCAAGTACCAGCACATTACAATATTACTAGAGAGTACCCAAGAGTAATGGGTAGTTCGTTCACGAGTTAGTTCTTTTGAACGAATCCTAGAAGTGAACTAATCGATCATTTAGTTCACTTCTAAATGAACTAGTTCATTAGTTCTTTTTTTTTTTTGATAGTTCTCAGTTCTTATCAGTCTACTCTACTTGATCCGTTGATCAAACTGAAGTTGAACTAACTAGCAGTAGATGAGTGAGTCAAACAATTAACCAATAATTCTAGCATGAATTTATGAATACGAGTCGATCGTAATATCGAATAATAAATCAATTGATTTAAATGATATGAGCCAATCATGAATCAGCTGATTGAAGTGATCGAGTTGAAAAATGTACTGAACTACTGAACTAATTGAACTAGTTCACTTTGGTGAAGCAGACTCAATGAACTAAATCCGCAAAATGAACTAAAATTCCCATCTCTATACTCAATGCTGCTACGCAGCTATAATTCACAAACCTACCTAAACCATAAATGTGTCCAAATTATCAACGAATCAGGTGCAGGTGCACAATGAAGAGAAAAATATTTAGAGTTTGATTGAAATTGAAATATACACATAGCCAACTATATCTGTGAAAGTGGTAACGTGATAAGCGTTAAAGAGAAGTGACAAGCGTCTTGTGAAAGGAAGTTTTTCCAGCAGGTTTATATGTTATGATGCCATGTTTGAAATTCGTCTATTGTTTGGTTGAACACATGAAATTATAACTAACATTTTCAAACTGATATGTGGTACAGTGGGTAAGGATGCAGACTAGCATGTTGTAGGTTGCGGGTGTGAATCGTTGGTATTCTTTTGAATTTTTTTATTTTATTTATTTTCATTTTTTCTATCACTTTTCAGCCATGCGGTGAAGCTGGTGCGCACAAAAAGCGCCCGTTTCTTTTTTTTTAAATACTCGTTAAGTAAGCACTAAAAAGCGATATAAAAAAAGGAAAATAAATAAAATAAAAAAATTCATATGAATAGTACATAGGATTCAAACCCACAATATGCTAGCACACATCTTTATCCACTGTGCCACGAACCAATTTCAAAATTATAGCTATAATTTCATGTGTTCAACCAAACAATAGACAAACTTAAAACATGACGTCATAACATGTAAACTTGCTGGAAAAACTTCCTTTCGCGAGACCCTCATGAGAAGTAGCTTTTATATAGACGATTATTTATATTCATAATCGTAATATTAGGTACGGGTAGGCTACATTCTAATTTTCAGAATAATAAAAATTGAAAAATTAAACATTCTGTATAAAAGAAATAATTAAACAAAAAATTAAAAATATCAATACATATAATGTTTGGAAATTGATGATATATTCAGGTACCTACACGTTCATTTTGGCCAAAGAGTTTAAAGGATGTCGTCTACAGAGGCTCCAAACTTTCCAATTTTTACCATTATTCGGAAATTTTACGCAAAATTTTTGTCTCGACCCCCAAATTGTAAACCCTAGAATCGCCATTGGTACATCCACAGATTCCAAGCTCTAGTCAGGTACCTGTAGGAATTTAGCTTCTATTAAAGTTATAATAGATTTTATTTAGATGGTACCGCAGTAGTCATTTTTCAGTTGTATCCAAAGGTAGGTATATTAAAAATAATAATTTTTGTGTAGGTAGGTAGTAATTAATAATTAGTTTGATTAAATTTTAGAGGAGTGATAGTGGTCTGTAGTTACTGTAGAGATGAATACTAAAACTTTCGATTCATTGTTGTGAAATATTTTATAAATTTTTTTCTTTTATTTTCAAAAAACAATGTGAATTTATCTTTGGTAGGTACTTAAATTTATTAATCAATCATTTTTTAATATTATGATAAGTGCACCAAAGTGTGCCAAAGAATCAATGCGCTGATATGGCAAACCAACTTGATGAACCAAAATTAAAAATTGTATTTTTTTGAAACCCGAGGGAACACAATAAGAGCCTCAAGTCTCAGATACCACCATTTTTAATCAGAAATTTTTGAATTGCAATCTTCTAATTGAGAGGTTTTATATTTTCATTTTATTTTCACAATACCCACGCCAACATTAAAATTGTAAAATTAGTTGCCTATAAATCAAGAATCAACAATGTGATATTGATGTTTGTCAACTGTTAACGAAGTTCTGCAAGCTATTAGTTAACCCATATCTTATATAATTTGACAGTTAATCACTGATACGTGCCTATTGTATTTAAACTCAAAATAAAGAAAACCCTGCCCTAAAAGAAATTATATTATGGCTACGATAGATACTTCCTATATTTCTTTCAGAAACTTACGATATTCAAAATTCTCGTCAGTATTTTCTAACTTTGCTTAGCGTTTTCGAAATCCAAACAACGGATATTTTTGTATGAATAGCTTCTGCGGTCAAATTTTTGTTTCCATAAAATAATATCGACATCGACATGCTGTAGGTACCTATGTAATCAATGAAGTAATTAATTTTATACGTTTGCAAGACATTTATGACCCGCGATATCGTTAAATTTCTACTTATCGACTCAAATTGAATTACTGGTCTCGGTTATTAAAATTTAGTTTTAATTAGGTAACACGTCATTCAGATTGTTGGTCTTTCCTAGAATGAAGTACAATGATAAGAAGTCTGTAGGTGTTATATGGGTTATTAAAAAATGTACAACCAAAATGAATGCAGAATGATTGGTGAATGCTCTGTTTGAGTAGGTATATTAAGCATAAAGATGATACGATCAAAAATTAAATTATTAGTTGGGTATTTTGCTTACAATTTTCAATTGGTCGTGCGAAAGATAATTTAATCTTTGATTATTTGCTAACTATTAGGTATTAATTTATTTTAATTTAAAAATATCACATCTACCAGCTTAATGAGAAGAAAATGATGTGGGGATCTACCATACCTTATTCGTATATAAAATATATTCACCAACTACAGCCAGCTGTGGAGTGGCCGAGTAGTTAAATTCACTGCTTTTAGCTGGCGAATAATTATGTAGAATGCCAGTTCAAATTTCCAAGCTGGCAATCCTTCAACTGGTGACTCTCAACATGGGCTGAACATGCGTGCACCCTAGCGGTGCATAGTAAAACTCATCATTCTCCTTTTATCCATAAATTGCTGATATATGTGATGCCTTATATTTTGGAAACTGTGCTCATATAGGTAGTCACAGCATCTAACAATATATATTATCATTTGACTCATGTGAGTCTCTCTAAGTTGTAGTGTGTGGGGACCCACACTGCACCCTGTCTATATGTGAAATATTTTATTCGCTAGTTACGACCGGTGTTGAAGTGACCATGTGGTCAAATTCAAAACTTTTGGCACACAAATAATTATGTAGGATGCTGGTTAAAATCCTCGAGCTGGCAATCCTAGATTTGACATGGCCTTTTAATATTTTGTAATGGCTTGATAGCTGGCATTTAAAAGCTTCCTTCATGAGAATTGAAATAAAAGATTTCTAAACATAGTTCTACTTGTTGTTGGAAATATCCATAAATAATAATTATTAAACAGGTAAGCAATTTTCTTCAACTTCTTTTCACTCCGAAACTACCGGACCAATTTTATTAATATAGGTTCCATTTAAAAGTGTTTCAAGTGTTGGTTGCAGAATCTAATATGAAAAGAACAAAATTAGATGAAAGAGTTGAAATAAGGATGGAAAAAATAAAGGTGCTTATCGATTGAAGATTTATGGGTGTGAAACTGATTCTTGCCTAAACAACATTGCTTTGACCTGGTTGTTAAGTTCTTTTAGAAAATATAGAGAAGGAAAGGAGAATCTAATTTTTGAAAATATAAAGTATTTTCCAGGCAGGAGGGAGAGGAGGAAAGAATCTCATTTTTAAATATAAAAACTAGTTAAAGAGTGGAAATAAGATCTAATAAAATAATAAAATTAGAAGCTCCCACAGACAAAATGTTCATGAGTGATAAACTGGTTCCTCAATAAACAAAGTTGTTTTTAATTTTTAGTAACTTACCAGCAACGTTTCATTTAAGGGAGAGGAGAGAAAAATTTAAAAAAAAAGGTTGGAGGTGGGCTCCTTCATTATAAAATATAAAATTATTAAAAAGTCGATTACAAAAATCAATGTTCTATTTAATTCATCGACATCACCTCTATGTGTACCTACGTATTTTGCTACACTAAACTATTCTTAGTAAACATTTTTTGTTCGACTCGTAAGATCTTAATTTGGAACCATTAAATTGACACATAGTCGATAGAAGTAGGTATATAAAATAACTAAGTAAGTATAATCCTTCCGCTCCAAACAATTTGAGAAATGAATAAGCTAAAAATTTTCTCTCTTTTACAACGTATATATTGGTACCTACTTAATTTTAAATGTACCGTTATAAAAATGAATAAATAATTTATTTTCACAGTTTCTTACTTAATTGATAAATCTTTTTAGAAATTCGTTCTATTAGCTATAATTATAGAGCAATTTTGACTGTACGTGTACTCCTTTTACAAGTGTACGAAGCTACGAGCACATTTTCATCCTCAGAACGCTTATCTGTACTCGAATCTAATAAACATGAATGAAAATGCATTTAAAATCCCACAATCCTAACTGACAGAATATTTCGTATTCGAGATTATGGTGTTTTGTTTTTTGTATTCCCTCTGTCAATTCCAGTCTGCTCTGTACACTCAATTAGAATGAGTGTATCGGATACGAAATCAGTGCGAGAAAAATGTAGCTACTGGAGTTGGTCGGCGTACCACACTGGAGGATGAGCTGATAGGACCTTAGCGCATCCTATATTATCTGACGTCGAAAATTTAAATCTCTTGACACGTCTTAACAAGCTTGTCCAAGACTTAACAAGTCGAAATGAAATCCTCTTTCAAATCATACAAATACGTGCGGGCACGCGTTCCACATCTTATTCCAATGTACCTTCTTACGTGAAAAAATAAAAATAAAATCGGATTACCATACGGACCAAGTGTAAAATTAAAAGGCTAATTGGGCGAAAAAAAGGACGAATGAACGGATCAAGTTGCGGGTTTAAATTTGAACGAAGGGGGGTTAGAGATGAGTTCACAGACAATGAAATCGAATGTGCGGGTCGATTTAATTATGGTGTCCAAAAGTCAAACAGGCTAAGTACTTCTGGACGAAAGCAATTTCGTCAGGATTTTAACATAACGTGCTTTAAAACTGCTACGGCAGGAGAAATGGATAAGAATGATTTTTAAGGTACCCGTTTCTGCGACAAAAATAGGAGAGATGGATTATTGCATGAGTATACAACCCAGCCATTCATTTGACTGAAGAAAAAGTCTCCAGAAAACATTTATTAATGCTTTCTCAATTAATTTTGATTAAGAATAAGAACAATATTTTCATTCTCAAATAATCTGTTCGATTTTTTTTTGTTTTTTTGAATTACTCAGTTATATTATAATTATGTAGCTTCACTTGTCGAAATTTTCATTTTAATGGTATGGAATAAAGTCACTTTTTGCTTCACAACATCGACCATAATTATTATTGTCTCATTTTTCTTAGATCTACAGATAGCAAAATTATTTGGGCATGTTACATGAAAATTTCAAATATTCTGAATAATTAGGTCGCGCACAAGCTCTTAAAAACCAAAACTATCTTTTTGTGCCATTGTGTACCAAACCTAATATGCACACTGGCACACCAGTTGGTACACAATGAAACACGATTTTTTTTTTATTAACAAAGTAGCTGATTGAAAGAAAACGTAATCCGAAGTGAGATTAGTCACACCTATAACCAATTAATGGCCCCAATAAAACCAGTTTTTGAACAACCACCTTCACCCCACAAACCATTATTGACAGCATATCTCTGAGAAGTTTTTGAGAAATAACCCTTAGATGTAATTCTCATTGACTTTCTTGGCATCTTCTGTTGGACAAATTATAAATAACATTTGTGTTAGTGCTTCAAAACAAATTACAATAAATTTCTGAGGTAGTGTGCCATTGAATACCTACCACGAAGGCACAAACTGTTTAAATTTGTTTTAAGTGCACGATTTAAGTGAAATACCATGCAAAAAATGTTTTAAATGTTTTTGAATAAAAACTTGACGACCAGCCCTGTTCGATGGTGTAACAATCATCAATAAATATTAATAATTGTTGAAATTATGAACAAATAAAATTTTTATGGTTTGTAACTTTTGGCATCAATAAACACATTTTCCCTCATAAAGGACCCAAATAGTATTATCAAGATAATTTGACTGTGCCATTATTTGCCTACTATGTGTCAGGATGTACCTACCTACCTACCCTACTTGAAAAAGTAAGTAAATCTTGTAGCCTATAGGGTGTCTCGTGAGAAGCCTATAGAACTTTAATATCAAATTGATAGTACTCTTCATATCAATTGAAAAAATATAATAAACCTCGGATAAGGCTCTTTACTACCAGCTCCAGGTATACATATGAAAGGGATGAATGATGAATGGCCATTTTGTGTTATTCATGTTATGATGTACAGAGTGTAATTGTATAGTATATGTACAGTAAATATAAAGTAAGTAATAATAAACAATTTAAACCTAATGTAAACAAAATTAACACAAAATGGTCACTCATCTCTTATCAACTTCATGCCTATACGTAATATTAAAGAAACTTACCTCAGCTAAGAACCCTGGGCTAAAAATATGACATAAACAAACTTACTTTAAAATTTTGATCTGTTTAAATAAATCTCCATAATTATAGTATTCGTCTCGAGGAAAACAATAGGTCCTCTTAATTTTCACCTTATCTTGATTAATACCACACCAATTTGAAGAATTAGGATAATACTTTCCTACTTCGGCTTATCTTGAATTTTTCAGTGTAATTTTGGGAACTCACAGCATCTTTGCTGCGCCAGATAAGATAAAAGTGAAGTGAACATTTTTTTGTCCTCGTAGCGAATACTGTGAGTCTACTCATACAATCTCATGGTCTAATAATAATTTTAGATAACGTTTTCTGACGTCATGCTTTTAGTATACATAGCTCCTTAAAAATTGAAAACATGATGTGCGTTTTTTAAACGTTTTTATTCGTTATGAGGTGTACTATCTGCTGTTAAAGTGCTGAAAATTTCTCAGGAAACACTCTGAATTAATTATTATTCGAACAATCATGTTGTTAAACTTACAGCTAATTCCACCAACACCAGTAGTCAACGTAAAGTTAAGAAACGAAGATTATTAGCTCCAGGAAAAAACAGCTCTAGTAAGTATACAACCAGGCATTTTTTTCTATTTTTTTGAGACGCTGATGAATCATATGCCTCAGTACTTGAGAGATTGTAGCAATTTTCATTGAATTATTTTATTCATTCTTCCCAATATATGAATGGGAGACCACACTTTACCAGCGATTCACAAAACTATAACAAAATTATCGCAGTTTATGGCTATTTTTCGAATGGAATCAAATAAAATTAATGAACAGCAAATAATTGACAATAATTAATGGTGTCTCATAATATTTGTAGTTCCTAGCTATCTTTCCTTTTTTTACTTAATGGTATTAGCATAGAAAACATATTTCACAATATTAGGCTACAAGTTATTCGGTCTTTTCACGTGAATATTGCATTAATCAGGATCTGTTGTTCAATGGTCGAACACCAATTTTTCAATCATGTATGGAAATACTAGCTGGACCAAAACGAAAAAACCTCCATTGTTTGGTTAGAAATATGACAGTAGCTTGTAGTGGGTTTAGGATTTTTCAAAAATAGGAGAAAAATCGTAATTTTAATTTTATACCACCCCCTAATCATTTATAAGTACTCATAATTATCTCCATCATTTAAAAACGAAAATCTGAAACAATAACGTAGAAACATTGACCATTGAGTTTTGCTTTAAACAAGAGGGGGCACAGCTCCGTGCCTCTTACCTTCAATCTACCACTAACAGCATCCAGTCACAATCCTACAACCTTATGGTTTTAATGCTAAAAACCAATAACCACTGCATCACTCAGACCACAATTCGACAAGTAGAAGAAGATAACAAAATAAATTGGAAAATGAAAAGATATTGGAAACTACCCTTTTTCAACGTCATATTTTCTTCACAAGTAAATTGTTCTGAACCATTCCATAGCTAATTACACTACCGAAGCACTTGTTAATGAATCTTGTTCTTATACATTTTATAGCAAGGATATTCTACTCAAATCTCTTTATTAGGTATACTTTTACTACCCTCGTAAAAATTGTGTTAGTATACCCGAATGATGTCTTGTAAGTGTTTGTGGAATACCTTACATCGTGGAAGATATTCCGATGATAGGAGGTTTTCTGCAGTTATTGGGTGTTCACCACATATCATACACAAGGTATGGGGGAGCCAAGACCTCAGTGAACACTGGTGATTTTGTAGCCAATTTTGTGGGTTTATATACTGGCTCCTTACATGCGCCCAAAGACACATACCTGAAGAATATGTACGTGTGTGTAATGACTAATTGTGACCTATTTTATCATTGCTATGGAAATGGGTAAAATACAGCATGTGCACTAATAAACCAAATTGTAACATCATCCAAGATGTAAACTATCAATTTGTCACGGTCCAGATGTTGCAACATATTCGCATAAATTTTCAAGTAAGTACAAACAAACATACAATGAATTTAATGGGCAGTGCACAAAATTAGACATCTTGTGATGATGACTGTCATCGAAAGATTCAGCTTCTAACCTCATACGAGTGGTCTAATCACCACAGTGTTACAGGCTATACTGGAGTTATAATGGACAAAATTTTTTTGTGGAGAACTTGTATGAAATTACAAACATATCGACTGAATTAACAAGAGAGCAAGTTGGTAACAACTATGGCCATATGGTTAAGATCACCGATTTTTCATTTTTCTTACTTGCTCTCATATAGGTGTTCTAGGTTCAAATTCTAGTGGTGGCAATACCTACATCTGATGACCTCAGCTTTAAGACAACACCTTCTTCTGCGAAAATAAAAATTTTATTTAAAATACACTAGAGCCCCTGCACATTCACAAAGGGGCTAACCAAAAATTAGAATTGAAATTAAATACGTCTGTGTGCACGAATAGTGTGCATGAACCGTGCAAACAATCTACGTGAATGCTAAAAATGTCTAAAGTTAATTCAAAAATGGAGCCAGATGAATGCGCAGCATATATTATCAACATGGTACTAAAGTGAAGTACACAGTACCTCTTCTGTTCCCAGCATGTAAATCAATAAAATGTAATTGGTGGATGACTAGTTAGCTTCACTCGTGTGCACAAAGTGTTGAATATGGATTGATGCAACTTGGCCGGGTTGTAGTAACTATAACGATACGCCCTAAGCTCCCCTACACTCCATATGTCACCTCACTTTGCTCCTTCTATATCGTTCCCAACAGTCACCCATGATGTGTGCTCCATTCAACTCAAACGAACTAGGAGGAGTGCTCTAGGCAATTTGAATGACTGCCAACACATCAACCTGACTGAGCAGGAGAGCAAGTAGGAAGCAACTGTGATCCCACAGATAAGACAGCTGATTTTTCCTGCTTATTCTCACGTAGCCGGTGTAGATGTTCCAGTTTCAAAACGCAGCGGTGGCAACACGTATGCATTCGTCTTCGGAACTGAAAAACGTTTTGCACCCATTTCCGGGCAAAACTTCGTACCTATCAAATGACAAAAGTTTCAGCGTTCCAAAAACCAAACTGAAGCCCGAAACGCGGCCCAAATCACGCGATTTAGACGAAAATTGGCCGCAGCACGGCGGCATTATGAAAGTAGTCTCGCATTAAAGTCGTCAAATCGAGCCCCCAAACTGTCAACGTTTCATTTTTGCCAACAAAATATTCGGTATTTACTTTAAAACTTCAAACACACGCGTCCCTTAACACTGTTTTACGCGATCAACAATATGTCTGTAGTGTAAGCGTAGGTAGGTAGGTAGGTAGGTAGGTAGGTAGCTACCTCTATACACATCTATGTATAGGTATTATGTACAGGTGCAGTATACGTGCATAAGCTACGTGTGGATATTGGATAAACTGGCGTGGGGTTGGCTGCTGCCTATGCGTAGGGGTGGTAATAGCCTAGTCGCGTTTGTGTGCGCGTGTCTGTGTGTGGCGTAAGCTGTCATTAAGTTGTATCCTGTGTGCGCTTTCGTCGTCAATTCGGGAATTGATTAAGCTTTATCGCCGGTTAATAGTTAATTAAGTTTTGTAATTAGTTTATCGTGAGTTTACTCCGTATTACGAGAGTAGCGCACGAATTTCGCGTGTATTCGTAGTCGTGAAGTTCGTATATTTATGGCTGGGGCGGCGGCGGCGGCGGCGGCGGCGGCGGCGGCGGTGGTACGAGGGTGGAGGCGGTTTGTCGTCGGCGGACTAAGCGTTTAATTGAGTTTCATATGATTTTCAATTAATGTCGTTTTTCCCTCTTCGTAGGGGTAGTATATTTACATAGTTTCCGCATCCAAACGACTTTGTAATTCGAGTTGAACAAACTAAATGCAAAAGGCTTGATACGCCTTAGTAATCAACTTACTTTCAATTTATGGCATTATAAACTTCCGTATAAAATGTGCACCGTAGCTGCGGCTCTGCGCTGCGTGGACGACTCGTCGTTTTTGTGACCTGGTATTCGGATTTTGTGGCGCTGTGTACCCTCGTGGAGCTACGCGACGCTATGCATCGCAAACGTTGGTAGGTCCGCCATTTTACGGCGGCGTAGCGTCGCGTTGTTGGCAGAATATTATTGGGAAGAGGACGGCCAGGCAGAGGTGGGCGTGACTCGAATGAAAATATTACTTTATTGTCGTTCGTGAGCGGTGACTATACTGTGTTACCAACTGGACCAGCACAGCTTCGTAAGACCAGCGTACATTTTAATGTCAAGACATGCCGACGAAAAAGTAGGCAACCGTAGCGTACCTTCTGCGTATTTTCGACCGTTTGCTTGAATTCACCAGTTTAGAATATGTCCGATGAAGACATTCCTCAAATCCACAAGGATAGCGTGCACAGACACGAAGAGCAAAGTACCTACGTGAAAAGGTACGCTCTGCCAGAAATCGTCTTTCTTTACTGGTCCTGTACTATAATTATCATAGTCAAAGTTCGTGAGCAACGACAGATGAGTAATGATTAATTTTTTACTCGTATAGGTAACTATCAACAATCGTCTATCGTGAGTAACAGATTAATCGTATTAATCATCCCTCGCAAGGAATGATTATTAATCCTAATTATTACGCGTAATCATAACATATCGGGTGAATAGGTACCCCCACCACTACCTATCTGAATTATTAATTTGAAAATTTTTTTATATTTTCATATTTTTGCATTTTGTTTTTAAAGGGGGGGGGGTTTATTGCAGTTCGTCGTCATTGTATACGTATTTATCAACGAAACTAATACCGTTACCAAAATTTTACTTCCGATGGTGATCAAAGTGGGTAAAATGTTCGAACAGAACTTTGTGTTTTACTTAGATAAGATAGAAGTTGATTTAGTTTCAACTTTGTTTCTGAATCCGGGTGAAGATGGGAGGTTCGATGAAACACACAGTCAAACCTTATTGAACAGGACACTGTAATCAACACTTGTCAAAATAAAAAAATACATTTTCATCATAATTGTTTTTATTTTAGTTTTCAAAAAAACAAATTTTCGTCACATCTTCCAAGTTTTACAAGTTGAGATCCAGCCTTCAAGGATTTTAACGAAGTTGGAATATACCACACTTTTTCTTTCCTAAATGTAAAGGTGCGAAAAATCTAACATTAATTTTGTTCACCACCGAGGCCATTTTGTGAAATTAAAAAAAATGTACTTCGGCTACTCGTACTAACTGTAACAATATTGCCAGCAGAAGATTCTAAAGGCTAAAAACAAGAAAAAAAAACGAAATTAAGAAGTAAAAAAACCTATTAATTGTAACGGCCAAAAGAGGTGGTAATGTACCTAATTAGAACCACTTTTGGGAGTACACCATACACGAAATATCACGTACTTTAAAAGCAGTAATACTTCTAAAATAAATTCAAGTTTATCATCCACACACTATCGTGGACCTTAACATTAATTAGAGACTCAATAATATTTCAAACACATGAGTGAGTTTACACATTTAATAAAATAATAATTTGTACATCACAGTACATACATATACGTTAATATTTATACATATACAATCACAATTCAACAAGCAAGACTGTCTGTTCACTAGAGACTTCTACAAGAGAGGTTCCAGGTACTTAGAAGTAGCTGTCGAGGAACTGTCGAACTGTAATTCATTCTATTCCACTGAATCGAGGCATTATATACTCGTTCAGGGTATGGAAACGTACGTGTCGGATAGGTAAAGTGAGGTAGGGTGTTGTTATTATAGGGTTGTGCTGACTCGTCGAGTACTCGAGGGACAGGTACAACTAGGTCGTGAATATACAGAAAGTATATCTATATACATAAAATTAAATATGGGTAAATTAGTGGTTGTTTATAAAGAGTTATAGGATAATAATTGTTGATAAATATCTACGTTTTTGTTATTCAAAAACGAGTGAACGAATATGTTCGCCATCTCTAAAAATAGACGAAAATATACGTTACATTAATTTTTTTCCATTTATGATAAGTTAACTGATTATTATTCATGATTGGTTAATTTATCACGAGTACCGGGTGGTGAGTAAATAAATCATTTCCTCATCAGTGATGATTGATGAATAAATCAACCATCACTCATGTTATGACTTGGTAATGATTAATATAATCATTACGTATTCATTAGATTGACTAATAATTCATCAGTACTCGAGTAACAAACCCAAACTTTGCTGTGAGAATTCAAGATTATGCATATATATTTATCGGAATTACAAAATATGTATAATTAAGTTACATTCCTGCTGGCTGCTGGTCTTTCTAAAATTTAATCCACATATATAATATATATTGGCATAAATTACTGATGCTTTTTAGGGGGGGGGGACGTACCTTTGAATATTTTTTTATTTTCTGGCAAATAATACACATCAAGTTAATTGGAATCCTAAATTCATACATACCGTCTAAAAGTATTTTACGTAGTCTTATGCATCTACTGGTTTATGAACTTTTTTCTTTTCTCCTCATAAAATTTTCAAAAAAAGGGTCAAATAAAAGAAAATTTTTGTTTAAAGGTACGACTTAGGATTCCGGGTTGTACTTTCGAACAGCCTAAAGACGTATTTTTGAACAAATATTTAAATAAATTTAAATGCATTCAAAAATCAGATAAATGTATTTTTTTATGTAGACAAGTTACTTACGTCAAACAATTCAAAAAACTTAATTTTCACTGTTAAGCTTTGTGGCATCTATGAAAAAATTCATGTCCCTCCAAAATTCACAAGAATTTAAACTTAAGGCGTATAACAACCAATGTAGATACTGTTCAGAATCTCTCAATGTACTACAGGGTTTATAGGCCAATAAGGGTACGAAAACTCATTGTGCGGAAGGAATAGAGCGATTTATAATATTTTATCGAATGCCTAATTTAAACAAAAAAACCTCTGTTCCGGATTCACAATCAATGGAAGACATTCTACATCTGCACAGATACATTTTTATGATTAACGATAATCCACCTCATAGTTTCTGCCAATATTTATTTGTTGAAATATTAGAAACTTGGCGACTAACCTCAAACCAAATATAGTATAGTATTTTAAGTGCTGGTTAGTAAATGTATTTTCAGCTTCAAGGTGGGTGGGAAAAACCCAGTGGCATGAAACCCCACCTGGCGGGCATTTACTCTACAAAACACAGTATAATATATGAAAAATTACAATCACAATAAAAGTACAATTAATTAATTATCACTTTTTCTCTATAAACGCTTTCATCACACACACACACACACACACACACATATATATATATATATATATATATACAAACATACACAAACACACACACTCGCGCGCGCGCACACACGCACACGTACAACTGACTAAACTATGATAGCACCATCTTACAAAGGCCTAGACCAAGCACAGTGTTGCTCATGGAGGAATCAAAACAAAGGCGAAACCTCTATTCAACATTATCTTTGCGAATGTTTACTGTTACGAAGTAAGGGAATGAATGCTCATAAACTGATGAGCTAACGGAGCTCACCAAATTTTTCCATGTCTTGACCCTCACTTTTGCATCCGCATATTACGCTGACACAGTAATAAGTAGCAACGTGGTGCCCACGGTACCAATTATAGGCCAACGATGATGAACCGCGAGTAGTTTGGGGGATGAAACCCCTAAGGGTTAAATCATATAACCCCACATTCTCCCAAATTAATGAATCATTTAACAGCGACCAATTATATCTGATCTTTTTTTCTTTACCACATACCATTTCTTCAGCAAGTACCACCTGTAATACGTCACCAAAATTAGCATAAATTCGATAAAATCGTCTTGTTTCCCCGTCTCATTCGTTTTCTCAATTTTTTCTCTTTGCCTTAACCATTTTCCACCTCTAACATTTTCCCTGCATTCGTCCAACAACTTTTCTTTTTTTTTTTTTTTTTGTGAAGGATATTATTTCGTCGAATTAAAATAATTTACTCTTTTTAATTGGGAAATTTGTATCGTTGCACCCCCTCAAGACGCCCTCATCCGCGTACAACAGCGTGGCTTGTAGTTTAAAAATTATAATCGTATTAACAATGCATGTTAATGCCCATTACAACGGTCTGTTATATACAATTAACTTTATAACTGTTAAAAAGTTTGCCGGCAGTAATAAAGAAATAAAAATTTGTTTACACCGATGGTAAGGGCGATGAGTGGAGGTGGTGAGGGTGGCGATAGGGGTGTGTGGCGCAGAGAATGTCGTCACGCACACGTTTATCCAAAAGCTAGGTATTTGGCAATGTATATTTTAATGAGGAGATCGCGTGCGGAAGCTTTACCAGTTAAGTTCTTAACCTTAATCTGATTAATTTTCCCCCATTTATCCATTCATTTCGTATTTTATTTTCATTTCATTTCTTCTTTTTCTTTTTTCTTTTTTCTTTTTTTTACTTAACTTACTTTACTTTTCCTAATACCGTTTCTAGATGTTTTTTTTTTTGTTTTTTTGGTTTCATTTCAATTTGTTTTTTATTTATTTAATAGGTGCATATGCTATGGTATATGTGTAAAACATTCAGGTGACGGTAATAAAAGTTACAAATTTTGTTTTTACATCTCGTTCACTAGGTTATAGCTAATATCAAATTATTCAGAATTGTTTTCTTAAATTAGGCTAGGTCGTAGGTATCATTTGTAACTATAATTGTTTCCTCGTTTTTTTCAGGAAGCAACGACAGCGGAAAAAGTTTTAGGGTAGGTATTAAAATTATACGTTTACAAAGTAAAAGTTCTAAATTATTCCATTTTAACAAATTTCTTTGTGAACTTTATAAATTTGGTCTATTGTACTACATTATAAATGATTGATTAGGCAATGTCGATTATTACTACTTATAGATTAATTTTTCTTCTTTTAACCTTTTTTTTTTTTTTTTTTTATATAAGTACTGGCATTCTGAAATCTGAAGGTGGTTAAAAAATTCCAAAACCCCATTATATCTACTTTGTAAGCTGAAGAGATTTTATTGATTTACTTAGGTACTGATTTATTTATTTATTTATTTTACAAAGACGCCTTTCTAATATGTTTTATGATTGGGAGTAGACTACAATGAATTTTAAATTTATATCTAGAATCAAAAAATTGGGAGAAATTTTCATAGCTTAAATTTATGAAGTAATTATTTGTTATCGTAGAAATTGATGCTAAACTGTCGTAGACATAATAATCCAAAGCGTGACTTACGTTTGCATGTAAATATTTGATGAACCATTCTAACTGTTGTAAAGTTCAATCAAGAAGCGAAAGGAAATTACCTAAAAATCCAGTCACTTTGTTATTTAATGAAAATTAATAAAAAATGAATTTCCAGAGTACTTGACCTATAGGCTCTAAATGTACCATGGATCCTTTTAAATGGTCCTAATTTTCTATATTTTTAAGTTTTTAAATGAGAATTGTGAAATTACTTCATCGAATGGATTTATATTTGATATAAGTTATTGGTGAGAGGTGCTCTATTATTTTAAATTTATTTTGTACCATCAAAGTCACTTTAATGTACGGTTGACTTTGATAGTCCCTTTGGAGCTATGTTTCTGTGTAGTGGACGAAAAAAATTGTGTTATTTTGTGGGATCATTACAAATCGACCCTGACCCTTCATCGGATCTTATTTTATTAATCAGCAATGTTTCTCATTGAAAAAACCTTCAAAAATTCACAAAATATACTTGAACAAATCTACCAACTGATCAATTTTATACATTAAAAGCTGAAAATTAATTTGAAAAAAGTAAGTTATTAAACTAAAATGTACTTTCCATCTGAATAAAAAAAATTCTCGACTTCTTTCATAAAGTAGTTTATAAACTTTTTTATTTTTCTCTTTTGTTTTTAAAAAATTTTAAGCCAAAAAATTTTGCTGCCTTAGGCCCGGGCATAACAGGCCTGTAACAAAATTACATCGTCATCCATAAAATAATTAGACACGTATATTCGAACTCACAGGTGATATTATTTTGCTTTTTATATAATATCCCTGAATTCCATTCAATCTTCTTCTTTGGTCTCAAATTTATCTACCTCTTCCCTTTGTTTAATTATATTACGTACAGCCACAGCCTAACCGTATTCGATGACTTGATTAGACTGGTCCCTCAAATACACGAATCCCTCCATTCCACGAATCTCTACTTCACACTAATCACAGTGGAAATTTGAGTGCCCTTATTTGTTGCATAAACTCGTGTTTCACACGGAATACTTGTATTTTAGCAAACTGTTTTAGATTTTAATGTACTATATTGAACAGTCTGACCTTTTACTTGTACCGTTGTATGTACAAAATTATTATTTTATTGATGTATAAACACATCAATTATTGCTTAGTCTATGGTAGAAGCTAAAAGAATTACGACAGTCAGATTCGCATAACTGTAACTCTCCTTTGTTTGTGTTACATGATATGTAGGTGTGTAGTTATGTGTGTAGGTAACAGGTTGCGCATGCACACAACCACACTATTATTATATATACTCATCAATCCTTCATGGGTATAGCCCATTTGGAACTCGCGCCTTTTTTTATATTGTGATTTAACTCTTTATGTGTATGAATATTTTCTTAAAGTCTGATTCCTGAAGTTAAGGTCCATAATAAGAGTGTAGATAATAAATTGATTCATTCGTTCATCCTCGAGTATTATTGGTATTCACTTTTGATATAAGTATTCTTGATCGAAGTGTAACTACAGAAAAGAGTACCAACTCGTACTATCAGATCTCTTTTATGTCGTTACAGGACCTACAGCTTGAAATCGGCGCTTAGTGTTAGCCTGAGAATAGCAATTATAAACCACTTCTTCATTTCAACCCCCTTCTTTCGCGTAGGTACATAACGAACAGAATTAATTCTCGGGTAAGTATTAAGAAAATTATCAATAAATGTAGAAGCAACTCGTATAATGGTCGCAAATCAGGGTCTTACATTTTACAATTCGTGCAGTAAAGAATGCCGATCCTTGATTTTAATATTTCACCACCCATCATTATCTTTGGTCGTCTGGTCGAAAGGATGAGGGTGCATTAACACTGGAGGTGAAAAGGCTTATTTGTGTGTATGTGTGTGTGTGTGTGCGTGTGTGTGTGTGTGTGTGTGAAATGAATTTAATACACGTAAATGCTTCGAAATTATTAGCGTGATGATAGTGAGAAACTTCTTGCATGTTACACGCGTGTGTAAACAGTGTATCATCGATAGAGGCAAAAGCATTGTTGTAGGGATGTGGTGGTGGTAGTGGTGGTAGTGGTGGTGGTGGTGGTGGCGATGGTAGAGATGGTAGAGGTGGTAGTTGGTAACGATTAAACAAGGTGGTGAGTGTAGAGGCCTATATACGACGATACACCATATAATCGCGTGATTAGCTCCACCACCACCGTTTTAATAGACAATATCATACCCTGATTATCAACTATAATGTGCAGGAACACACGACCAACGATTTATAATTGAAGCCAACAGATGATTGTGATCGAATCTACGATATCACCCTTATACCATATCGTAAACTTCTTCCTATTGTTTGCTTTTTCTTTTTTCCTCAATTTCCCCCCCCCCATTTTTCCCTTTTAATAATATAATTTTCACTAATGTTTCATAATGTAATGTAAACACGCTCGACGTTCCTCTGTCTTTTCTGTTTCTCAGCTCTCTGCATACGTACACAAACCTTGACAATTATTTATCCTTAATTAGTTATTTCTCTTCTCCACCACCCTATCTGCGTATACCTGGCCTAATGTCTGGTAAATGTAGGTACACGTACATTTTACTAATGTTCACGTTATCTTACATGCAAGTTAAAAGGGTGCCATTGCGTGCACTGAATTTTTTTGAAACTTATTCACCAAAATTTGTATATTGTTGATTAAAATCGAGGAAATTTAATTTTAAATGTTTTATACTCGAATGTGTTCTTTTTGTTTGCCTTTTGAGGACGTAATGAAAGGTAAAGTTAAGCGATAACCAAACTGACGAGAATGAGAGGAAAAAGGAAAAAATATTGTGAAAATAATTCTGCAAGTTATTCATGCTTAAGGACTCATTTGAAAGAAACAAAAAAGTTAAGGATGGAATTATAAATATTTGAACGGTGTCACATTTCAAACTCACAATGGCGGTGTTGTTCGTTTTAGTTTTATAGGTTCTCCAGGAGATTTATGTGATTGAAAAATTCACGCATGTAAACGATTGCCCATCTCATGCTGAGATCAAGAGACCATCCGCCTCCACCACTCTAAAACCAAACCTATCTTACAGACTGTTGACAAAATGGTTTAGTTGCCAGGAAATCTATTAAAAATAAAATTTAAAAAAAGAGGAATTCAAAGAAATAGTGTCCCTTTATTCGCGCTTTTATTTTTCTTTTACCATATTTTCGGTAAGGTATTGTATCATTATGAGGTATGTACCTACCAAATATGGGGTATCAGGATAGTTGGTCAGACTGTTCTATTGTACCTATCCACCAAAAACGTCAGAAGAATACACCTAAAATTAATTCTCCACTCTTTTATCACCGATCTCATAAATTCGTAATAATTTTTTATAACCTTTGGATAAAACACTAATTCATATTTTAATATTAGCCCTAAATTTGATAAATTGAATTCTATTTTCGAGTATTATCAACCATGTAAGTTGATTCGTTCAATGTTAATTTTTTTTTTATTTTCAACACATCAAAATTAGGATCATAAACCTTATATGGGATAGGTACCAATTATTGATGTTTAAATTAACCACTAATGAAATTTAATCGTTGCAAGTTGAACAAAGAATAATTAATTTTAAAGTGATTATCGTAAGAGAGGATGGAGATTCCATCTCTACTTGAAACTTAAACTGACTGAATGATTTATTGGAGGATTACAGTCAAACTCTCAATAGTGATAATTCATTTCATCTAACAATTCAACAAATTATTAGTTACTTACGTGATTTTAGCCGTGAAATATAATCTAACGAAATATATTTTACTTGCATCGAGCTGGACGATTGTTTATTTCACTCATCTAAATTATTGTGTAAATTTTTTTAATAAATTCTTTCTTCGGGTCTACTATTAACACATTAAAAATGAATACCTTACCCACCATTAAAAAAGAAAAGTTCATCGTTTCATTTTGAACTTCAATAAATTCGAGTAGTTCTTGACTGGTGATGCACATATTATTCACATAGCTAACAATGTGAATTCATTTAGTCTGTACGGTATACGTAATTCGGCCTACAGTAACCAGCTACCAAATTAACAATCTTAATTGATCGACAATGAAGCACAAAGGTGAGCATGGTGCGGGGTTGGCACCACCGTTGAACCCTAAACGATTTAATAACGAGGAAGCGACACGTAATCGACATTGACAATCTGTTGGCTGGAATGAAAAGCCTCCGTCAGACGTTTATAATCTGATTCATCAGTCCGGAGAAGTGGTAGCTTCTGTTAAAAGCATCTCCAAATAAAGAAGAAGAAAAAAACATACTTTGTATATATCGAATTTGGAGGGCCGAAGTGTACGCGAGAGGACAATCGGATGATGAGGAAGAAGAAAAAAAGAAGAGGAGCTGAGAGAATTAAATGGCCGATTGCGCGTGTCAAAAAGCACTTTAGGCGGATGTAAACATATTAATGAGAATTTTAATACGATCCAAGTGATTCGTAAAAATGGCCCACGCTAACAGTACCGCATCTCACACACCCTTCAATAAATTTAATATTCTTTATTACGATGTGACTGTGTGCGTGTAGCCTATACCCGTATAGATGGGTGTAATCAGTCAACGAGAATGTGTATACTTTCATATTGCATTTAAATTTTACGGACACACTGTGACCTGTTTATATGTGCGATTGCAATTATTGCACTTGGAGAACAAGTCTGCATGGGTTGACTGAAAATATTTCGAAAAATGTGAACACGATCCAGGTTCGACAACCATTTCCATTCAGCAGTGGAAATGGTTGTACTTAATGTAGGATTAAATAGAAACCTGACGCAAGTCCTTCTTTCGTATTCGTTGCTGAATATTTTTCAACCCATTGCTGAGTAAGGCATAGCCTGTTTTCTGATTTGTTGTTCACCTGGAGAGCTTGTTTTCTAAATAGCCTAAATACAAAATCACTTTTCGAGAAAATTGGGGGAATTGAGGAAATTAGAAAAACGTGCCCTCAAAAATGACGTGAGCTACATGATGAGCATTTGCAGGAGGTGATTTTGATAACCACGCTCCAGTAATCAGTTTGTTTTGTATGTGTGGCAACCACCTGAGTGACAAATCTTGCTTGCATATCAATATGGTATCGGCTACGATTATGTGGTATGCAACCCTGGCTGAAAGAATCCACCAAAACACACCAAAATATAGCTCTGAAACACTTTACTATGATAAATAAGGGCATTCACCTGCAATGAGGCGAATGTAGAATTACGTGGTATAGGCGTGCTCAGTAGCCATTGTCCGTTTTATCACTTTAAACAATACCTAATTTTATGAAAAAAAATCAAATTTAACCGAGTGGGATTGCCAAGTGGGAATTCATTGATAGGAAATTGACCTAAAAAGGTCACCGAGTGGGGAATTCGAGTAGGCTCAAATTCCCCAGAGTTTGAAAAATCAAGCCATTAAAAAAAGCATCGAGTGTATTAATAAAAAATTTACAGACAAAAAATTTATTGTACCGAATTGTGCAGCAGTCAAATGCTGGTTGACGGAGCAGCAAAAAGTTTATAATGTATTAGACAGTGTTTTCTGCTCCATCGAAAAAAAAAGAGAGAGAGGGAAGCCAGAACATGTTTTAAAATATATTAAGTAACACGTATATAATAACAACACTTCGTACCAGCCACCGAGTGGGGGCTAGAAGTGCGAGAGGTAAATGGTGGGTGAATTTAGGGGGAAGAAAAAAATTAAAAGAGGGAGAAAATGAAGTTGGGTGGCTAGTGTAACTTTCAGCCGCTCACAGCATTTTATTTTTAGTCTCGGGAATTTTTATTTTTGAAAAATAATTTTAAAATATTATTATTGACAGAGGGCAAGCCGTATCCGTCAATTAGAATATAGAGTTGATTGCAATATTAAAATGTAGCAATGGTGTTTGATTTCTCTCAGCTGTAATCACTAGCCTATATCTATTCAATGTTGTGTAATAATATATTATATTACTCACCAAAGTTCGACAGTGAATGTTCACATAGGAGGACAAGTTTGCAAAATGAGCGCAGTAAATTAGCAATTCCAAAATTATGTAAACTTACTTTTTAATCTTGTTATAAATATATATTTCATAACGAATGATCAGAAAGTTCAATGTTGTTTTTTGGTGTCATAGCCTATATAATATATTATTTAAGTAGAATGATGTGTCAGCTACAAGCGCAACCTCAGTGTAAAGTGAATATGCCTCCATGTAAAAAGATGTCTCATGTTTTTACATGAATGTAAGTATCCAGAAAATCAAAAATCATTCAGTCAAAAATACACATACCTCCATGTAAAAATGTGATACATTTTTTTATATGGAGGCACGTTAACCTTACGTCGAGGTTACACTTGCAGCTGATTTATCAATGATGAGCGCTGTAAAATACTAGCTAAAGCACTGCCCTTCTAATCATTTATTATAACAAGAAATCCACATAATATAGTATCTAGGAGAAAATTGAAATCGACCAGACAGGGAGTAAAAGGAAAAAAAATAGTTAAATCTTTGACTCAACAGTGAACTGTTAACAACTGTGGTGTAAGGAAAGTTTACACATGCGCGTTGCATGTAGCAAGTACAGTTATCAGCTCGTGAAAATTCTCGAGAGTATGAGCTCAAAAAACACTGAACAATTAATTGGGCCACACAAAAAGAGATTTATTTTCCAGAGACAGAACGAAAACAAGCAATAACCTAAGAACCTAAAATTTATACACAAAAAAGTGTTTTAAACAACTTGTTAACAGTTTGTGGCATACTATTCTCAAGATTACTAATTTTTCCTGAGAGTAAGTTGTGCTTTGCAATAAGCTTATCACTGAGCTAGCACTACCACTGATTCTTATCAACTACCGTGAGTACTAATATACTTGGTCATTTTACTGGTATTGTATTATTAAAACTCATTTATGAACCACATGTGAAACTCAATCCTTAAATGCTTGAAACTTATTACAAATTATAAACTTCTTATAAATGTCAATTAATATCAGGAATAAGTTAGGTAGCTTTGAATATATATGCAATAAGTTAATCATAAGTAGGTATAACTTAATTATGTTAAATTAAAATATAATTACTACAAATTTGTTAAACTTAATTGATGTGCGAAAGTATAATGACGATATTTATTGATTAACGTTCCTAATAGGTAACTTAGATAGGCACCTAATCACAAGCAAAATAAGGTTTTTCGATGGAATTTTACATCGAGTTGATACATAACTACTTGTGACTGATAATGCGGAAGTAATTCAAGAATTTGAAAATTTAAACTAATCATAAAGACTAATCCGCAAATTATGACGAATTTTTGATACAATTCCTACAATTGTTGATGAATTTAAAAATTCATTATTTTCAACGCGGCGCAATTCATATTTGAATTTACTTACCTAGTTCTGAGACCTCTATACCAAACAGGCTCTTACCTTAACATTTTTTAACATTCTCTCTTCCAACACGTGTTCAATTTGCTTTGTGTACCACTGGTTAAATTGTATCCAGTCTGTCTTCGTACGATAATATATTTGTGAAGGTTAGTCAGCAATTTTCATTCCAATTAAGCAATTAGCGAGCCAGAGAGGGCGTTTTACACGAGTCTGGCGCACAAAAAAAAGGTCGTAGACTATAGTTGACGCGTGAACTCTTCATATTGTTTTAAAAGTTTAATGCCTGAGCCAGACGGATTACTGTTGAGCCTACGTTGACTTCGTTTTTATTAGCCTAGATATACGTAGGTTGGAGAATGATTTTTTACCGTTGGTTAATAGAGGACCGATAATCAAAAAAATATATATACCTACCTACGAGGATTAATTTGTGGAGCATCTACGAACAGACTGAGGAGGAATAATGTTGAAGGAATGCTAAATGCTTCGATGAGACAGGATTTATTGTTTATAATTATATAAATAAAATTATAGTCTCTGTCAGCAATAACAATCGAAGAAAGTAGTGCTATAAAATACCCAAAATATCTCTCTCTCTCTCTCTCTCTCACTCACACACTCACCTCACCCTCATTTTAAAGGAACTGGAATAGGTAATACACCCTTCTCTTACACTTATTTTATAATATTGAGAACACCATCGGGTTTACCAATTTATTGGGCTGATTTTATGCCTAATTTTGGATGAGATATTTCCGATTTCAAGTTGACGTGGAATAAATTGTGACATGATTTTCGATTAAATAAAAAGCGTGAATTCCAAACGGGCTATACTCATGAAGGATTCATGTGTAAACATAATAACAGCATGGTTATGTGCGTGTGTAAGGCGTTGCACATGCACACAACCACACATCAACTTGTCTTGTAACACACTCAAATGAGAGTTACAGTTGTAAGAGTTACAGTTATGCGAATCTCACAATAATAATTCTCATTTAGCCCCTATCTTAGACCAAGCGCTAAAATGTTTACACCTCAATAATTGATACAAATTGACTCAAAATTATAGAAGTCGATTGGGTTTACCAAAGGAGTTAAATATTCTGCATAAACCAAAGGATGTTTTTTTCGATAATTCTACTCTGAACCAAGAAATGAGTTAAAATGATTTTAATTTTGCTTTTTTTTTGTAGGACCACAATCAAAAATCGTAGAATCCAATATGATAATCAAAACAAAGTTCAAAACTTCAGAAAAAATGAAAACAAGGGAAATATTTTTAATTTTACTAAGTATTTCAATGATTTTTAATAAGCAATTAGGGTTTAGTTTTTTGATTTTTCTCTATTTGATCACGTCTTTCTCCTATTGCATAAATTCAGATTATTGTATAGGCTGTAATATTTACTATATAACTAGTAAGCTTTAATTTAGCCATTAATAATACCTAGTAAAAATCTTGTAACCAGGATCAAGACTCAAGCAAAGACCTTATTGAGCAAAATCAGTGTTACTTGCGCATTACCTTCTCAACAATTTTGATGTGTAAACATCTTAGCACTTGGTCTATGGTATGGAGCTATAAATGAGAATTACAATCATCAGTTTTGTGTAACTTATACAATACTGTAACTCTAATTTGTGTCAGTTAGTTGATGTGCAGGTGTGTGGTTATGAACATGGACATTGCGTATGCACACAACCACACACCTACATAACGAGAAGTACATTCATATATTTTTATGTTTACACGTCAATACTTCATGAGTAAAGTGGAACTTTCGCCTTTTTCTTTTCTTATTTCATATTCCAAATGTGGTGAACATAGTATTTCTTCCCACAAATAACAGCTGCGGCGACATGACTGACTGCACAATAACCATTCCTATTTTTTCTCCCCACATATACCTATCACATCTTGGCATTTTGTGTTTCCACTGATTGGTCAGATGTTGAGTGCAACTGCTATTTTTCATTATATTGGGAAATTTATTTTATTATTTTATTTTAATTTTTTACATACTTTTCCCAAACCAAGGACTCATAATCAAAGAACATAAATGTATCTACTGTTAGGTACCAGCTTTCATAAGTCTTTCTTTCTTTTTGTTCACTGAATTTTTGTTTTTTTTTTCATTCTTCCGTATTCTACATTGGAAGTATGATATCTGATTTTCCATATTGTCATTTATTTATTTTTATGAAAGTTTCTTTTCTACAGTAAAATGAAATATTCTAAATTCATTTTCCAGTTCTCTTGAAATAAGTTGATCATTCTCGTGGTTTTAGAAACATTTTTCTAAGAATGAATAATGATATAAATTAATGTTGACCCCTTCCTTTTCTGGGTTAAAGGTGCAATAATTATAAAATAAAGTTATTTTATTGTCGAATAATAAATGATTTAATTTTTCTGTTTCCTTTCATTCGAACTGATCGATAGGCAATCGTCTAATTTTTATTTTATTTTCATTATTTTTAATATAAATAAATTTATGATGAAGAACCAACTTTTATTGTAAGCTAATTGAGGTAACGTGGGAAGTATCGTATAATTTTCCTTTTATTCTGCCCAATTATGAACCTTCTGAAGTGCGTCTGAAAATGTAGTATTTATTTATTAATTGTTGCGATAGAACTTGGCCATTTTGTACGGTTTTTAGGGACTAATGTACACTGCCCAGATTTCCTGGCAATGCTCCAACGGCTACATTTCATAGTCTGTCTTATCGAAACTTTTCTTTATACCCAAATACTAGTTAGCATAAAATTCGTTACGCTTAATTATACACGAATGAAAGTTTCACCTTCTGACAAGTTAATTTTCATTCTTGCCAACGTTAATTCGCGTTACAATTATCCTATAGCTTCCAAGAGTAAGAATAGGTACCTAGCCATAAAATAAATAAAATGAATTACCAATATGATTTTGATGTTCGTAAAAATTATGCTGCTGTCCCAATCGCTGCTCCATCCAATTGCGATAAAAGCGTAAATAAAATCAGTACTGTTCGTTCTGCGAAGTTAAATATTGGTTTGACTTATTTTCCGAGTAGTACCCCGCCGCCAGATAAAACCATCTCCAGCGCATAATATAATTTATTACAAAACTGAAAATGGCCACTTCTGGCGAGTAGGTAGCCTACGCTTAATCTCGGGCGCCATCGACCAGACGTATCGCCAAAATCCAAATCACACGTCTCTTGCTGTTGGCCAATCGATTTGCGTATTTGATTGCAGAAGACAACAACAGCTGCAATTCGAGCGACACACCCGACACCCCAAACAACCCCTCCGACCTGAGCTGTAAGTCAATAAACGCCGAGGACAGCGAAGATGAAGTGTGCAACCTTACCAGCAACTCGAGCCTTTCTTCGGCGCACCAACTGTCCACACGAAACGGTATGTCGCCAGATAAGAAGAAACATCGTCGCAATCGCACCACCTTCACCACCTACCAGCTCCACGAATTAGAAAGAGCTTTCGAAAAGTCTCACTATCCGGACGTATACAGTCGCGAAGAATTAGCAGCCAAAGTACATTTACCAGAAGTTCGAGTGCAAGTGAGTGAAAATAATTAATTTTTTTTTTTGGTTTCTTTTTTTTTTTTTTTTTTTTTTTCACCCACGCAATCGATTCGCTCCTCGATAATCTGCTAAATTCGTGAACTTTTTCCACACTTTGGTACACCTACCTTCGATTTCTTTCGTATTTGTTGAACGACGACGTAGGGTTCGCATTTTATGTTTTGGTGCCTATTGAGAGAAATGGCGACCGACGAACAGCGGCGCAGGAAACTTTGCGAACGAATTATTTCCTCGATTGCTAAAAATTTTCATCGACTCTGCATCCGCTTCTGATGCCTTCGCCAGTATTCGATTTGAATTATATTTCAAACGAGGAAATTAACGAAAACAAATTAACCTTGAAGCTGTACACGGCGTCGCAAAAGTTAACTATCTCGCGATAGGCACCGACGAAATTTGCGCGGGAAATTTAATTTAATTTGCGCCGAAGCGTCGACGCGAAAATGTGGAAAGAAAAAACATTTTGTTTTTTTTTTTGTTCTTTTAAATTCTTTCGATGTTTCGATTTCGAAACGATCACGACACCAGATTCAATTGAGTGAATTTCTGCGTGCGTTTTGTACGATGTTCTCCTGCTCCTCCCCCTTTTTCATTTTAAGGCACTCTTTTAATTATTATTGCCTGGAGCCTTGTCAACATTCACGAATCGTTTTCGATCAGCCAGTACCATTGCTGTTTTACTCGGAGCAGGTTGTTGGGTTTGGAAATAAGAGTTGTAAACGACATCGATTTACTTTGTACTTTTTATGCAACACAACCGTTTGACTTCCTTATCCTGGGATTTCATTTTTTCAATTCTTATGTTCAAACCGTTTTGTAATGACCATGTAGTGAATGTCTAGTGCAATAAAGGCTTTTGTAATGATAATTACTCCGAAGTTCAATTAAATCGAGCACATGTAGGTGCCAGTGGTATAGCTAAATTTTTTAGGCGGGTCATAAAAGAAAGAAAGTAAGAATTTTTTTTTTTTTATTATGGTGGAAATTTATAATTTAATATGGTTTAAAATTTTCTTGCTAATTTCCTTTTCTCTTTGGAAGGGAGCAGTGAGTGCCAATTGTTTTATAGGATGACTTCCACTGTCCCACCGTAGCTCCGCCGCTATAGTACGTACATAATAATTATGCTGGGGCCAATGTTGAAAATCAGGTCGTTAGACACAGTAAATTAAAGACCAGTCGTTGTTTTGACACTGATTTATCTTAATAAAGCTGGATAATAGTATAAAATTCTGAACTTCAACCTGTTATTCGTCACCTTAGTACGAAACTAGCTCGAGTACAAAAATTCCATTTTTGTGTTACGCGCACCAAAATTGTCCTTGAGTTGCCCTCTATCATTGAGTGAAGCTATCTCAAGTCCACATTCCTCGGAAATTGAAATAAAAACTAATTGCATACTATCTTATGTCAGGTGTAAAAGAATTTGTTCCTGCAAAAGTAACTTAACTCCACTTTTTTCTAATTTATTTGTGCAGAACTACCTCAAGTCCAAGTTATGCTACTTTGTTTTCTGGGATTAAAGAATTAGTTCATGCAGAAGTAACTTTACTCAAGTTTTTTTGATTAATTTATTAGTGTACAACTATCTCAAGCCGAAGATGACCTAATTTTGCACAAACATTTTCATTCAGAGCTTAGTACAGATTAAGTCAGATATGTCACACTTCAGATTACTCTGGAAGATTATTCTGTTCAATACTATGCCTTAAGTACCTTGATTTTGAGGAAAATAATAGAATTTCAATTTTTTTGTGAAGGATGTCTTTACTTGGTTCCTCTTATTAATATACCATAATTTTATTGGTTCCACATCCCAATGCAATAACTGAAAAACATCTAGGTTTTGAACTTTTTTTTTACTGTCCTGAAAATAGAATTTTTTGACCTTGGCTAGTTTTGTTTTAAAGTGGCATATTTATTATACACAACTAGCATTAAAATTCGGATAATGTATAGAATTTGTTAAAAGTGTCAAATTAGGAGAAATTAGGGGAAATGGTGTCATGGCAACTTTGGCTTGAAATACAGTAAAACTTGCTTTAGATGCTCCCATTCGAGATGCTCTCCCGCATAAGACGCTGTTTTGTGTTGATCCCCGGACATTTTCTATACTCGTTAATGTGAAAACCCTCTGATAAGACCCTTGATTTTTCTTAATTTTTTTGGGTAAAATGCTCTTTTGTTTGGGCAAAGGAAAATATTTCAACTGATTAATTAGTGATTTCACTTCTTTGATAACTTCCTTGCTGAAACACGTACCCAGAATCTAAAATAAATGAAAGTAGACCCTATTTTTACAAGCACACCTGAAAACTGGTATATGTTTACAATAAACTTGATTTTTCCGGCTCTAGGGTCTGTACATAATATGTAGAAACGATACTTAATAGCATTAATAGTGATTTCAGCATTACTTTCCTCAACATTGTTATATAATATATTGTGCATGTTTATGTATAGATATAATTGACAATGGAAAAAATGTTAGCATGACTGGTGTATAGTTCCTGAATTCAGGCATTGAGGTGTTTTGTGTTTTTGATTTCCGCATAAGAAACTTTCTCCATTAAGATGCTATTTTGAACTGGTCCTTTGAAGAGCATTCTAGGCATGTTTTACTGTATATTGGTTTTACATGAAAGAAACCTCTTCAAAATTACTGTACAATAATTATATTTGAATTCTTGTAACGGTTTGAATAATAAAAATCAACGAACTACATTGACTGCTCATCTATTGACCTCCTTAACATAATTATGATAGTTACTGGAGAACTGATATCCTAACATTTAGAGTTGCATGAAATCAGTTATGAGTATTGAGCAGATAGATACAATTTAAGGAACACAAATTAAAACTGATAATGGTCTTTAGGATAAGGTTAGGTAACAACGACGATACATGCGAAATAGTTCTTTCTACAAAATGATTGAAATATGAGAGTTGTTTAAAATTTTTTTTGTTTGAATTCATAGACTAAAAATAGGTAGCTATATACGTATATTTTGAGGGAGACAGAGAGTAATGTGGAATGAGTGAAGTGGAGAATATAACTATCAATATTCCTACATGTGGACAAATTTGTACTTGTTGGATGTACAAGTGCGTATATTGTGATATTCTACAAAACAGATGATTATACATGGGGTGTAACGATAAGTATATGAATATGAATTTTATGAGTAGAAATATAGGCATGGTTCAAGGTAGATTAGTTATTATTATGTTAAAAAAGTCATTTATGCTATTCACTGAAGTATGTTGAGAAATTTGGGAAAGTGGATCATTAGTCACACCTGAAAACATAAGATACCTACAATCCTTTTTTATTAACAAAATTATGTTTCTTTATGGAAGAGATAAGAACACAGTCTAAAGGTGTAAGCTGCAAAGGTGCCAGATAGTTAATAATTGTGATCAAAAAGTTTATTTTTTAACATATTATTTTAGTACATTGGCCAATAATTGAGTAACCTCCATTGTGAAGAATAACTACATACCTACCTACTTCCCAATTATTGGGTGAAGTGCCTTAAATAGAGATTTACTGATAGTGAGATTCGAAGTCTGAAGTACACAACAGTACATTATTGTGTAACCAGTGTAGAAAGTAGAGACAGCCAGTTCTAAAATGAATGTGAAGAGATTTGTACCTTAATCCAAAAGTAAGTGCTGTAAACTCCACAACAGTGAGAACCTCCTTTCCGCACATGATACCCACTATCTTTTTTGTATTGAATGCTTAACTTGAATGAAGCGTGACATGTGCAGTATACAGTAATTGTGCGTGTACAGTGCATGGTAAAGTTACTTTTGAACACTGATCTAGAATTGGTAACTTGGTATACTTACACCAGCATTCAATATATAATATTACCTGAAAATTCTTATAATGATGCAACTTATTGTGTAAGATTGTGGTATACTAAATCTGGTTTTTACCTGTCACACAAAACTTGGTTTTTATCAACCTTTGCAAGTTTTAATCCAATCACTTACCTGAACTGATTCACAAGGAATGTAAAGAGATACCATACACACGATACCTGAAGGTGAAAACAATGAAGAAATAAATGTTTTACCAATGAGAAAATGATGATAAAGTTAAAATATTGTCAAAGTATTAATTGTATAAAATAAAAACAATCAGAAATTTTGAATATCAAATTAATATTATCCCACTATGAAAAATTCTAAAGTTCACTGAGAGGGAGAAAAACTGGAAGGGAAAGAATTACGGTTTGTTCTCGCCAAACTCTTGTAATTTTACTTTTAATTAGGCCCACAAAAATCAAAAATTTTAACTACCATTACACATATTTTTTCCTTTTTTTCTCAAGGTTTTCCACTAATAAATTAACCCATGATGTCTCCTATTGATTTTCCTCACTCAGTATGACCGCCTTAGCCACACATTATGTTACAAAAAATAACTAAGGCCATAAAATAAAATACCGGTTATATTCAAAAAATATAAAAAACGTACCAATTTTTCAGAAGATGATCATATTTGTAGTTTAAAAATGGACGAGGTGGTATTAAATGAAATAAAATATTTGACAAAAAACACGAGGTGAAATTATTGGCAAAATTTTATACGGATAGGAATTTATAAGTTCAAAATTACAAAATTAGAAGACATGAAAAGCATAAGAGAGTTTGTAGGACTTACATAAGCAAAGATACCAAATGGAGTGGTTTTTTCTAATCTCAGAAAGTTAAAGCTAGTCTAAAAGATTTGTGAGAAAGGGAGAAATCAATTTATCTGGTTTCATTTTTAATAGTAGTAGAACAAAAGAACAAACTACAAGCAGAAATGGAAGAAGATATAGGAAAAAACATCAGATGACAAACTCCATTCTTCAAAAGAAGAATGTAGCAGATTATCACATTTTGAAAATTATATGGATACCTCAAAATCAATAGTATGGTTGTTCTTATAGCTGCGCTGAAATGAAGAATATAGATATAACTACCATAAGTTTTTGTCTGGTAGGATAACAAAAGCTTGCTACATACAACTTTTGGCAAGCAAATGCATTGTCTCTTTAGCCTAATTATATTGTGTAGCTGTGGGAATGAATGCATCGGCTGAAAATTTTCGGTATTGGCCAGGTTAAATGAAGCTAGCCAGATACAACTGAGTTTTTTGAAGTCATTGTGTCTTTCTTAGTCTGAGATAAATTAAGTTTTTCTCAATCGCCCTTGAAAAATAAATTTTTAAAAACAACTATCTCAAGAACAAAAAAAAACATCCATAATTTCTCGATTCTACACAAAATTTTGTGACCAATGTTTGATGAACTAAAATTACGACCTGTGTAGAGTCAGAAAAAAAAGTTGTAAGTACGTACAAACACCAAGTCCACCAAGGGCTGCATAGCTCCATCTTAAGTGGAATACATACATTCTCAGTGGTCTCTTCTGACCCCTTCCCCCACAACAAATAATCACGAAAAATGATAAAAATACAATATTTTTAAGATTCAGGCCTTCTCCCCTTGGCTAAGAGGGGACCAGATCCCCAGGACTACCCTAACGTACGCCCTTGACACACACATATACACATAATTATGCATGTTATGAATTTGAGATTTTGCTGGCAAAATTTTCTCACTTAGTCCCAACACTATTTCCTTAAATGAGAATGAATTTAAATGAGAAAATTTTCAACGAAAAGCTGCTTAATAAATTAATTAAATCTGAACAATTATCAAAAATAAATTTCTGATTGATTAAATTACTGAATACCTATTCGCGTCAGTTATCAACGATTCACGAACGTGTCACTAAACGATATTAATCGAATAGGCTAAGCCACAAATATTGGATACGATTATTTTATGTCTGCGACATTTTCTAGCCCAAACGTACGTTTAGGTGCACTACAGAATATGGTACTCTCTCACTGTACTAACGTTCATTTTCGAGGGGTGCAAAAATTAAAACTGTCGTATTTCACCGTTGTAAAAAAACTCGGTTACGCCAAATTAAAGGGGTTGAAAATATGTTTTGGTTCCGGTGACCCGCAAAATGAGTCGTATTCGACGTGTGATTATTCAGTGTAGCAAGAGTAAAGTTGGCTGGAAGATGTGGGGAGAGAAATGAAGTGCAATAATTTTTTGGCGTCACATCGTTCGGCGAATATAAAACAAAATATTTATAACGTCGTAATATTTCCAACCTCGCACGAACGTTATTATTTTCACTTATTTTGTTTTAAAACATTTAAGCAGGATTACATAATTATAGTGCGTCACATTACCAATCAAATAGAGGATGAGTGAGCGGATGTACGTGTGTGTGCACAGAGATTGATAGTCAATTCTTTTATTGTTTGATCAGATGAAAAATCAGTTATACTAAGTAGTTTTCCCTAGTCACAACTAATAGTGAAAAATGGGTCGATGAATTAGTTGTATTAACCAGTCAAAGCTAGTTTTGATTAAATTTGAATATTAACTGTAACATATTTGTTATATTATGTGAACTTACAAATAATTAGTATGAATCACCTAAAATTTTGTATTTATAGTTTTCAAAAAACAAAAAAACAGATATTGCTAAAATTTTTCTGAGAAGTATCTACCATATAGTAGTAGGTCTGAAAGTTGTTTGGTATAGTTTCTGAGGAAATTGGAAAACAAAAAATTCCTTGAAATATTGCTGTGGAATACTTTTGGTTATGGATGTACAGAGGTATTCACATGTCAAAAGATATAATCAACAGACAATTTGTGTATTCACTGTCATGTACCAAATTTACAGGTGAATGAACATCAGTAAACACAGGCCAATGGCCACCATGCACTGAGCTCTTTTACACTCAAGCACACATATATAAATAAATACTTACATGACGTTTTTAATTGGCCATTAGTTTTCGAGAAAACTAGAAAACAAAATATTCCTGGAAAATTGGTCTGTATCAATAAAACATTGATAGATCTGTAACTATGGATATTTGTTTCTAATTTTTTCGCATGAAACTAGCAATAAATTATCAAAATTTCAATATGTTTGTCAGATTGATACAAATATCGATTACTATCGATATTTTTTTCAATTGTTGTTAGGCTTTGACTATATAGAACTGGACCAGTAATTATAGATAGATGATTTCTGATTAGACATCCTGGCACTAAATAGGCAACCACAGCATAGGCAACTATAGCGTACCTTTTATTATACTTTGCTTTGTGTAAATGTATGCTATCTTTGTGAATTTAAGGGATGTCTTTATTAATTGTATTCTAAATTGGCAAACTCAAGTAAAATGTTGAAAATACACAGACGGTACACTAGGGTTGCCTACTTTTTTGCCAGCATGTTTTGATATTGAAAATTACATTGGTCTCATGGAGCTCCACTGGTCTAGTACTGAGACATTTGAAATCCTACAGTCTTTTCACACATCACTACATAAATACAAACCTGTACATATACTTAATTAGGGAACTGCTCGCAAATCTAAGTTTATACTTTCACTATACCACAGAGCAAATGAATTAACTATTCGACACAAATGAAATTCCCATTCTACGAAACATATTAATAAATTTTAATCGTTGAATCTTTTACACTGTAGTGACGTGTGGATTTTTAAAACATAATCAACGATGAACCAACTCTTATTTTCTTTTTAACTGTTCACAATTATAAATTTTGGTTTTACTCTGAACAGTTAGTATCATTTTTAATGTGAATGTTTCCACCTGTCGTGAATGTTCTGTATGTTCATGACTTAATACAGTTTTTAGTTCGACATTTTAAGTCCTTTGTTCTCTGTTTTGGAGACTGTTCTTACTAAAACTTATTTGAAAAGTAAACACTATTAGCAAAATCATTTCCCATTTTGCCTAAAACTGTTTTTGGTTTTGACAGTGAGTAATACTTGATCAGAATTAATTGGTCCACGAGGCTGTTACAAAAATAAAGAATAGTACAACCAATAAATTATGTTTTATTTAACTATAAGTAACTTTTTCTGTACTAAACGTGAATTGTACTGATGGGTTGGCTTACTTATAATATTTGCCTATACCAAATTACCTGATATGTTACATAGGCCTTGGGAGCTTTCGCTAGTAGGCTGGTAGCTTAACTTTTTGGGCTGACTTATGAGTTCTCAAGTTTATGGTTTCTCAAAACTCCTGAACATAATTTTTTTTATGATTTCAAACCCCATATTTGGGATGTGTGTTCCTTTTCGAACACCAAAGTACTATATAGTCAAAGTTGTTGGTACTACCAATCCTCTTTCTCTCATACTCCTCCAAACACTCAACAATAATTGTACAAACTGTTTTTCATATGTTTATACTCGTTCCACCACTCATCCGTAAGACATCACATATGTTCGTCACATACATACATTTCATACTTTATACTTTACATATTTTCTTTGGTGCAAGTACACACTTCTGAGATGTAGCTTCGTCAACATCTTTCCATTTCTTCGAATTTGTCAATCTCAACCTCTATAATTATTTCAAGTAATTGGAATATAGGTTTTTTATTTTTTTTATTTTTTTATTTTTTTTAAATTATGGATGATATTTGGCAAACTGGGTTTTCTAATGAAGTATTGCTGCGCTAGGGTTTTTTCAGACTGAAGTGTGAAAGCCCTTAGTCTAACTGCACACCCAGACAAATTATTCAACGTCCATTTACTAAAGAAAATTTCGGGGGGGGAATCTAATCACCTATATCGTGACAATGAGAACGAAGAATGTAAGAAATAAAACGTTTTAAATAATATATTGTTCCTATACAAATTTTACTACGAAGTAAATTGATGAAAATTCAATGTCTAATTATTCTATGTACGGCATTCCTAGGAAATTACAATTTTCTACATCATTTTAAACAGAATAATTGAAGGAAAAAAGTACGTTCGTGTTGGAAAAAATGCACCGCGTTTTGTAGAGAGTACAGGTAAATAATAGCAGGCGTGCACCTCCGTATGCATAAATAACTTATGCTTTATATTCTTTCAAAATTATATCGTCGCTTTTCTATTTTTCTATTTACCTGCTTGCATTTTAAAAATACCATTTCGCCGATCGATTAATCATCTATTCCCTTGGTTTTATATTTTGTTTTGTTCTCCATCTCTTTCCAGTTGTGAGTATGCATAATTTAAGAAAAATAACGTTTCGCGTTCGTGTTGTACGAAGACTGTTCATGCAAATATTTAACTACCTATGAATTCAACGAGTTTGCTCAAATTGAAAATTGATGCCCTAGAAATATTTTCACCTTATTATGCACACCTTGGATGGAATGATATCCGTGGTGGTGAAATGGTTTATTTTTCATCGAGGTTGAAACGATCATTCGTACTTTTCACCAGCCGAAACTTAATGTTGGTCATTCACGTATAATTTTTCTAAAATTAACGTAGGTTAGGTATCTATCTAGTTAATTTACTTAGGTAGATACCTACCAATAATTTAATTATAAGATGCATCACAAAGTTAGAAACTGTCTATGTGGGTGCCAAATTAACATAAATCTATATTAACGCCATTTTTTTCTAATCTATTAGTCGGGTACTCAACCATATTCGTCTTTTGAAGCACCTTGTCTCACCATTAGTGCTTTGAAGGTAATTTACAGCACGATTAGAATGAATTCACAGCCCAGACTGGTGTTTAAAGAGAAAAAAAACTCACTTATCTATGGTACTCTGTAATACCTACTTGAATTTAGTACAAATTCTGAATTTAGTACAAACTCTGAATTTAGTACAAACTCTGAATTGTTTACAGTCAAGGTTGCCACCTTCACTCAAAAACATTGCTGGTCGTCCATTTAGAAGTCTTGATTTCAATTTGTTCGAAGAGAACCCCAAATCTGTTACAGCGAGATTTTTTTGCAACATATTGGCTGCGTTTCACGTGGTAAAAAAGTACCTACCTAACTTTTAAATTTTAGGAGGGCTATTCAGCTAATGTTCACTATATGCCCCAATAGAAGCACATATGACTCAAACACTTGCCGAATATTATTTGCACAATGTTGTACTTAGGATTTATCTGTGTGTGGATTTCACAATTTAATAAACCAATATTTTGCAGGTATATTTCGTATTATACAGCATGCATTTTAGCAGTTTTCTCGGAGTTTTGATTTATGGATATTGAAAAATTAAACTTGTTCGTTAAAAAAAAAAACTAATTACCGGGACTGATATTGTTTTTTCAACTCTCACTGGTCAGCTCATGGAATTACCGAGCTGACTGGTAAAATACCAGTTGGTTGGTCATCCTGATGTATGTTGACTGTGAAAAGCAAATACAAGAGAAAGCCAAGCATATTACTTTGTGGGACTCGAGCAAAGATGGGATGCCTGTTTGTTGTTTCCTGATCAACTGTGAAATTAATGTGTTGTTCGTAGATATAAGGTTCTATTAAATCAACGAATTGTGTAGGTAATTGGCTCAACACTTTATCATGCTGACCTTGCTGCCAGATTTTGTGGATTACCCTTTGATTCTCCACTGTGACAGACCGACAGGGTTAATAAAATTCAACAGAAATAACTAATCTTCAGTTGTGACAAGAGAAACAGGTCTTAGGCCGGTATTCGTAGTCGACTCTTCGTGTTCACTAACAAGAGTCCGTTTTTAAACTGCAGTGAAGCTGTGAAAAAAGTAGTTTAGCTGAAAATAATGAGAAATATAGCTTCCTTGTGACGAACTATATTAAAGCTACGATAAAAATTTAGTTTCACTGAGAAATATAGCTTAGAATTGCTACTTTTAAATTGACATTTAGGTTAGTGAACACTAAGTGTCAACTATGAATACCGGCTTTAATCTCAGTATTTTAATCATAAAAAATAAATACAAACACCAGCACCATGCCACCATGCTCTTAAAGTTTTTATGAACTTATCAAAACATTAAAACTCAAAGGTGTTGGAAATACTCGTGTCTTGCAAACGTTCAACAGCTTTTTTTTCATATTTTTTATATATTTTTACTTTGGGTCCTGATCTTGAACAGTCAAGTCTCTTAGTTGGTGTTGGTCAGGCATGTTCAATATTGATAGGAACTCATCGTTTTACTACGACTATGGTTTTGTGCAAAATCAAGTTTGGCTACACGTGTGACCCAAGAAACCCTCAGATTTTTATGAAAAATTATTCTCGTTTATGGTTGTAGCTTTTGATAACAATCTGTAGAAAACAAGACCACGTTACCTACCCTCTCACAATTTCATCCCCTAAAAGCTGAATCCTAATGTCACCTCAATGTAAAACCGTGCCTATGACTGCAAGACCAACGATAATTTTGTTGATCATTCTATAATATCGGCATTGGTAAGCGGAGGAATTTCAGTTTTTATTTTATTTTACTGCTGTAGCCACAGACTTAACGCACTGGAAGTCATAACTTGCGCAAATATTAGTAGAATGTAAATTCCACATAAATACCTAATGTGTAGCCTACCCGGTATCTATTATTGGAATTTCAGGTAGGTAGGTACTGAAGAGTCCCACGAATTTTATATTCATATTTTTTTTTATTTATTATATGATTTTCAGTTGCTACGTGTCTGAGTATATTTTTTTTTGCTCGAATTTGTAGCAAAAGTAGTGTGTGTATTTGCTCTTCTTCATTTTTTTTGCTCTGCTTTGCTGCATAAGGTGTGTGCATTTCTACAGATAAACAAACTTCATTTGTATCCTTTTCTTTTTCTTTTTCTTTTTCTTATTTTTTTATCCCACTCCTGATGACAAACAAAGTAGGAGAAATCATTGCTAGAAATATTTCTTCACTTTTTCTACGATCTTTTTCTTTCTCATTCCTTCGGTTTTGACGACACCCCGTACTAGGTTCACCATTACAAAGTCCTTATTTTTCTCTATAAGTTGCATGTAATTTAAGCCCTGAATATAGGCAAAATTAATGTTATTAGCATTTCTCTAAGGTGACAATTTTGGATTTGATTTAATTTAAAAGGAACTGTAGGGTTAGTAAGTTTTATTTTATTTTATTTTATTTTCAAATTAAAAATAATTTTTTTGTGAATAATTTTCGACCTAACTTATAAAGGGTCAGTAATGACGAAAAAAATTTTACAATACATTAGTCACTAGCTTGACGACGGTTTTGAAGTGCCTGCGGGTCGTGAATTATGGGTTAAATCGACAGACAAACTCCTCATCTGCAGGAGAAAGCTTACTGTGGTTTAAAACAGACTAGAAAAAATACCGACAAGTCAAAATTGGATTTTCAGTCAAGACTTTGTTTTATTAGCAAGGAAGGGCTAAAATTTCCATATAGTGAAGCGCTAGTTTCTAGTTGATGTTATCTATATTAGCTTTTCAATTTCACTTTATTAATCACAAAATCTCAAACTACATTTTACAATAACTAAGTATGACAACAATAAAGAAATCAATTCCCTTACTTTGTCGTCTTCCATTTTCCTTTCTTTTTAATTTTTTTTTATTTATGTAGAATGTGTAGCTTTTCATAATATATAATATTTTCTTTTATATTTCTGGATCGTTTATAAGATATTGCTCAGAATACAAATATCACGTTACAGTAACTCTTGCTTTTTTATTAGGGTTTGTTCTTGTATGAATTGACGCTTTTTAGGCTTGCTTCTGCTTCTACATTTTTTATTGCTTTGGGACAAATACAATATTTGATAGATTTTGCTGACAAATATTTCTACTAAGTATGTTTTTGGTGAGTAAATCCAAGTGTCATTCGAATTCAACTTAACTGGTTTTATTCGACAAAAATTTATTCAAAACAATTCAATAATAATTTGTGGATTTCAAAATCCGAGACCTTTCGTATTTTGGCTGCATAATGTCCGATAATGTTGGACAAAATGACGTCATTAGCGAATATAACTTATAATAATAATAAAAGTAGACATTATGAGGGATTCTCTTCGCACTCCTCAGTACCTCACATCCTCTACAAGATACAGGTAATTATATTTATCTTTTTGAATTTGACATTTTACGAAAAATTGAGCTAGTTTATTCGAACCCAAAACCATTTGCAGAGAATAACGTTAATCCTTAACACAAAGCAGAGGAAAACTTCAGAAATTATGCTTTTCACTGGAATATTATTCCGCGTATCATGAGACAGGAACATTGCATCAAGTTCTTAAAGAATTTCATCAACCTAACCAGCAAAAATGGTAGATTACGTTGCAAAAACGAACTCGAATTACCGGGCTCCAGATGGTATTCGTTCGAGCAAGTAAATTTAATTTCACGATCCACAAAACTCACTCGGTTAAAGTGGAAGATGATGAAGAATACGAAAAAGAAGAACATGAAGAATATGAGGAAGGAAGAAAAAAAGAAAAAAGAAAAAAGAAAAAAGAAAAAAAAAGCAGAAGAAAATGAAAAAGAGTATTTTATAAATTTGACGTTTATTCTTCGCAGAAAATTTCTCGTAATAAAAACCTGCCAGTTTCACTATATTCTGGGAATTCTAATAAATAAGTAAATTACAAAATTTGACGGCGAAAGCAAAAAGAAAAAAAGAAAAAAAGAAAAAAAAAGTATATAAGTACGGAAGAAAACTTCATCCTAAATGCGGCTTTTCAAAAAAAAAAAAAAAAAAAAAAAAAAAAACTTTTACATGCTACCCCCCAACCTTCCTGCACACCTCCTGCCGCCATTATTCGAACAAAAATTGGCCAATAAAAATGTTTATTTTATTTACACGCTTTTCACATCAAATAGAAACTTGGAAGGAAAATCTAGGCTAAAATTGCTTGTTAAAATCCTATTCAGGAAAAGAAATCCAATTTCGTCTGTTCGACAAACTTGTTACGTATTTTTTTGTCAACGCCTTTTTCCTTTTTCTTTTTTTTTTTTTCACTCGTTCTCACACTTTCCTTTCATATATATACATATATATATATATATATATATATATCACATCCATCACATCTTTGGCTCCTCGCTAACTCTCTCTCATTCACTCTCTCATTCTCACTTTGTCTCTCGTTTTTTTTTTTTTCTTTTCTCAAATCACTCAGGAAAACGACACTGTCAGTTTCATCGCCACCCTTTAATATTGACTTTTATTAACTGAGCTCAAAATTTTCGATATTTTCCTCCTTTAAACGTTTTATTTTTCGCTAGTTTTTAAATGAATTGTGAGCGCAGTTCTGGAAGAATAATAACATTAAGGCAAACAGATATTGTAAGGCAGCAAATAAAAACCTACTAAAAAACGATAATTATTTGAAACCAAAAAAGGAACGATTATTTCAAAACGTTTTAAGGCAGAATTTATTCTTACAAACAAATTAGCAGCCTAGTCTTGTTGGGGTACACCTATTTCTATAGAAAAAAATTATCCTATTTTGTGGGTGAGTGACGTACCTATCAGTTACAGTCATCTCTTAAATTGTATTCCTACTTTTGATGCATTAATTATCGTAAGATGCGAGCAAAATGGGCATTGGTGGCCATTAGTACATTTAACACACTCTTTTAATTTTACTAGGTATTCGAGTACCTATAAATTACACGTGTACTATTTTGTAACAATTATACAATTTATTATAATTTTAAGTACAAATTTCAATCCTTCAGCTGTTGTTAATTACTGGTGTACAGACATCATCTGATTGGGAATTTAGATGCTTGGCCCCTCGACAACAGTTTCCGCCAAACTGCTGGTAAATATTGTCCATTACACGTTAAACAGAAATACGTTTGTTTGTAATTACTTGCAAAATCATGCAATTACTGGACCATGACTAATTGAAAGTTCACTCTCACGATGACATCACAGGCTGATGCTTATCAGTGCACGCGGCATACCTAATTTAAAGGTTGTCATGGCAACCGTAAAGTATGCAGCAATTTATTGCACACAGCCATATGTATTTATACACATGTGTGTTAGTGTGAGTGACATTAGCTGGGTATAAAAAGTGTCAGTAACAGTGATGCCGATTATTAATCGATTTAATCATAATTGATTATTTGAACCAATTAAATCAATTTTTTCGATGATTGATTAGGATTTCCTCCAATTAATCTCAGTCGATTATTGGGTTTTATCAAAAATAATCAAAAATAACCGGTACTTAGCAATCGGCACTTTCACTAATTAGTGATTATCAGCAAAAAATGAAACTTGTTCGCAATCGCCAATTACCAATCTAGTGATTACTCATTATTTGTGATGAGTGATTTGAAAAAAATGTTTAATTGCATTCGTGTCGAAATTTTGGTGGTAATTTGTAGAATAATCATTCAGTTACAATTAATCAATTATTTTTCAATAATCGTCGTCCTTGGCTGGCTGGTAAACTTTGAACTTCAGCCAGTGTTCATTGTGGTGGGCTCTCCCATACGTTTATACGAAGCTGGTAAGCATTACAAAGCTATTGAGCATCTTATGAAGTGGAATCTTCTCTACAATGTATGATATGCCACAAATCGAATGATGATTGACATTACTGGAATATAACCCGTCATTAAATTACTAGCAAAAACCCCATTTTCCTACCTTCATTAGGAAAATTCTTTTTCATTAAATTAATACTCATTTAAGTGGAAATACAGTCACGATTTATGAAGAAGAAAGTGTATGGAAAGAAGATTACAAAAAAAAAAAAAAAAAAAAAAACAATTATATCGTTCCTCACTTTGGAGTAATAACGTGTAGAAATCAGTATTTTGCTGGAGGTGTCGATTCTTGGAGTGGTTCACTTTAGTGTGTAATAGGGCAGGTAATAAAGAAAGTCAAATTTATGTTATTGATCAAAGTTCTAGGTAAAGTGATTTTCTACTATTTTATTTTTCGCTCTTTTCGCTGCCTTCCGCATGAATGAGTGATCGTTCGGTTCCACGGAAACGCAATATTAAGCTCCAAGTCGAAAATCGACGTAACGTTTTAAATTCCATTACAGTGAAGAGGTAGGCAATTGGTATAACATTATCGCAATAATGGAGCCTAATGTTGAAAACGTTTACAACAGCATCTCGTTTGCGAGCACCAACAGATGGGATGGCGCTGCGAAATGAGTAAATTAAAAGGAGGCGTTTGGGGTGGCTTGTTTTTCTTCTTCTTTCTGGTTATTCTTTGTCTCTATCTCACTCTCCCTTTACGTGGCCCTTATTCCTTGAAGAGAATGCTGCGGTAGTACGCTTGTATTTCCATTTAAGTAAATGAGCCTATTCGATGATCCGCGTCGTTATTTCCTCGCCATTTCATTGGCTTATAATGCTGTTGTACGGTATATAGGTATCTATATTAGGGGGCGGGCGGGGTTGGCGGACTGGTGAAGTGTGCTGGAATGAGTAAAATGTTGGCGAAACGATTACCCAAGAAAATATAACGTAATGGAGAGGGGTGGCGCGAATGTGGAAACAAATGAATTTTCCACGCCGATGCTTTCATCCCATTATCCGTGGAAAAGCGAGAAAATGATACACGTGCCAAGTTCTCACGCTTTTGCTTCTGAATGTTGCTTCTTTTTTCTTTTTTTTTCATCCGTTTTTCTTCCGCTTTTTTTCCTTTTTTCTCTCAGTTTTTTTTTTTTTTTTTTTTTTTTGTTTTGTTTTCCGGTTTATGATCACCCTGTAAACGTACTTAGCTTTCTTTTTTTCTCGCGCATAACGAGAATGATATTTCGTAAATGTTGAGGAAAAAAGTTTTCCAATACCTACGTAAAAAACAATTGAAAAAAATTAAAGCACAATTCGTTTTTATTCTGGTTGAGAAGTTCAACTAACCGATTGAAGGCATACCTAATCATATACTCCTTGATGTGGACGACAATATTACTACCTAAATCATATTTCAGTTCGGTAAATGTAGTCTTACGAGTTATTTGTGATACGAATACGTAAAGTATGTGATTTTCACACAAGTAGTAATCAACTACTTCACACGAATGTCGCAACACTCCTCCAAAAAAGATAATGTTTTGAAGATATAATGTAAACAATACAAAAATGACAAGTTTACCATTCGTATATTTCATGTAGCTAAAGATGAATAAAAAGTTTAATGAATTCTGATTTAAGTAAATTTTCTCTTCTTTCTACAGTACGAACCCCAGATTTCTAGCCTAAGTAGCGAGGGAAGAATTTCTGAGTGAAACGAGAAAGGTTTGTTTCAAAATGGAAATGTTGTGTTCAATTTGAATGGCTCCCTTGACTATCAGTTTTTCACCAATTCAGGAGGTGCTGAAATTTTGTAATGTTGGATAAGACATAGTGCGCATGGGTATCCATGGCAGTGAATTTCAAGATGCACGTGCACGAAGTTTAATTTTTTTGCAACTGTATAAAATCTCCTACTTTACGTGTAGATGATACACACGAACAAAAGTATATGTTTTTTGGACTGGCTGCTGCAAAAAAGTAAAATTTTGCGCGCGTGCAGTTTCTAACTTGGTTTGATTTCTAAACCACTGCCTTGGCCCCACATGCGCACTATAATCTTATTTTCGATCACGTAGTCGTATGGATACCCTGCGGATATAAATACGGAAGTCCGTGTAACATTAGTTACCTAAAACTCCAAAATGGACATAGATTTCACTCGATTTTACTGGATTTAAAGCAAAATCTTTAGATGGCTGTAGATTTACAAACCTTTGTCCACTCGAGGGTTTTAAAGCGATGGTATATTTTGTCAACATTGGTAAAATAAGGCTACTGTATGTACATATACCTGTACTCTACATATAATAGAATAGTCTTATCCAACATTTTCATATTACCATTTTCGTTTTTCTTCATATCACACTCCCTGAATTTGTGAAAAACAGTTCTGAAGTTGTCATTTCAATTTTGAAAGAAAAAAAAAACACTCCTAGTCCCCTCAATGATACTTCAGGCTATATTTAATTTATAGAGCTGTGGTTGGCATTGATAAAAAGTAAAAAAAAATTACTTAAAACTACATTCTGTATAATTTTTTAATCTTCATTAGCTGTTTGAAAATTAACAAACATAAAAACAAAAAATAAAGTTTGTAAAAATGAATTTGTTTAAATACTTTTTATACGTGCAGAATGTTGTGTGAAACTTGGCGCATTCACACAGCCACACACACATGCATATCTCATTTCGTAGTATGACAACCTTAGTTTCTCTAAACAAAAGATGAAGTGTGAACCTTAACTACCTGTTTCATATTTTGTCTCCCTAGTTACTACAATAAAAGCATAGCCTACCTGCAAACAACAAAGTGTGACACTCGCGCAAAGTATGAGATTTCTGTTCATTTCATTTGTATCACTCACCTTTAACTGGTGTAGCAAATTTCACACTCGTATCAAAATCACCTAATTTACACACTCGTATCATAATTGACCATTTTAGATTTGTTTAAATCGACTACTTTTGATATACCATTATATAAATCATTGGTTTTCGAACTTTCTTTTGGCGTACCAGCTCATCTTCTTCAAGTAACTTTACGTACCATTAAAGATTTTATATGCTATTTGTTGGGGGTGGGGGATATTTGTAAAAATATTGTTATTTTCAGATTATTATTAAATATCAAAAAATAATTAGACTAAAATTTCTCTCACCTCATGTTTAAATTTCTTCTGACCACATACCACTAACTGCCACTTGGGTACCACTAGTGGTATACATACATCAGTTTGAGAACCTCTGCTATAGACGCTTAAAAACATCTATTTTTTGCAACACCTGTCAATAAACTAGAAGACTCTGTGCACATTGACAATGTATAAAGCGGATGATTTTAGAACTATGTGTAAGTAATGTGAATTCTTCATGCATTGATTTTTACTTTAAATACCATACATTATTAATGCACAGGTTTGAGTGCATGCGTTACTTTATACACCATATAAGATTTTTAAACAAAAAAGGCGTTAGTTTCAATGGGGACTCATGAATGATTGATGTGCGAACATAATAGTATGGATGTCACAAACACACACCTACGTGCCAAAAGTTACAATATTGTAATATGTACGAGTTACAATTGTAATTCTCATTTTAGCCCCTATTAGAGTACTAGACTGAGCACTAAGATGTTTACACATCAGCAATTTTTAGGACTTGAATGTGAACACTCCTTGTAGTTTCAAGCTCGATCAATTGCACAGATTACATGAGAGCAACAAAATGACAAGTTAATGAAGGAAAGATAAAAATAGTATCTTAATATTTTCTTGGTTCAACTTTTTTTTTCTCGTTTCTCGAGAGAGTTGTTGCAAAAAATAGTGTATAACACAAGTGCATATTGTAGGTGATTGATATTCGTGTGATTTGTATCACTTTCCTTCGGCTTGTACCACAAAAATCATACTCGAATCAAAAGCATCTACTTTATACACTTGCATCACAAATAATTATTTTGCATGGGTGTTGCAAAAAATCTATTTTTCTCACATAAATATAATTGCGATGAAGGAATATTAAATGAAGAATGTGCATTATCTAACCAAAATCATCCCTTGAACCCAGGGGCGTGCTCAGGGTTTTGGGGGCCTACGAAATTCCAAAATTGTGGGCCCTGGGTCTCTATGGGGCCCTTTTTTGCCACTACACCCAGTGATTTTCTAATCAAATATTATGAGGTTAGATTATGTACTTATATGGTTTTATCGTGCTTGAAAGAAAAATTATTTGGGAAAGGACTAAAATTTTCATTTGTTTGGGTGAAAATAAGCATCCAAAAACTTGACTTCATAGGTACATAGAAAATGGAAATTTATCGATGTTCACCGGATATCTGGTCTGAAGTAGCATACCTATCGAGTCATTCAAGGTTTCAACTACAAGATATTAAAAATCAATTGACTTGTAATTTATTACACTGGTATTTATTTTGTTACTTAAAAATTTTTTTTGAGAATAAGTGATACATCAGTTTAGTCAAATTTAATTTCCTGTTCAGAACACCACTTACTATCATACCCCTCTTCATTATTTTGTTGAAATTGACAATACTCTAAGAAAATTAAAGTTTCATACTATTTGGAACAAACAAAGACAAATTTATTTTAATTTACAGTTCTTAACTTAAATTTATGAATAACCTAATTTAGATTGAAAGGTAGAACTAGTGGCAGCCAACTCATCAACTGCCTTCTCCAGTGTTTCTGCATCCAGCACTACATTGCCTTCGCACCTGATGAGCATCAAATGCTTCAAACGACCTTCTCCCATTGTCGAACAAATCCTCGTTTTGATAAGTTTAACTGTAGAGAAGGTTCATTCAGCAGATGCACAGGATACTGGCAGTGTACAGGCCACCTTGTAGATTGTATAAACATTTGGGAAGCTTGATCGAAAATCAAACTTTGCCAAAAGTTTATACAGTTCCAGCAGTGATGAGTGACAACCTCCAACATCTAACCTTTCCTTGCCATCTTCCTCATTTTCTTCACTTTCTTCATCATCTGTATTTGTTTTCTCCTTCTATATGAACTGAAAATTAAAAAAAGATGTACTATTGCTGAGTGCTCTAACTTGTTTTACAAATATACTCACATTGCACTTGTCATTTATCAGTTTAACTGGGCCTTTTTTATTTATGGTTTTTATTTACCTGCCAGTGACCTGGAGTAAACTGAGGAAGTGAATTTTTTCTTAATCTTGGGAGGTGAGCAGCAAAATTCCGAAATTCATTTTCAAGCTTGGAAGGAGTAACTGATAAATTAAGCCATTCTCTGAGTGACACAAATACTGCTGATCTGTGAGTTTTCAACAGTGCTGTTTTGTACTCAGTAATAATTAAATCAGAGATTTGATTTACAAATAATGAAAGTAAGACACTAGAAAATGAACTGTTATATACAAACCTTTGAACAAATTCAAAAACCGATCTTCTTTTATCATACCTACTTCTTGAAATATAGTTTCATTATTCGATGAAAAGTGTTCTTCATTTACCAAAGTAACTGTATCCAGCAGGGTGTAATACGATTCAATTCGGTAATAATCTACATAATTTTGTTCTTCTTTTTTAATTTTCTCTTCTCAGGGAACATCGTTTCAGCACCATATCTTTCACCAAATTCTCTGGCTTTTTTAACAAAATCAGTGAAAACTGTCATTTGTTAGAGCTTGCAATTTTTCCTTAACTGTGTGTACATATCCAAACACTTGTACAAAATCAATATTTTTTAATTGCAAATAGTCAGAAAGTGGCGTCGTGATTTCAAAAACTGCATTCATTATTAGGAGAGTGGGGATAAACTGAAAGGATTGCAAATATTGAAGATATAAACCAGCTTCAAATGATGAACCACGATCTGTTTCTGTTTCCTGAATTTTTTCCAGTGCTTGAATCAGCTGTTCATATCGACTGAGTATACATGAGACTGATCGATGATGAGAGGCCCATCTAGTGTCTGAAAAAGATTGTAAACAACGAATCCAATTGTCTTCTTTTGGTAATTTTCCATTTGCTTTGTCCTCTTTTTGGATTGTTTCAAAAATCTGAATAGTTCAAACAAAAATGTTTATCAATTTATTATGAAAGAATACAATTCAAATTGTATAATCTATCATCTTTTAGAGGGTTCTTAGATTCAAATTTATGGGTGGGGTTTTTAAATGTTTCACAAAGCTTTCCTTTCATGATTTTATTATTTGGAGAAAACTATAAAACATTTTTAGAACTAATTTTCCTACCCCCCAAAAATTCTATTTCTTGAATCTATCATCTTTCTCTTTTGCGCTTGACTTCTATAACTTTTTTCTTTTTTCATTGTTATTCATTACATACTGCATAATATATTGCATAATTGGCCCTATTGGGAGTTACCATAGCTGATAGGAGCACTTTAGTTGACTAAAATAGAGGTCTTGTTGTAGCAATTATTGACTAATAATACTGATAAGAAGTACTAGGTACCTACTTTAACAAATTTTCAAACTATTCTTGATATTTTATTGTTTTAAATTGTTTCTGAGCCCCTAAAAGGATATTATTCTTGTGGGAACCACCATATCCTGTCTAATATAAAATACATTTGCCAGTTATAGTCGGTGGTGAAATGGCCGTGCGGTTAAGTTCACCGCTTTTAGCTGGCAAATATGTAGGTCCCAGATTCGATTCCCCGAGCCGACAAAACCTACATCTGGTGACCCTTGACGTGTGCTGGACATGCACACACCCTAGTGGTGCATGGTGGAACTCACAACTCTCCTTTGTAACTTGAGTCGCCGATAGATGGCGCCCTATATAGTGTAAATAGAACCCGTATGGGTAGTATAAGCCTGTGTGTATAGGTATAAGAGGTGTTTCTGATTCTGCCCAACCTCCCACAGCATCTAATGTCGTTCAACTCGTGTTGAGTCTCTCTAGGGGGGAGTGTGTGGGAATCACCATATCCTGTCTAATATAAAATACAATGGACAGTTATAGTCGGTGGTGAAATGGCCGTGTGGTTAAGTTCACCACTTTTAGCTGGCGAATATGTAGGTCCCAGGTTTGATTCCCCGAGCCGACAAAACCTACAATTCTATTTCTACATCAATATATGATACAATTGTAGATAAATAAGTTATAACACCCATTCCTTAAAGAAAAATTCAGGAACAATTGACCGGAAAAATGAAACTGTCATAAGATTCCCATTTATGATAACATACATGATCACCTCTATCTTAGTTTGACAAAAAACCACCAGATGTCAGCCACTTTGATGAAAACTCCCAATAATTGAATATAGTTAGAAATTAGGAAACTATTCAACTATTCTGATATGTTTTACTTTTATTTTAAAAACTGAATGGAATGAGCAATGAACACTTACCTGTACTCGTTTACAGGCAGATTTTATAAATGTTGTCAGTTTTTGCATTGACCCTAAAAAATTTCGGATATCCTGAAAATAAAAGACATTATGTAACTTAAATATAGTCTGTTTCTCTCTAGCACAAAGTAATTTCAGTTTTATTAATATTTGCAATCTCAAGTTTTGTTAGTAGTCAGTAGGCCTAATATTACCTCTGCACTATTACACATGTCTACAATGACCAGATTTAGAACATGGGCATAGCACTATACATATAATGCCATTTGAGCTTCATTATGGATAAGGGATTGCAGACCATTATACTAACCACTCATCGACATAGCACCATCATAACCCTGGCCTATAAGAAAATTCAAAAATTTTAATTTTAAATCAGTTCTATTTTCTTTGGAATTAAAATACAGTTGCTTATTGAAACTTTATCCAATCACAAATGCAATTATAAAATTTGAAGAAAAATAAAAAACTTTTTTTACCTATAAGATTATTTTACCAGTCGATGCTATATTTATCACAGAGTTGTGTAAATAGAGTGAACATTCCTAAACTCGTCAAATTTTCACAGATGTCAAGTGCTAATAGCCTTTCTACAACTTCAGCTTCTTTAGTATCTGGATTGGTCTGAGTGTACCATACAATAAATGAGAATTGGTCCTTCTTACTGACATCTGTTGTCGTGTCAATGATGATGTTCAGTATTTTACTTCTTTCATTTCTTTGAGGATATTAAGACAAATCTGTTCAGCCAGAATACTCAACATAATGTTTGAGTTTTATTTGAAAGAAAATTTGTTTTTCTTTTTTCTTGATTAGAAGCATTAACTAAAACATTTGCAAGCGAGGAGTGGTATTGTGAGACAACATGGACTAAATCCAAAAAATTTCCAAAGTTTGATTTACCTGCCAGTTTCAAATTTTCTACCTTTCCTCGGAAAGCCAGATTATGCCTAGCTAAATAATATACTAAATTCAGCAAAATTCGAACTACTTCTCTATTCTGACTGAAAACAACATTGTTCAATCGAGCAATGTCAATGTCAACTTTGAGCCAAGGAGAGGAAAATACTACGAGAAATTTCTACTTTCAAGTGGTTTGGATTCATTTCATGAACTTTTATGTTCTGACTAAGAGAAGTCCAGTTACTTGTACCATTTGATGTGAATTTTTATTTTTTTGCTAATGTACTTCCAAACAATATGCAACTCAGACAAAAAACTTTGTTTAATGTTGGCAAATATGTAATCCAATGTCGAGGAGCAAATGTCCCATCTTCTCACTAAATAAGTTCAGCTTATTATCAACAGAAAATTTTCCACCAGACATCTCTTCTGCTTTTGGTTGACATGGTCCAAGTTGAACAAATTTTTGAAGATAAACAGCTGAAAAAGAACCATGTTACAAAAATTAACAGGGTCATTGGCCAATACATTTTTGGATGATTAACTTGGACTGCTTCCTCCTGGTTGACTTTCATCATTTTCAGACTGTTTTTTTATTTCAATTTCAGAAGTTTTGAGAAACTGGTCACCTCGATCTGAATCTGAAAAAACAAATTTATTGAGAATTTCAAATCAAAGCTCACTGACTACAAATTAAAATGCAGGTTTTTCATATTATTATTGCCATCCAATTTTACTTACCTTCATCCTCAAAAGTTTTTTTTTGTTTAGTTCACTTTCATCATGACTCGGTGGTTTTTTAGTTTCAATTTTGGGAGTTTCAATATCAATAGCAACCACTTTCTTCACAACTGTATTGCTGCTTTTCAGTTGGTTGTCATATTCTAAAAAGAATAAATTAAATGCAAAATTCCATATCAGAATACAATTACTGACAGGTTTTCCATTTTCATATTAATTAGCCTTCAAATTTCATGCTACAGATTGCTTTACCTCCATTAATACCAGCATTTCTTTCACTAAGTTCACTGTTTCTATCACTTGGCCATTTTTCTGTTTCAACTTTAGGAGTTTCAATACCAACAATATCTGAAATTGCTTTATTTCTTTAGGGATTGTTGGTTTTCAGTTGGTTGCTCTCACCTCCTAAAAAAAATAAAATGGTGAATTTACAGATATTAGACAAATATAGAGCTCTCTCCATTTCCATTAATCACTAAATTTGAATTTTGTACTGAAATTTTCAAGAATAATATCAAGTGCTGAGAAATGAATAGCGGCAAAAGGGAGAAGTGTCAGAATCAGTAAGCCCAGCTTCCAGTCAATACATTGAGATAAATAATGAATTTCATTCAAAATTTAATTTGGTCTCTTTCTTCCCTACAACCCCTCATCTGGTTCACTAAATATGAAATTAATTTCCCCAACTGGTTAATTTTTATTTTACCTAATGGGGTTTACTTTGTGCCTCAGGGGAGGAGTTAAGCCAGAAATTCATAGCAAAGGGGGGGTTCAGCACCCAAAAAACCATTGACCACTATAAAAAAACTTATCGCAGCAAAAGACTCAGTAGAAAAAGCAGGTTTTGGAGGCCAAAAAATTATTAATTTCGATGGTCACAATAATTGTCTCTAAGTTTATAGGCATAAATGGCAAGATATGGTTGTATGAAATTTGTTAGCAGTTGATAAATATTAAACAATGTAAAATTTAACATTTTTTTTTGAATTGCAAAAATGAAAATTTCAGAGGCTGTATGAGAAGTATGGGGGTAAAAAAATTCATAAAATGTTACAATAAATAATTTAGGTGTTCAGGCGGTACGGGGATTCGAACCCGTACCGGCCGAACACCTAAAAACCTCCCTCGCTCACCGCCACAAAAGGCAGCACCGTACTCACTCGGCCACGGTGCCGGGTGACGGTGAACGAGGGAGTGAGTATAGTTTTATGTGCCGACGTATAGTGTGGCGGCTGCCACACCACTCCCCCCCAGTATAGCGGAGCGTAATACGAATTCCCATACAGAGGCGCCTAGGTAGGGACGTACACCGGAACGTGGTGATGCCCCGCCCGTACATCACCGCTCCGTGGCATACATCCACCAGCGCCGTCACGCAGAGAACCGGCGGTGTGACGCACCACAGTACAGTCGGTAGTTCGCCTAGTGTCCGAGAGATGGCGTGAATATTCCATCTCCCGGATCACGTCGGGGTCACCACTTTAGGTGTTCAGGCGGTACGGGGATTCGAACCCGTACCGGCCAAACACCTAAAAACCTCCCTCGCTCACCGCCACAAAAGGCAGCACCGTACTCACTCGGCCACGGTGCCGGGTGATGGTGAACGAGGGAGTGAGTATAGTTTTATGTGCCGACGTATAGTGTGGCGGCCGCCACAAATAAAATTATAATAATTGTTTTTTTAAATTTCAAAGCTATCTGTCAAAAATTAAACATTTTTTAGCCAAAATTAAAAACAAAATTGTGGTACTAGAAGTACCATTACCGATCCTCCAAAATTTATATCTAGTTAAAATATATTAAATCGAATAATTTATTTAAATTTTGTAGCTATTGGTCTAAAAGTATTTTATGGGCATAATAAAAATAAAATCAAAAAAACGTACCACAAGAACCATCCAGCCGATCCATCCAAAAAACAATAGGGCTTTTCCTTGAATTAGAACCTACTAATATTTGTACCAAATTTTGTAACTATCAAAAAAAAATTTCAACCTGAACCTAACTGTCCCCAGAAAAAAATTTAATTCATATCTATACATATATGAAGTATCATTTGGCCAATTCTTACCAAACTCAATAGGTCCAGTCCAGAAATTATTATTAATGTTCTTTGCAAATTTTGTAATAATCCAACCAAAATTACAACCTCTACTGAGGTAATAAGAAAATGTCACATGTGCGCATGTACAGGAAGAACTATACAGCCTATCTGTACCAAATTTGAAATAATGTTGAAATAGCTCATAGTAAATAAGTGTTTTAAATTTGGTAGCAATTTCTTCAAAATATTAAGAATTTTAGAACCAAAATAAAAATGAAAAATAGCCTATCCTATAATAGTGGTAGGTACCTTAAGCAACATCTGGCTAATTTGCACCAAAATAGGATGTTCTAATCCTTGATTTAGCAAATTTCATGACTATCAGACCAAAGTTGTAACCTGTACCTTAAGTGAAAGAAATGGAATATGTCTTTATATCAGTTCACTGCTTTATATATGTTTGAATTTGATTTATTGGTGCCAAAATTTCCCTGAGGTTATGAAACAAAAAACATACCCACCCCCAACCCTGAGGGCAATTGGAAAATGTATCAGACCAAATGTAATAAGTTGATTTTGTAAAGAAAACCTACTTAAAAAAAATGGTACATTTTCATAGCTCAGATATAAAAATGTACTAACGGAAGCAAGTTGAATAAAAACTTCTTAATTAATAAATTCACTTACTTTCTTTTTTTAAAAAGAATGAGTCTAATTTTTTTGATGATGAATATGCAAACGCTAGCTTCTCTTCTTTGATTTTTTTCTGTTTTTGTTTCTCTGCTCCACTTTCATAAGTTCGTTTGCTCATTTTTGATTTTTCAAATTAAAATGTCAAAATAAACCACAAAAAACGGAATAACAACTTAAGTAAGTGGGTAGGTAATGATTTAATTAATTCTACCAATATACTGTGACAATGAGTTGACCATAGAACTATAGAAGTTATCACTTTGATCAGAATGTCAGAAAATTAACTCCAACACCTGGTAACCAGCTATTTGTGAATTCATAAAACACCTTGACTTTGGAGGCTTGATATAAAAAATAAAATTTTATCTTCTACAGATTAGAGCTCTGTATAGCAAGTTAGCAACATTTGCATTTCAATTTTCATCAACAATGAGAGTGTTTTTGGAGTAAATTAGAGCCATCAGCTACATCAGCCAACTACACAATACATACAACACACTGATTGGCAAATTCACAGGTGTAGCAGTAAAGTACTTAAAAATAATTTGCATTCCTTGCTTTAGAGTAGTGTGGCTGCTCCACAATACTACAGTGAAGCATCCCACTGAATGGTTGAAACATTTCCTCATAAAATTGTTTTCTCAGGTGATTTATGTTTATTTTGTGACCCTATTTTTCTACTCCGGGGCCCGGGCCCCCAATTTGGGGCCTACGAAATCTTCTTTGTAAAATAGGCGTGAGCACGCCCCTGCTTGAACCTATTTGTGTAGAGAGTTTTTTTTGTGCGTCAAAAAAATGAAAAAGGAAAGACCACTTTAAGAAAAGCTGTGCAAAATTTTTTAATACTTAATTGAAAAATTTAAATTGTTTTAAAAGATATTCTTTATTAATTTTTTTCTCAAAACAAACAGTGCTCTGGAATGCAAATACGGATGACCCCAGATTTAAAGCTTTCCATTCCTAGAACTTCCATTAGCAAAAAAATATTTGAAAATTATTTAAAAACTTATCAAAACTCTAAACCAAATAATATAAACAGCTTTGAGTATCCAAATAAGACAGACATAATTATGTAATACGATCTCAAGTCCCCTTCTTAATAAACTTGTCCATTGTTGTTGCAGCCAGTCTTAATTTCAAAGAACAACTCATTCTCAATTCTCAACTTCACCCTATGCGAATACCCCCCATTTCTTTAGCATCAAATTCGATATTTTCTAGGTTCAAATGTATAAGATTAACGAAATAATACAGCGTCACATATCCTTTACCACTATAAAATTTATAGTCTGTTTCAAATAAGAAAGTCACCATTATGTAATAGTCTGTGACACTTTTCTGCCTGTTGGTGTGTTAATGATAAATCAAATGATGATTGTTTTTTGGTCATCTGTGTTTCATCCGGATGTCGTCTTTAAACGATTTATAAGAAGCATAAAGAAATCATAACTATAAAGAAATGTTTACGAGTTTTCTTTATAAATGAAATTCAAATGCATGCGCAAAAGTGAACCATTTGTTGATAAGAAGCAATTTTTTCATTATAAATATAAAAATCCACAGTAAAAATCACAAACACCAACATTCCCAACTCCTTGTAGCTGTTATTGATTTATATAGATACCTCTGGACATGGCCATACAGATTGATAAAGTAGTGATAAGCAAGAAGTATATAGCCCTTATAGCTGCTTTGTAGACATAGCTATAAAACTTATAGACAGTTCGTAAACGGCCTCCAGGTGAATTTGATAATTTTCTCTTTCTTACAACTACCACGGTGTCCACTGTCTATGACGTCACAATGTTGTTCTTGTTTGAAACTGATTATATACGTATTACGAAAATAGTACGTCACGCAACTGGCGAAGAAAATGAGCAATTTCTCAACAAGTGGCAGGTTTGCAAGCATGAAACATTTAGGCCACTGTAGTAAATTCAAAAATCGATAAATTGCTTACTCCAACCGAGTTGTGTAAAATATTTTTCGCATCGAATAGTTAATATTTTTTCTTTTATTCATTGGTAGCTATAGTTCCAGATTGAAAAAATGTACAAGTCACAGAATTTGGAAAAATAAAGTCATTTCTGCTCTGTCGATTGCAGATATTTTTATTAAAAAAAAAAAAAAATTCTGATCGAATTTACAAAATCTGTTGTAATTTTTTCTATCTTTGACAACTTTATTTTCATTTCATCATATTCGTCAAAAAATGTATAGGCCAGATAAAAAAAAAAAAAAATACGAATATTTTGGAAAACAAAATAAAAAATTTATGAAGAAGATTTTTTACAATCGTCCTCAATGCGTACAAAGTACCTACAGACCGAAGCATATTTTGTCCATTATTATTTTTTATTTTTTTTTGTTTGGTCGTCGAATGCGTAAACTATTACAAAATGTCCGCATGGCTGCTTTGATATTATTTCAGCGTCGAATTCGATTCTTTCACGTTGACATTTTTGTAAGATGTTAGTCGGAGGGAAAAACAAATTCGTTGGAACGTGAAAAAATTGCCAAATGATTTCGTTATCGTCGATGAAAAACTGTTAAAAAAGACGTTTTCGATCGTGGGTTTTCTGATTGAATTTTCTTTTCCAGACAACCGGTCAAGTATATGACGATGTAGGTAGGTAATTTTTTTTTTTTTTTTTTTTTTTGGTAGGCTACGTGCCCATATTTTATATTGTAGACAAGAAAAACGTATTTTTTCTACCAGCATGCGTTCTCATGGAATAGAATAAGCTATGAGAGAGAGAGAGAGTGTGTGAGAGAGAGAAAGAAAAAAACAGATCAAGCGTAGGTAGTCCACAAATTTACCATTCTTTGAGAAGTTAGAAATACGAATAATGGGATAACACTCTGAACCCTACACACAACTCTTTTTAACAAATACAGAGGAAATATATAAGGTATACATTTTTCTAGCTCAGCGCATGAATTGAAATTTTTCGCCGTTGTGTCATCTCTACGTTAAGACTACATTTTATAACAGCCATTTAAAGAGAGTGAGAACTATTCCTTCCTTACGAGAGGCGAGTATAAGTACCGCTGAACTACGGATCAGATTTATGCGGGCTCTTCAAGTGGGAGTGTGGGGAGGTGTCATCCCTTTAGCCCTATTTGAGTAGGAAAAATTACGATGCAGGTAGGAAATACCAACGTATAACGTTTTCTGGAGTTGGCTTTTGTTTTTTTTTTGATTATTGGGAATTTTGTTATGAAAGAGATGGTTACCTTAGTATTTTACCCTCGCAGTGGTTTGAAATCACAATGACAATACGTTCTCTGCCAGGGCACTGTACTCTCTGAAAGTATTTTGGTTTACAGACCTCTTGATCTAATGTGATGGAGTCGTGGTCTTTGAAACTGCATAAAAAAGATCTGATTGTACTAATTGATACTCTTGTCTGGAGTTACACTTCCCTCAAAAATATTAATATCCAAAATAAATTCTAATATTCTTCGAGAATGATTTAAATAAATAATTCATTACCCGCACTCTCGTAGTGGACATTAAGTTTAGGAATCGGACTTTAGGAAAATTATTCAAACACAAAGAGTAAAATCACAATATAATAAAAATAGTGTGAGTTGCGCTGGAGAATACTGATGAAGGATTAATGTGCAAACATAAAATAGTGTGGTTGTGTGCGTGTGCAACATACAACCACACAACTACACGTCATAATTCTTATTTAGCCCCCCACCATCGACACCGAGCGCTAAGATGTTTACACATCGATGATAATTTTTTATATACAACAGTACAAATATTCTGTCTAAAACATGAGTTTATACACAAAATCAGGGTGTATGAATTTCCACTGTAATTGGTAGATATAATGTAGGGCTATGAAGAATGGAGGGATTCGTGTATTTGAAGGATCAGTCTAATAAGGTCACCGAATACCGCTAGTTTTGTGCGTATGTAAAATTAATACGAAAGAAGAAGAAAATAGTTGATTTGAAGAAAAAGAAAAATGAATTATTAGATGAGGAAGAAGACTCGTAGAAAAGAAGAAGAAGAAGAGACTATTTCATAAACAAGGGATTTTTGTTTGGCAAATAAAATATTTTCTCCTCGAGTACGAATGTAGGTAGTCATCTAAACAAATTATAGCTGTCTATATGAGTTACAGTGTTGGTTTTGCCGAAAGCATAAGGGCTAGATTTACAATAGTAGTTTAAACTAGGTTCAGCTGGAAAACAAAGTTTTATAATCCACTGAATAAAGTTCAATCGTCCTGAACCACAGTTCAACTTTACCACCGGATTTCCGTAAGTTAACTGCTGGTTCAAATTTCTCATTGGCTGGTTTATCACGGGATTTTTTTTACTGACGTATTTGAAATATATAACGTTGTTAAACACTATCCAATTATTGAATACTGTTGAAATATTATCACGTTATCGGTTATTCATTTGTTTTATTTTGCTTGTCAATGTCACAAATTAAATTTCCACCAATGAAACATCGCGAAAGTTGAAAAAAACATCGATTTAGTCGAACCATTGCTGATAACTGAGTGCAAAACAAAACCAACTTCGAACCAAGAACCAAGGTTCAGTTGAACCACAGTTTAAACCAGTATCGTAAAACTAGGCCTAAGAGTAGCACCAATATGTTGCTCGTCACTACTGCGATCTATAGGGTGAGTAGTTTTCTCCGAGAGCTCCTTTTTGGAGTAACAAAATAACGTGACGAGAGTGGTGGTATCATCATCATCATCATGATTACGTTCGACGCTCGTCGGCTAATTTCTTAATTACGACGCACGAAAATTATCCGCTAATCGTATTTCCACACTTTTTGTTTACGTTTTACAAGTTATGAAATTAAATTCGCATAAAAACAGCCGCCGGCGTCTTTTTCAATCGTATTTCTACGTATACACGTTTGAGTGGAGAAAAGTTTACGGTTACAGAGTGAAATACCACAAACCCCTCCAAACCCGCTTTACCTTATTCATTTTCTTCTCCCCTTCTCAACCAACCCTCCTCTCTACCTCTGGGCATCTTCTTCAGTAAATTCTTAGCCTTTCGTGTATACAACCTGTGGATCTTCTTCGTTTGTCGTAATTTTCGCGTTTTTCTTCTTCTCCTCCACCTTCTGCCTCTTCTTCTTCTACTTCTTCTTCTTCTTCTTCTTCTTCTTCTTCTTCATCTTCTCCATCTTCCAGACTAAAATGTAGTTAACGCCGTTATCAAACGTGCAAAGGGTTGCTTCCCGTCGACGTAATTCTGAAACGATATTATAGCGGTTTCGCCTGCGAAAATGACTATTAGTGGATGGACGAAAGGGATGATGCGATAGGTGGGGGGAGGGTTAAGAGGGTGCTGGCGATCTTTCTAGTCAAATGGTCGGATGGTTGGTGCGAGTAGCGGAGCAGAGGACCACAGCGACGTCGTCGACGGAGAAAATCATTTTCGAGAATTTACCGCGATGGCGAGGGGATGATTCGGGGGCGGGAACCCTGGCGGCGGCGGGGGCGGGGGCGAGAATGCGTCGCGCAGGTCTCTCGTTACAATTTAATTCGATAAATTGTTCGAGACGCTGGTGCCGGAAGACGAAGTGTGCGTGGAGCGTCGGTGAAGGGTGGAACACGAAAAACGAATAAAGAGTGCGAAAAAGAAGATAAAGAGGACGAAGACGGGCTGTAAAAGTACTACTTATTTAACTGGAGAGGCGAGAGTGAGACCGAAGATCTGCTATATTTCGAAAGGTGGAACGAGGGATGAAAGACGAAGGAAAAGTCCCAAGACTTGTGCAATGAAAAGGAGGTGCGGTGCTGGAGAGGTTGCCAGTGAGAGAAAGGATGCAAAGGTGGAGAATGCCAAGAAGGAGGGGAAGGTTTTTTTTTTTTTTGTTTTGGTAAAATGAGAAAATGGCGTGTTTACCAGCGGCCAAAAAACCTTTTCTTCGCTCCCGCTCCAGTTATATAACGAATTTAACGCGCTCAATTTAGCGGTTATTAATCGAACATTAATTAAACGTTTATTATGCGAAATTAATCAACAAACGTCGACGTCGTCGCCGTCGCTGTCGCCGTCGCCTTTTCACCGAGCGAGAAAATCGACGCCTTTTTTCTTAACTTTTTTTTTCTGTGCCTCCTCACCCCATTAATTGTTTCTTCTCATTTTCTCTTTTTTAAACGTTTTATTTTTCGTCTTTTTCGTTGTTGTTGTTGGTGGTGTTTTTTTTCCCTCTCCAACGAAAGTATTTTCTTTTGAACTTCTCGCTTTCTTTCGACTAATTTTCACACCGTTTTTTCCGTTTTTCTTCTCGGTTCTGTTATATATCTATATATATATATATATATATTTTTATCGACAATTTTTCTTCCTCTTTGGTTAGGTCCTTGAATTATACGTAGAAGCTATAGCGATGGTATACACCATTTAAAAAGTAAAACGGCGAATAAATTCGTTTTATGTTGCCACCCTATCTAGGACGAAGGGCGGTTGGGCGGAGAAATTATTTCCTTCCAAAAGATAACGAGTTAATGAAAATCTAAGAAGCGAGACTGTGGTAACGCGTTTACCAGTTGAAGGGGTAGGTACGAGAAATCTAATTAATTTCTCATTTAGATGCGTTTTTGGAACAATACCGGAGGCGTAGCTGGTTTTTTGTTGATGTTATTATTTTCATTTTATTTTTTTTCTTTTCCTCTTTTTCCTTTTTTGCTTTGAGGAGGCTATTGTTGGGTTTGTTATGACTCACGTTGCCAAAAATTCGTCCTAAATGGAGGGAGAATGTTTCTGCTCCACCTCAATCATCGAAATGGGAAATGATAATGAGTTGCAGTGGTGCTGAAATGCTCCTAATCAATATGTTTTGCTAATTGGATAAAAAAAAATAAAAATAAAAAAAAACCTAGTAAAGAGGTTATTTTACGCTTTAGAATCGAACCAAACATTGAAGTGGAGCATACTGAATGCTGTGCGAATTGGATACTCTGCAAGAATTTATTTTCCCAAATTGGTATCGTTCAGAATTCGGCCAATTTCTCAATCAACTTTTCCTTCTATGGTCAGTGGTAGGTATCTATATCACATTTGGCTTCTCGTGTTAGCACTAATCGGCTAGATTACCTCTCAAGGTCTCAATAACCCTATTTTAGAGCCTGTCGCACTGGAACTTTCATCTTATCTACTGGTTAACAGGAAGTTTAATAGATTTCTACTCTGCTCTCCCAAGCTGAATTGAATCGGCTACCTTCTGCAAAATAATTAGATTACTACCCTGCTAGAACATCCAGCTAGCTACTGCAAGAGATGGGCAGGGTCTTAATTACCATAATGTGGCGACTTTGACGGTGATGGTTTTACCGTAGAATAGCCGGAGCAGGTGAACTGGTGCACCAAATTTGAAGGAAAAATTTTTTATTTTGCAATTAAACGTAATATTTTGATTGTTTAAAACAAACTTTTTGTTTTTTTGTTAAATCAATTCCAAACCTCCTAAATTTGCTTACCATAACTTTTACTTTGCCATTTGTTATCAGTTATGTTTATTTTAATTATGGAACGGTAACAAAAAATCTGACACTCACATACAATGTAAATTATAACTAGGCAGGTATTTAACAGTGAATTACATATGAAATGTGACTTGGATGGCTACGTAACGTAGGTACCTAGGTGATGACACTTACAGGCAAAAGGGAGAACTATTTCATTCACCATGTTCAACTAACAGTGATGCCAATTATTAATAGACTTAATAGAATAATCGATTATTTGCACCAATTAAATCAGTTTTTTCAATCGATTATTTCCTTCAATCAATCGCAATTGGTTATCGGGTTATGTCAAAAATAATAAAAAATTTAGCATTTGATTATTACAAATTTCATTGATTGATTATTATCAGCAAAAAGTGAAAATTGTTCGCCAATGCCGATAAATTATCAATATAGTAATATACTGATTATTTGTGAAGTGTGATCTGAAAAAATTTGTAAAATGCGCTTATATCAAAATTTTCGCGACATTATACTGGGTACAATCACTGTGAAACAGTAATGCTGATCATTAATCGATTGTTTGAAGCCAATTATTTTGGATAATCGATTATTCTTCAATAATCGACATCATAATTAATTAACCTGAAATGTTTCTTGGGTATAGGCAAGTAAGCTATTTAATGTCTAGTCACAGAGAAGGACAGTAACACCACTGTATTCTGTTGGTGTTGGTAGTTATGTTGGCTGCCCATGGTACTGTATCTACAAGTGCCTAAATACATAGGTATTCTATGAATTATCTCTACACTATAGTGTGTAGGATCGCCATTACTTGGCGATTATCGTCCGTATGGATTCATACAGATGATAAGATGTTAGCTTAATGTCCAGTAGATAATTATGTGGATTTGGTAATGGGCCAAACACATCTGTCAATCAGGGCCAAGCACTGTATTCATAGGGATAAATCCACCCCCACATAATTTCTTATAACAATAAAATTTACTTAAAATTAAGAAATTCAATTTATTCTTTGTGCATAAAGATATGAAAATATAAGTTTAAGGAAATAAAGTTTTTCCTCGATAAAATAATGGAATCACTAACCAAAGTTAAAAATAAGTTTTAAATTATAATTTGGAGTGAGAAAAATATTCCCTATGTATGGTTATTAAAACAGAGGTTGTGAAAAATATTCTTTAAAATACAGGAAATATTCGCTTATCGTTAGGTAATATTCTTTTATTTTACCAAAATTTGTCAAAAATATTCCCATTCGGAAGAATTATTCCAGCACAACTCAAATTAATACTTTGTATTTCATTATGGTTGGTAAAAAACTTTATAAACAGGAAAAACAAAGAAAATATAACTTTAAAAAATTATTTAAATTTATTCAAAATTTAAAAAATGTTAGTACAAAAACAAAAAACAAAAAAGTTATTTTTAACAATCACACTGAGTGAATATGTAACTGAAATAGAAATTTAAAAATTGTGAAATATTCTCTAAAAACAGCTAAAAACTGTTAAGTATGGCTCAGTCTGAAATATTCTCTAAAAGTATTAAAATACAGATAATGAAATATGCTTTTATGTACAAATATGCCTATATATTCCCTAACAAAGTGGGCTTATTGATCTTTTAATTTTGAGATCAGTAAAGAACCCAAACACTACTAAAAAATAAAATTCTTTTGCATATTTATCACAACCCTAATTAACTATAACCATTGATCAAAATTATACAATAAATGGCTGAAGTCAAGTTTATAACATACTGTATAAAGCCTTTCTGAATTCTGTTTGAGGAAATTTGTTGAATAAATATTAATTTGAAAGTTATTTAGTTTACATAATATATGAAATTCATGAGAATCAGTTAAAGTATTATTTCTTTTTCTAGCTGGGGGAAATCAAAGTCTAAACTAAAAAATTATGTTTCTAATAACCTCAAAAAAAAGTTCAAGTACATTTCTAAATCATTCTCATATCAAAAATGGTTAAAACCCCAAAAAATATTATAAAAAACTCTGAAATCTGGAAACATTTAATTAGATGAATAAATTTGACTAAAATTCATTAAAATATACTGATAACTATTTAATTCAGTAGTTTTCAAACTCTTTCAACTTTTTTTGTTCTTGCCCTCCTTATTTTAGTGGCAACGTCTTGGTGCCCTCTGCCCCAATATAATATTACATTAATGTAGTTGTTCCGTCGTATTTAGACAAACAATAATGTAAATTACAGTAAAAGTACAATTTTAAATTATACAGGTGACTTCGTTAGCCACTTCAGCCTACAACTTCATTTGTAATTTTTATTTTTGTCTTAGGCAGTCGAGTCACATACATTAGGGATTTCACCCCAGTGGAGAGAATGAGTATGAGTAATGCGAATCACTAAAATACAAATGAGATTTTTACATGTGGTTAAAACAACACAAAACAAAATCACAAATAGTTTTAAACATAACTGATGTGTTGAGTCTAAGTGAAAATAATTATTGTGTAAATCTCAAAACTTATTTCGTTTGCCTTAAAGCCATATTTAGTTAAGATAGTTCCTGGTCATTTTTACAAATATACAATTTCCCAAAAATTGTTTTCACAAATCCATTTTCCTAAATACCAATTTCATGCACTTTTTTCCCTTGAGAGTAATTTCCCTGATTTATTTCCCAAAGAATACAATTAATTTTTCAGAAAAAATAAAAATAAAATTTACTTAACTTAACCTCCTACAATACCTAACCGCACAAGATAAATTCTTTTTTTTAAATATAATAATCCACTTCACCATCATTACAAAATTTCTATACTTTCATTGTACAGCAAAATTAAAGGTAAAAAAAAGGCAAAAATTTTGGGTGTTATTTATTTAGTAAAATGGATTTGGGAAAAACTTTTGGGAAATTGTCCATTTGAGAAAATGGACTTTTGGAAAAATAGATTTGAGAAAATCTTCAGGAATCACTTAAGAGATATAATAGTACAATATAGTTGTAGCAAAATATTTCTACTCATTAACACTCATATTCATATATAGTCACATCAGTCAACTGTCTTTCTCCCTTGAGACTATATAATGATAAATGTAGTAAACAGAATGCAGATGCCACATTGGAATGTTATTGTATCAGCCAATATGGCTCTCTCACCCTTACATTCATGTTTGTACTTATCATAATCTTCATTTGTCCACCGAATTTGTTGACATATTACCCTCAAAATAGAGAAAGTAATTATCATCTTAATATGTACCCAGTCTCTTCTAGAATCATCTTGAATCTTCTAGAAGAACTATGCAGACTAACCCACATTATTACAGGGAAGATAATCAATCATCTCATTGGTTGATCATGACATCATCCATCACTCACCACTACTTTGTATTCAACCACTCGCGAATTCCTCATTGATCTAATTATTGCAAATGAAGTGTGAAATCACTCCATGAAGGACTTTTAAACGGTCATCTTTTTAAATAATCATCTCTGGTAACTATTTTAGTTACGCAGTCTCTTGTAACCAATAACTGTTAATAAGCTCCATAGGCGAGTCCACAACTGTTAGCATAGTCTGTACTTTTTACATTAAAATTAGTTATTGAAGTCATTAAATGTTGACTGGAACTTAGTCTAATTGTTCCGAGTTTATCAATCAATTGTAGGCAAATTTGCCGTTACAGTAATTTTTTAGTAATTTTCAATCATGTTGTAATTTTGTTTTTGCTTTTTTGTTTTTTTCAGTAGTCTCACACACTCGCTAGAGTACCCTTGCTCCCACCAATCTCAGAACCACTGATTCAAATGATTCAATCCGAATATTCAGACACATCTGAAAATCAAAATTGAATTTCAGTATAAAATTGCATTATAGGAAACCAGCCATTTGTTATTTTCAATGCTTTATTATTTTCAGTTTTCAGGATTTTCTATTATGGTTTCGAGTTTTTTTATCATTTTCAAAATGGAAATTCCTTACATATAAGCAAGTTGGCTATAAACGACGTATTTTTTCTCACTCTTATCAGAAAATTATTTCAGTTTAGTCAGCATGTATTGCCACAAATCGAATAAGAATGAATTAGCAAAAAATAAAAAATTCAACTATTTCAGCCCAATTTGAAAGATCAGAATGAGTGAATCTCCCTGCCAACGACGTTGCCTAAATCCTTCAGACGAAGAAACACCGACGATTCCCCCTCCCCCGCGTCCTGACGAAAACAGCACCTCAACCGACAAAGTTCCACATCACAATTAGCATCCCGAACACTCGTCACGAGCACCTCGCACGCCAACCATTGCTCTTTCTGCCAGCAATAATATACGCAGCACATCCTTCTTCGACAGACAGCGCAAACACCCCCTACACACCCTGCAGCCCTTCGAGCACCATTCACTCCTCCAAGAATCTCTCACGCCGACGATTCCACTTTCGCCCACCATTACGAACCGTAAATTTATTTCCGTAATTAACCTCCAATGACTAACGAGTTTCGCCAGTCTCTTCACGAATCAAAACGTCAACCCAATGATTGATTCTTCAACTCGGGCAAACACCAACTCATCCGTAACCAAAACCCTTTCGCACGCACCCCCAAAACAAAGCTAAAGATACTCGCGAAAAGAAAAAGCCTTCAAAATTAGTCGATTTTCGTTTACCATTTTGACGTAAATAAAATTAGTTTAGCAAATCGATAAACCAAAATGTAGGCTATCTATAATAGTATAATGCGGCCTGCTTATTTGCTTCTTTCTTTTTTCTTTTTTATTTTTTTTTATTTTTTTATTTTTTTTTTGTCAATACATTTTCTGTACTCCGTTTCTTTTTAAAACATTATAGTTATCTTATATCCAGGCCTAAGGGGCGAAAAAAGGCGTATTGAAATCAACTGTATTATATTTCAAGTTGTAAGTTTTTGTTGTTGTTTTTCGCATTCACTCGAGCATTGCATTGTAAATCGAGTATTTTTTTCAACGTTCGACACAAAATAAACAGCTGCTGTAACACCGATACGGTACCCAAATTAATTCGCTAATAGGCCGACAACGACAATGTGTAGGGTGCTCGAAAAGATTCACGAATTATATTATAGTTTTGATGAAATGAACCACATTTGAGACGTCGCAATCGTAGGTCTACCCACAGACAACCTGGCAGATCCGAGCTGGGGCAGAGGTGAAATAAACTGGACACGTTTTGCATTTCCGCGATTATCGTCGAAACCATTCATCCTACGAACCTGTTTACAGCCTACCATCGAGTAAAGTACTTTAAACGTTAAATTTAGTACTTTTTTTTTTTTTTTTTTTTTAAATACTTCACCTTTCACAGAAATTTTGTGGCTGCATTACGAACTTCGACAAAACTGTCCACAGTATCCCTCAACCCGAAGTACAGTGTGGACAGACTCTAGAGATTCATCGAACACGCTGAAATTTCATCTTTTTTTTGTTGTTGAAAATTATATCAATATTTCATAAGGTGTTTATCGCAGTGTCTTGGCGGATACGACTCGGCATGACTAAGAATAAAATTTGCAGTAAATAACAACACCCCTAATAATTTTTACGCGCCCTCGGACGCATTATTATTCTAAAAATAAAAACAATTTAATTAAATTTTCCTTCTAATAATAAAATTCGCCGCGAGCGCCTGTGTTAGGCTAACTGCCATAGCCTGGGTGTGCTCGCGACGAACGAACTTTCTGCTTCCATTTTAATTGTGTTTTTTCTTTCACTCTTCGGCACCCCCTCGGTGGTTGTTTAGTAACAATAAATAATGTATTTGTACCTCGGTACATTGCATTTTAAAAGTGTTTTTTCCCTTTCTTATTATTTTTTGATCATCTGATGAAATTTCATACCTTAACTGTAAATATTTTTTTGCCAGCTTGATCAACCAGCGTTTGTCATCGTGCAGATTAACACCAACATATTTTTATTCGTCTGCATTTTTTCGTGTTTTTACCTATTTCCATTACATAATACGTTTCTTTAGAATGGATTGATATTTTTTCTTCGTCAATGGCTAGACCTTGGATCAAACCTCGGTAATTGTAAGACCTAATTTTTTACTGAGCACCACTTCAGGTGCATTGCTATTTTTAGGTAATTTTTCAAATTTTTACATGATAGTTTAAAACGGATTAAATAAATTAACCTAGCTGGCTATGTGGATTGGTAGGATTTTTTGATGGCTGTCAAATAAGGTTGGCAGTCTACTACCTTGCAAATTTAATAGAGTGGGTTATGGGAGATATGGGTGTGTGTATTGGTGAGATTTAGCCTACTAGGGTCGCATTACAGAGTCTATTGTTGCCTAAACCTTTGAAATAGTTTATAGGCTAATTCCTATTTGAATCGCTGAAAGAAAAAAAATCAGAACAGGATCTTTTTATTTTTCGGTTTGTTCAAACATTATTCTCACCCAAGGCACCTAATTTAATGAACATTTTTTTTTCAATGATAGCGTTTCAAGTTTTCTAAAAGTATAATCAATAATTATGAAAAATATCAATTATTGACTTGATTATTCTGACCAAAGTATCACTGTCCACATTATCTCATAGAAATTTTTTTAAATTTAATTTTCAGTCATCTGCCCTCATCCAAATTTGAAATTACGAGAAATTATTGTCAATACTTTAATATATTTATACGTAACTTACCAGTAAATATTTAAATATACCTACTGCGTATGTTTTAAATTCAGATTAAAAATCAAAATGTGAAATCTACTGATAATGACTAACAAAAATTATGAATTTTACTTTTCTTCTTTCGTTGAAAAGTCTCTTTAAAATTTATCAGTGCCAGGTGTAGACTATACTACAACACCTACCTTTTGCCAATGTCATATACAACAAAAATAAATGAACTATCCACATCATCCCTATGTCCAATTCATCTAGAAGCTACCCTCCTACTTGCTGTATGGTTGAATGAGTTAATGGTATGTGATGTCAAAGCTGAGCGGTATATCTCACTGTGTGGTTGGTACACTTTAATAATGTGAGCATTTGAATTTTTGGTCGTAATTGTCTTAAAACAAGATGTGATAGCTACTTATTCAACATAAATTGCATTTTAGAAGAGGCTTCTATGAATAAAATGAGCCATAGATCAAGAAATTTGAGCCTTTAGACACCGAAAAAATTGAAGAAAATAAAATCGTACATCAATAGTTTTGACACTTTAGATAGTCCAGATTAACCAGGAAACACGTTCACAAGTTTAATTTTTTAGTTTCGACTTTAAAATAAAACATAATGCATTCAGATGGAATATGAAAATAAATGGTATAATGATGATTGAATTCGAGTATCTAATAATTTCAGCAGTTCTTAAACATTTTAGAATTTGTTTAACCCCTTTAAAAAACAACTATCGCTATCATCGATAATATCGATAGTGTTGGCAAAACTATTGATAGCTATCAATAAGATAAAATATTAATATTACAGGTACATCACTACTGACATCTATTGAAAATATCGCATGGTGTTAAATTATCTACCTGTGAGGATCAAATGCACTAACTGATTTGACAAGCTCCATCTCGGAATAAAATTCTGCAGAGTAAACCCCACATATTGTATCTTATGGTTCAAAAGTTCAAAGCACATTGAAGCGTATATCCTACTACTGCAATTAATGTATTCATCTGGGCATTGAAGCCACTAACACAAATAAAAATGACACAAATCATCTGTGCTTGTGTTTTGTGTTGTAGAATGCAGAATGCACCTGCTCTGCAACTCTTAGGTAATGTTTTACGAAGTTGTTTTCAAAAACAAGAAACCAGCAGTCTTTGGAGTTTTGGACCCGTTACTGATTCCCTCTTCAAACTGAAGTTAAAAACAAACTCAAACAAAAAAAATTCAACGCTGAAATAAGAAAAGAAGATTTGCTAGATGTTGATATTATTTATTTTCAGTGCCTACCGGGTTTTATATACCACGAGTAGGAATATTATTGAAAATTTCAAATGTAAGTACATTCTTGAATGTGGCAATCATACTTGTACGAAGTATAGAGGGGCTCAGACCCCTCGATGACAGTCATCACCAAAAGGCTGGCTAATTTAGTGCACTGCGTGGTAAATCACATTTGCACAAATTACTTGTTACACACTGTACATAATTCATAGTTATCAGATTTAGACGAATTGGCTTATCATCGATTGTGTCATATGGACAAGAGCAATCGCTGTACTTCATTATCTACCAAGTACAATGTAATTAGACACCAATATATACATATTTACGTGAATGTGCGAAAACAGAGTAGAGCACAAACGGTGCCAGTGTTTATTGATGTTGGCTCTTTCGTACATAAAATATGTACAAAACTGATAAACACGCAAATCTGTTGAAGACCTTCTGTCGTGCGAATCTCTTGCACACAAACAAAGGTATTCCACAATGAACATTCTGCTTATTCACAAAATTCAAGGGACAAATACTTGAAAAATGTGGATCCAACCATAGATAAATTTTGGCGATAGAAGGAGGGGCGCAGCGTTTCCTAAAATTGAATTAGCTCCCACAGAAAATTAAACAAGAACCTCTGGTGCAGCATCGCTTTATCAGAAAACCTCTTTTGCTAATTCATTCGATGTAAATCAATGTTTTATTCATATCAAAATGTCCTTTTATAGCTTTGTTGTTATTTTTTGAAACTATTTTGTAACAATCCCATCCCTAAAATTTATAAGGTAGAAAATTTTCGATTAAGAACATAAAAATTATTTAGATACAGGGAGGATAGTAGTGCTTAGAGACTCAGCCCCTTTAGCTTCCCTGGTCGAAAGTAGATTTAGCCTGCTTATCTTTATATGTGCGTAATATCATATGTTTTGTTTATGGATGGATCTTTCTCACACTTTCACTGTTTAGTAGCAGCTGCTTATGATATGATATGATTGAAAATGGCGTTTGCAGTCCAAATTACTGGTTGAAATTTTCCCTACCGTTAGTGTAAACTATTCTGAAGAATCAAGCGGACGAACATACCCCGAGGCTGATTCCCCGTCAAATGCCAAAAATAAAAAAATAAAAAAGAAATAAGAAATTTAAAAAATTAAGGAAAAAAATAAAAATACCACCGCAGAATTCAGAGAAAAACTGTAAAATTTAGTTGAAGAGCAAAAAAAAAAAAACAGCTCAACTCCATAAAAAGTTTTGTCACTCCCCCCTCGAAAAGACGTTTTGATCCACCACTGAATGTACTTATCGATTTAATATCTCTGCTGAATTTTTAACCTCTCCGATACCTAACAAGTTTTTTCACTTTTTTGCTGATTTGACAAAACAAGTTTTGGTTAGTTATAACTTATATGTAAAACTCGAAAATTCGAATAAAGGTGTGGAACCGAGTTTTCCAAATTTTCGAAGCACACTGTTGCAAAGTACTATACTATTAAGAAAGTGTCTCCGTTAACAATATAGCAATAGACCCATCCCGTTTAACGTATATGATGAGAATCCCTATTAGACTATTTCACGATCAAATTACATTTATAATACCCTTAAGTTTATCTTTAACAACTCGTAAACTCGTTTTATATTACGGAACCGTTTATAGAAACATTTAAAATTAGATAGGTACTTGGTTCTTTTATTTTTTTTCAGGCTTTGCCAGAAAGAAAGTTTTTTTTTTTTTTATCCAACATGAGAAGTTGTAAATTCTTTTTGTTATGAAGCGGGTCGCCGTGAACAAAATACATTTAGTTTCTAAATATTGGTCCATGATTATCGAATTCGGTGAAAAAATTTATACTTATTTACAAAAAACTTAAAATACCTACGTCAACGAGTAAACCATATTTTGAATTATTCGAAAAATTCTGAGTGTGTGGCCAAATGTGAAAAAAATACCTATTAAACAGTTACACAGGAACTTGTTTTAATATTAGGACTGTTTTTTTTTTTTTTTCAACTGTGATTTTCAGAATAGCTGAACGGAAGATTTACATACCTTTAGCCAGTAGATGTTTGAAATATTGGCTAATTTTAAGAATTGAATAGTTCAATGAAGAAACGTAAGATAGGTACACCTACCTTAGACTTTGAATGGTAAAACTTCTAAGTGCTAAAAATTTTAGTTTATTTAGGCAATACGTTCACATCTCTTCACCTAAAAATGTCTTTACCTTTTACTGTTTTTTAGACGAATTAATTCTCTAAACTTTCCACAGTCCATATAAAATATTTTGTTTCCGACTAGCATTGGTACACCAAATTGACGTAATTTTGTCCTGGGCTCTAATTTATGAAATTTGTCCCAGATTTATGTGAAGTCAACGATGGTATAGGTAACAAAAATTTTCTAACGAGCTTAAGAAAGTTTCTCATCAAAAATGTCTCTCAATGACAACTGGAATCCAGAAATTTTCAGTAGATCGCATAATAATCGCCGTAGCCCATATGAGTCAATATGGAAGATATGGAGAGAAGCCATACCAGTCTAAACTACTTAGGTAGGTAGTCAATAAATAAAAAACAACCCTGTACCAGTCTGCAGGGATGATCAGTAATATAAATTCTGTTCCTTAGCCTAACAATTACTTTTCCACAACACTTAATATTTTTCCCACCCAAAATTTCTCTCAGTACAAATAATAACACATTTTATACTTACCTTTTTCTACTTCACCTGCTGCGAAAATTTGTTTCTGTCTCCTTCCTCTTCACTTTTCATTCTTCCATTCACTTCCTGTTTTGGTCATCTGTAGCTACTGGTTTTCTTCTGTTTATTTTATTTTCTTCTTACAATCTTCATACTTCTTCAAATTATCTTCTCTTTTCCCCTTTCCTCTTCAAAATACGTAGTCACAGCACAGACAACTTTTTTATTATTTTATTCTTACCACTATGCATCTTTGTAACTTCACTACTTTTTACTCTTTACTTTTCAACTTTCTCTATAGTACATACACTCAGTTTAAATTCTCTATACATTAACTTCCTTCTTATTCAACAGTTCTTCTTCACTTGTTATGACACGAGACACAATGTTTGTTCATATTTGTAAAAATATAATGTCTCAAACTTTTTATGTGTTAAATTTTTATTAGGCACTGAGTTATACAGAGGTGTTTGCTGTGGTTTTTAGGTGAAATACTGTGGTTGTAAGCAGATGCTGTGGTTATTAGCAATGGTTCATTTAATATAAAAATTAATTGAAGCATGGTACAAATTTGAGTCTATGAATTACCTGGCCGGCTGTTAGAGCAGGGTGGTAATTAATTCTGCTCTGGTTAACATCCTGGGTAAGATGATTATTTCTGAGAATCCAACTACATTAAAACAAGTTAGTTGAATAAAATAATGTAAGGACTCTGGGTAGGGATGCGTTATAAGCCCCCCAGAGATGCTAACCTTCAACAAAAAAAATGCTGTAGATTCAGATAAATTAGGGTAGAAAAAGAAGTAGAAACGACTTTCAATTCCAAAAATGCCAAATATCGATACAAAAAGTATCGATAATTGACATTTTTTATCAACAGTCAAAAGATTTTGATTATCTACGCAGTATTGATTGTCGACAATCAATAATTGCCAAAAAATATAAATATATTTTGACAAGATTGGTCTAATTTTAACAGTTTTTAATCACAGACCATAAAAGATGAAAAATAAACAACATAATTTGTAATTTATACGAATTCACCTGATTTTCTTTAAAAAGCTGTAGAAATATGTAGACTTACTAAAAGCCGTAGAAAAAGACGTAGCTTTTTAGGAGTTGTTTAAAATCACATAGATTTGTGATCATAGATGTAGGGTCCTAGGAGTTCCCCTTGCATACCACAACAGTAATTATATTAGTGTGAGAAATATTAATTTTGAATATTTTCAAATAAGTATTAAAGAATAAGTAACTTAAATTACTGTTCATTTCTAATTCAATAATCGAGCATTAGCCTTATTTGGTTGAATAAAGTTTTTTTGAATTTGATCAAACTCGAAAGTCCAGTCACAGTCGATTCTGCTGGCAGTACAGAAAGCAATCATTAAAAATTTTTTAATGAAATTAAAATAAAGAAATAGGCGTATAATATTAAAAAAAAAAAAAAATTATCTGTAGTTAGCTTACATTATTTAACAAAAATTTTAGCTTGCTTAACCAAAAATGAGTAGATTTTCTTAGAAAATCCATTTGAAAATCATACTGGATAGTTTAATTTTTTCTCATTAATTCTCGGTATGTCTTCTTGAAGAAAAAAGTATAAAACAATGTTTTCTTGCTATGAAAAGAGACAGAAAACTATGTTACATAACTTAAACACTTCTAGAAGGAGCATGTGGGCGTTATAACTGAAAATTGGTATTATCCTACGTACATGCATTCTAAATAATTTTTACCTTAATTGTTATTTACTAACACGTAGGTAGTGGGAATTGTAAAATATACTTAGGAATTTTGAAATCATGACTCTGTACAGCCCAAGTGATGGATATTATGACATAGGAAAAATAATTAATTTTTTTGCAGTATGTTGTGGAATATTTTTCATAAGACGTAGATTTTTGTAGAGGAAGTTATTCCCTGCATAATTAAATGAAAAATTTTCCTAGAATCATTGGCAAAATATACTCCCTTTACAAGAATATCCATTCATTCAGAGAATCATCCAGTAGCCGGAATGGGATACTGACGATACCTAATTATCAATAATTTATCAATAATTCTTCGTATCGAAAATATCTATTGAAAATCTTGAATTATTAAAGCTTTAATACGAAAAAATAAAGAGAAAAATGAAAAATTTTACGAAAAATGAAAAATTCTATAAGCAGGATGAAAAATTTCGCGGAAAATTTCGTAGCTTCCAAGTATTGATAATTATCGATACATTTCAAAAATTATTGATAATTATCAGTACCTAGGTACATTTTTTTTATCGATAATTCCCATAACCCCGTTATATTTTTGATGCCAGGGGGTAATGAGTATTGGTATGGATGATTAAATAGTCAAGAAAGTAGAATTAGGTTTCGACTCCTCCCTTTAGAAAATGGATCCGACACTGGACTCTTGCAAACACAAAAACATAGCCTCACAAACAACCTTATTTCTCATCTTTCATCATTTATGTCGAACTATAATACACGTAGGCCTATTATTAATTTTAGACGACAAAAGTCTCTGCAGTATTTATTTTTTCCGCAAAAGTTATTTACTATCGAAACAGAAAGAAAAAAAAAAAAAAAATCGAAAAAAAAAGGGCGTCGTTAATTCGACTACGCGTTTTCGGAATACAATTACTTAGCCGAAGGGAAATTTAATTAGCATCGCCCGAAGGCGTCAGCGACTTATTTTAATAACAACACCGAGTACTACTCCATTTCATGTGTCACTTCCGATGGACTGCAGAGTAAGCCACTTCGAACTGCGCCTACCCAACTAAAGAGCCTAAGAAGAGACCGTGATAAACAAAAATAAAAAATAAAAAAAAATCACATAATATTAAAGGGTGATCCGCAGTTAAAAAGCTGCAATTCGACTGATTGGTAAATTAGTACGCTCGGAATACACGAGAAAGGCACAGAATAAAACAGTGGCACGAGTCGGGTCACGTGTCGCATTCACGTGTCACCACACACCCCTCCAACCCACTCCCCGTCCCAACCACCATCCGTTGGTACTCTTTTTAAACAACGATAACAACTGCAATATTATATTATACGTGATGATCAAATGGGGCAAAATGTTTGGCCTATTTACTTATTTCAGCGTTGTTGTCCTCGTCGTCGTCGTCGTTGTTATTATTGTTGCTTCTGCTGCAAATGATGTTGTTGTTGATGTTGTAACTGTCGCCGGTCTTTTGTCGTCCGCTCGTTGTGTTGACCAAACGAATACTTGGGTAGGTACCCATATTATGGAGATTGTTACACGTTTTCCATTCTGTTCACTTCTTCCTTTTTCGGCTTCATTTAGTCGAGTATACCGTAGGCTATACTCTAGCACCCTTTATTCGATGAAACCTGAAAAACGATTGATCTTACCTCAAACAAAATTAGGGGTTTCAAAATCGATGAGAGGTGGACGACATACGAACTGAAACCAAGGCTGCATGATCTCCGTCTTACAGTCTCAGCCCAGCATGCCAGAAATTTGCTATTATCGATGGTTAAATTGAACTTACCCTTCATGACCTTCTAAAAGTACCAGAATGTCTATTTACCATTGTAATAGCAAATATTTTACAGTTATTCTACATTTTTTCTTGAATTCCACCCGGAGACTTGGACTTTCAAAGTCGAGTCCTGGTATTGTCATGCCGATTGATCGTCCATTCCCATAAATCCTCGCAACCATTAGAAACTTTTTTCCACACTGGTGAACTTATACTTGTGATACTGGCCAGTGAACAGCGTTGATAAGTCCATTAGTATAGTATAGAACATGGATCTAACTAACAATTGATACAATAACTAATTATTTTATCAAATCTTAAATATTATACCAACATTGCTTGACATAAAATTTCGAAGCATAGAAACTGATATAGGTAATTATAATAAACCAATTTTTCATCACATTTCTTTGCATAGATCTAATTTGAATCCTTGCCCTCAAATTGTTTGAAAATAATCCTACTTTTGGATAAAGATTTTTGCTTAATATATAAAAGTTTTTGTTTTTACATCCCCATTTAGTTTTCTGAATTTCTATAGGCACCTACCTACCTATAGAGCATAATGTTATTCTAATGTATAGCCAAGAAGATAATTTTCTACAAAAGTCTTATTGCTGGAAAATGTTCGGAACCCTCGAGTATCCACTAAGGAGCTGAACATACGTCACTGTTTTCTGTTTACTCGAATTTAATAGGTTTTATGAGGAAAATAATTTAGTAAAAAAATTTTATTTCATGAAATAGCGTACATAAAATTGATTTAGCACGAAGTAGTTTAATATTTTGTGTGTTTGGCTTCCTAGGTGCGAGATCATTTTACTCACTCTAACACACTGACAAACTGATCGAGCTACCGAGTAACGAAGTAGTCTGTGTACCTTGGTATGGACTGAGTACAATGATAAAACTGATGTTTCAACAAATGATAAGAAATTTAAGCAGCTTGGCAAGGAAACATACCTATATGATATGTATAGGTGGTTGTGCAGCTGTGTGTTTGCGTTGGTAATATAAAAAAATTGTACTCCAATCATAATGTAAGTCTGCTTGCCAAGTGGTTCACGTTTCTTATCCCATGACGCTTGTTTCAGACCAAATGTGCTGTTCATTTGTAATTTTATAAGGTCTGTTTACCGAAGCCTACACCGAGTTCAATTTTGACACACCAAACAAACATAGTTGGTGTTTGGTGTTGATACAGAATTTACTTGTTTGTGACAAATAAACCAAACCTATCAATCTTTATCTCAAGGAATAACCACGGAGTATTAAATATAATAGAGAACGCATGTTCATCTAAACACTCCAATGAAAAATGGTACCACTTTTAAAGCTATTTGTCCCCACTCCTTTGGTACCAAATTTGAATTTCCTCGCCCCTCATTCCGGCCTGTGGGGAATAATTAGAATTTTTGTTTTTTAATTAAATGAATCGATAAATATAATTATCAATTTAGAAATCACAATCAACACGAATTTCGTAGATAAAAATGAGATTTAAAACTGTTGGTACTGTAGCAATGGATGATATTTTGATCATGAAAGTGGATCTGTTTTTTGTTCGACATTCTTATATTTGATACTCTGTGGAAATGACCTGTGGGTGGAGTTTGGCACCAAAAACTCAAATTCATAACAATTTTAAAAATATAAGCCATTTTCTTATTACCATGATAAAGGTCGAAATTTATGTTCGGTAGTCACAAAATTTGGAATGAATGTAAGTACAAGGCCAAGGACTCGACTTGTTAATTTTGGTGCTGATCAGCCAGATGGTATTTCCAGTACAGCTATTTTTGATTTTATTCTGGCTATAAAATGCTTAGTTTTGAACCAATAGCTAGGGTAGGCTTGTGGAAATTATACCACTTTTTCAGTTTAGCTCCCCATAATAACAACCATAATACTTTTAGAATTCCCAACAATAAATTTTCTGATTTTTATATACTTACTTATATTGTGTTTTCGTTCATACTATCCTCCCTCAAATTGTCAAAATTATAGCTAATTTTATGTACAAATTCCAGATGGTATGATTTAAGTAATATAGTTTCCTAAATTGTACCTAAGATATTTTTTTCCATACTTTTGGAGATATTTTTGATGAATAAATTGTAATAGACTAGTCGCAATGTTTTCAAATACACAACAAAAATTGGTATGATTTATGAAACTCATCACCCTTATCAGTGGTACAATGTAGGAAATAGAGTTCACTTCCTATAAAACTTCAATTTTTCCATCTTCAAACCATAAATTTATTTAAAATTTTCTGAAAATATAATCAACAATTTTTTAAATTCGACTAAATTAACAATTTTGAGAGCAGAAACATTTTTTTTAAGCCCAAGCTTATCAAAACAACGCATGACCAAATTATTTGTCCTTGGTATGCTTTTTGTCTTAAGCCCCTAAAGAAGGGGAAAATGATTATATTGAGAAAATTTTTGGTTCCCTCGTGTTTATTTGTGCTTAGTTTCACTATTCATCATATGGATCAGTAATTGACTGTCCCATTTTTGAAATACCAGCAGTGGTGGATTCAGGAAATGGTACAATTTTGGTCACCTTAGACCCTACGAAATGCGCAAAAAATATTTTCTATAATTTATTGTACCATATTGGCAATTTTGGAGCTAATCGACCCAACGGTATACTTCCATAAAATCCAGTTTTGTTTCGATGTTGAAAAAGGTGGTTGATCGTTTTAAACTGCGTAATTTTAGGTTAACAGCCATTAAATTTAAAACAATCATCGATTATGATCTACCCTGGTTTTCTACCGATTGAAAACCTTCTTTTTCTAAAGGAGTTACTGCTGCGTTAGAGTTTTTTCAATTTCGACTCACTTTTTCTCGCCAACAATCACGATTTACTCTCTTCATTTCTTGAAAAAGGAAAAAAGAAAGGGATTGAAAAGAAGGAGCTTCAATTTATGTTCGTTTTACCCAAGAAAAAAGTACTCGTGAGCATACACATGCACGCATACACGATGACACGCACGCACACAAAGTGAATAAAGAATGGAGTAATGGTAATAACAAAATTGAGTTACCTCCACAAAAAGAAAATATCATAAACAACATTATTATATACATTTTCTCCCCGTCTTTTTCTGCGCTTCGTTTTTTATTAAATTTTCCTCAATTTTTCTATAATCTGAAACTCATTTTTCATCCATTTTGCTGGAACAAGCGTAAAACTGTATATAGGTACCTTCGTAGCTCTCTTTTCTCTCGCTTACCCCCTCCACCTTCCACTCGTCCTCTTTCCTTCTACTTCGCTTTGTATGTATATAAAAACGTAATATTGTAAGGTGTGTCAACCATGTACGTAACGTTGCCTCAAGCAGGAAACTTATATTTTTGGTCTCCCAATAAGGGGGTTAGATAGAGTTTTACTCTCTTCTCTCTTTTTCGTTTCTTTTTTTTTTTTTTTCTCCTTTTCTATATTCCAGTATTTTAATCGGCGCAGTGATTCACAAAATGGCGTTAAAGGGTTTTTGTGCATTTTTTTTTTTTTTTTTTTTTTCGTTCGTTATTAAAGGGGAAAATTTTGTGGTTGAACGTAATGCGATTTAAAACGTGGTACCCAATTGTTGTGGAGTGCTTGGAACGAGATTTTATTTTATTTTCGTTAGGGCTGGCGTCATTGGAATTAACTTCGCGGCAACCCTCTCGAATTGATAACAGCGTGTAAACAGGAATAAGAAGAAAACAATATTTTATTTAACACCAGATTTCGCGATAAAAATTGGGTAAAAGTTGCGCTAATTAAACGTGTGCTAATTGGTTGTTGCACGTTAGACGAAAACACTGAACCGAGTCGAGGGACGTATACTCTTTAGATGGCACTTTTAACATCTTAGTGCTTACAGCTCTCAAACTTATCCCCTCTCCACCGCGAAATGTATTTGCTTTAACATTTTATGTTAATTATACCTCAAAGTTTTGGCAACGGCCTTCCGTAAATGAACTTGTACAATGAAGGCGTATATTTTGTGACTTTATAAAAGTAGTCAGATGTGTCGTATTAAGGGACTTGAAATATACTGCAGGTTCCGGCTAGAAAGAAGAAAAGACTGTTGCCCTTGGCCTAAATTTTTCTTGTTTCACTGATTTTCTAAAAACCTTTAAAGTAGGTAGCTAGTGAGGCGTCCCAAATCGATCGCCTTATTTCAAGGGGCGATCTGAAATCGATTTGCTCATAGAGTCAACCATTAATGTATCGTGGTGTTTAAATGCTAATGACGTCACAATGTCCTAAAACTAGGGCATCATGCAGCCAAAACAATGAATCGAGGGGTCTTGATTGTATGACTTCAAGACATTTTTTTTTTTTTTTGACTTTGTCAATATCCTATGGCTGAATTCTTCTTGACTTGAATTAAACTTCTTTAGACACGATGGAACACAGCTTACATTTGTCTTCATATCTCAGCAAATTAATATGACAAATCAGTAATAAGCTGGGGGTGTTGACAGAAGAGCCTAACAAAGTTGTTGATCCATAAGAGGATTGGAACTTACAAAAACAAACAGCAGAATTACTTTGGCAAAGACTATAATTATGAAAGAATTACAGTGTTGACAAAGCGGATAAAGAAAAGCATACAGTGGAAAAATAAAAATATTAAAAAAAAACTATTCCAGACAACAAGTAGGAGAAACCATCAGAAAATACCTTTGTCTTCACCTAATTGTTTGTCTTCATAAGTGATGGTTATAGTGTTGTAAAAGACTCCTATCATAAAACTTTAGGCTTCGGAGGTTTTGATTTGTGTGTGAGGTGAGGTGAGGTGAGGAAATTAACAAACATAGATGAAATCAAATTCACTATGTGCGAAAGAAGGCTCTACACGGCCTTTAAATGACAGAGCAAAGCAGTTATCTTGAACTAAGCTTGTCTTAAATTTGCCCTCAACACACCAAACTTCCCTCTTAACAAATGCCAGGAACTCCATCTGGTTGTATTGTTGACTGAAAACTTCACCTTGTAGGTGTTCTTAAAAGATCACCTTGAATTGCGATATGAAAACTGACGAAACTAGAAATGACCTACTGATCCTTCATGACGAAAGAACACTCCTAATTTGTCTTTTGTCTTCAGTTGAGCCTATCCTGAATATGAACTACCATCCTAGTTTGTGTTCAAGGTAGATCAAGCTGAAGTGAATCCTCATCCTTAGATGGTACACTTATAAATTGCCTATGCAAGGACTTTAACATACAACTTGAGACTTGGCCTTGCTACTATCCGCCTACACAAGAAGAACTGCATTGTAAAGACGAACCTAGTACCGAGTATTGCTAGAACAAGAGTGAGTAAAAATTAGAATTTGTCTCTGCAAGTTAGTTCTTCTTGTTGGCAAGATTTCCCCACTTATTGTCTGCTTAATTGCCTTCAAACATGCAATGTCGATAATATATAAAAAGCGGAACAAATTAATATACATGCAACCAATAAAATGAAAGATATCAAATATACATGTTGACATATAATAAGCAAAGTGCACGTGTATGAATGATAAAATAAAAATATAATAAAATATAATATGACTGAAAACTGTAAGCAAAGTATGGAGAAGCAAAAGATAAAGTGTATGAGGTTGGCTGCATTCATGTCCAACAATGGGTTTTTACTTTCTATTGAATTTGTATTCATCTCTATTTATTTCATGACGCCAGTCTGTCGGATCGAACCAAATTATTTGTCCAAAATTTTCTAAATATGAATGAATCAATACTGAAATAAAATGTATTAGAATCGTCTGAAAAAGAATCAAATTCTATTACTGTCGTCATGTCTTCATCTGAGTATGAGTTCGAATTCGGATATTATGATGTCCGATCGAATTTCATTTCTGAAAAGCTGTCTTCAAATTGTGACGTCATAATCAAATTCAAAATAATTTTTATTTTATGTCCAAAATCTCGGACTTCTCACTAGTTACCTATCGTTTTACAGAATTAATAATTTTTATATTACGATAATATATGGATCGTAACGTATTTTTGGTAATACAGACATATTTTCATATAGTGAGAAATATGGTCAAATATCTTCTAAAATATAATCACACGTTTTCTGAGTAGGTACCCAGCGTTTAATTCCATATTCTCAAACAATATTCTCACCACCTGTAAATTCCAAGAATATCCACTCCTGTCTACAAATAAACCAAGACTCCCACGTATACAAGTAATATACTTATTTATCTCTAATTAGCAATTTTCTTAACACACAAATTTTTTCATTTTGAATATTCTCGCTAAGTCTCTCTAATTGCATATTCATCATATTCATACTTCATTTTTGTCATTTTCCTCCTTTCCCTTCAGCACAATAATCACTTCCATCTCCGGTCTAATATAATACCATATTTCCACTCATGTAATTCACTCTTTTGTATACAGTAATTTGATAAACGTCATTTACAGCCTGTATATATTCCTTGGGTTGTATATATTTTACATATTAAAAGATTACCTACTTATTATCTTGTGTTGAACGTGATTTGTACAATGCTAAAAATATCGTTACTACTTAAATATTTTAATTTTTTAATCATTGATAATTTGTTAGGGTAGGTATTTAAAATTAATCCAACTCTTCTCCTATTAATTGTACCGTTTTAAGCAGTTGAAGCAGAAGTTGATAAAATAAACTGGTAGACACAGGAAATACAGAAAATTAATAATTTTTAAAACATTTGAAAAAACCAATTTTCAACTATTTTTGGAAGGAAAATTTATGGACTACAGTAGGTAATGGAATCACTGTTACTACTCAGTTTGCTTGCAAACGGGATATTAAAATTACTTTTAAAAAGGCTTATAGGAGTGGGAATGATAAAAATTATCCGTTTCATAAAAATAGAAAACGATTGGTACCATTTTACCATTTTCATAAATTTTGATTTTTTTATTTAGATACGTATGATTATAATTTATTATATTATTATTATTATGTAGTTACGTAGGTATGTATATCTATATATATTGTATCTGTGTATAGCCTAAATTTTTTTTTAACAGTTTTGAGAAAACTACAGAATGGATGTAACTGAAAATTTTCGCAACAGATAGTCAACACAAATAGTAGTTAATAGGTTTTAAAAATGTTTGGTGTCTATCGATTAAGTAAGTTCCGAGAAAACTGTAAAACAAAATATTCCTGGAAAGTCGTATTTCTATCATTTTTAAAAAATACCGAAAGCAATCAGGCCGAAATTTTCAGAATAAATTATCCGAATATGAGTGAATGTTTGTTAAAAGTGTGGTGCCTAGATTCAGTAGTTTCTGAGAAAAACTGGAAAATGAAAAATTCCTGAAAATCAGTTTTTAGGAATAAAACACGAATAGATCGATATTTTTGTTAAAGACATCCATAACTATCGATAATTTTTTGAAATTTTTTAAAGTGACTAGGTATTTCGAAATTTGGAATTTAGGTTTGATTTTCGAATTATTGATAAGAATAAGCAAAACTTGGTTTTCTGGCGAAGTCTTGCTGCGTTACAGTTTTTTTTTCATTCTTTGCTTCATTTTCCGAATGGTTTTTCCGTCACCCATATGGGCGGACGTTTGACGTTCACAGCGAAATTTCCGATTAAAGTTCGTCTCACATAGTAACTTCATTTTGTTTTTTTTCTCTAAGAAGGGGGAAAGTCACACACACTAACACATCTTTCCATACTCGTATCCACACAATAAATGATGGAGTGTTTTGGACAATTTAATGAATCGCCTTAACAAATAATAATTTTTTTAATGAACTTCTGCTCTTTCATGTTACTTTTTTCATTATTAAAAAAAAAAATGTATTTCGGAAAGAAGGACATTACGATTAGGCAACATTCTGAATTTCTCGCAAGTTTGATTTTTGTCCCTGTAAGAAATAATTATGTTGGTTATGTTAGCGAAGCAAAGTTAAAAAGAACTATTCAATCGTGAAATGAGTAGGCCCACTTTAATTCTACGACCCTAAGAATCCCAATCAACAATAATCAGAAAATTGGTCTGTTCACGTAAATTACTTAATACGTAATTAGAATTGCAATGAAGTACGTGAAAATTAGACGACTGAGCAAAATTTAACTTACTTATCATTTTAAGTATGAAGTAAAAAAAGCAACATTGTTATCATTATAAGGGAAGAACCTTGTTTTTTTTGTTTTTACGTTTGGAGGATGAATAAATTCCTTTATCTATGTTAGTGATTATTGGGTGATTCAAAAAATGGTTCAAAAAAATAGTTTAGATATTTTCAGGTCCCATTTAAAGAGTCTGGTTATTACATATAAAATTCATTAAAAATAGTCACTATTATATAGAAAACGTTTTTGCTTTCATGATAATATTCATTTTTCATGAAAACCTCACGGTAAAACTTAGGTTAGATTTATGTTTTTCATGCTACTAGGCTTGGTGACAGGATTTTAATTTCATTTATAAAACTTACTATCGAATCATTAAGAAACAACATAATTGAGAAAAATATATGAAACAAAAACAGATTCAAAGAATGTTTCATTCCTCATTTATTGATTAATTTTACGTACACTCTCCACATTGGGACAAAAATTGTTTACATGAGTGCGCATCATCCGAAAATGTGTAAGAAAAATTTAATGTATACGTACAATTTTAGCGATACAATTATTCAAGAATTTTAGTTGGACTAGTTTTCATCTAATTTCAAATGGTTCAACGATTGGCTTTTATTTATCTCCTATCTTTTGGACTGATTCAATTTGAAAGTGGAAAAATACATGCCAGTCAGAAAGTTCCATGATCAACCTAAACAGCAGCTTTCTGAATTTGGCTAATTGTGAAGGCTTTCTCGCTTTTTTATGTATTAGATGTCGCCGTGCGAGCTTCTAGTATTTGATGATGGATTTTATAACTTGTTATTTTTGTGATTCTTTATAAATGTTCTTGCGAACAAAGATTGTACTCTTTTTGAATTTTGGTTGTTTTTCTAATTCGTTTGATACTGGTATGTAGGTAACAATTTATTATTATGTTTAATACACTGGTTACATTTCTTGAATTTATGTCGTCTATTATTATTTTAGTCGACATGTCTCGCGAGGTGCTAATTTAGTAGGTTAAAATGGTTGGATTTTAACATGTTCTTGAAATCAAAGTGTCAGATTCTAGAAAAAAACGTGTATAGAAATCTGTTTTGGCTTTAAACTTTACGCACACGCCTCTCAAACAGAGTACTCGGTAGGATAATTGAAATTATGTGACACTCTGGAAAGTTATCTGGGATAGATTTTGTTTGTCTGTGTCAAAATTCTTTCAAATAAAATTAGAATTTGAGTTATTTCTGGGATTCAAGTTTTGCAGGTTCATTGGTAAATTCAAGAAATTGGGTGAAAAACTTGTGTAGCTAATCAACCAGATTTTTTCATGGCTGGCGCACACTCCGGTTGGCATACTCACCACAAATCATAATTTTATTTTGTCATCCCAAATGCTTACCATAATTTTTTAAACACCTGACAACCAAAGGCAATATCTTAAACTTTAAAAATAAAAGACACGCTATAAATTTTTAAGACGTATAAAGCGTAATCAAAACAGAAAGCCATTGAATGTTTCTTTTCATTTCAAACTTTCAATAAAGCTGTCTATCTAGTCATGTATTTTCATAAATAGCATTCAGACGTTTGTCTACCTATCTTACCTACCAAGGTACTTCTTTTACGGAACATCTAATCCACATTCCACCGCTCTGCCTCGGTAGTGTTTCTTCACATTTTCAATATTTTTCTCAACTTTCGTATGATTTTATGCGATAAATTTCATTAAAGATGGTAGCGTAGCTTCTAATCTTCTAACCCATTTCTTGACAAAAAATAATACTGAGAAAAAAAATGAAAGTAACTTATTTTCATCCAAAACTCAAAAACCTATCCATTGACGTGATACAAAGATTTTCATTACCTTGATGATCGTAGTTAAAAATATCAATTTTTACTCAAAATCGTGAAACTTCAAGACCCTCACACCATCTTTGGAAAAATTCAAATTTAACCGAAATCTTGAGGAGTGCTTTCTTGGATCCTTGAAGACCGTTTTGAGGGGTGATTTCGAAAAAATGTTAATATCAGAAAAGTACGACCACTGCAGAGAGTGACTGTGATTCCACGATCATATTTGTTTCCAAAAATTAATTTTTTAATCGCATGTGGAAACACCAATTGAATCAAACCCATTTTGGATTCGGAAATATGTGACAATGACTGATCTCAAATTTACAAACATTCGATTATGAGAATCTAATCACCACGTCATGAAGATCGCGATAAAGAAGGTTGGACTAAACAAACAGCGCAATTATTTGCGAAAGTCTCGTAAAAACAAGGTAAAAATTATAATTTGTGATTTTTAAAAGTAAAAAACCCAATAAACCTGAATTCGTGGTGGACTATAATTAGCGTAGGCCTATTAAAATGTAAAATAAGCTTAAAATAATTTCGAGCAATAAAACAGAGTCTCACAAAGGTACCAATTCGAAAAGTTGGTGTTGAAATTCGAATATTTTAATAAATGTTTAATAATAAGGAATGGGTTTCCATACAATGCCAAGAGCTTAGCTAACCTATGGACGTAAACGGTATAAAACTAATTATCTCGAATAGAATATTTAATTGGTACACGCTCGAACGGAAATTAGATATTCGACGAATTATTACGTTTCTTCCAAAAATAACCTGTTATTCGCCCTTTTTGTTTCTTCAAAATTGAAATATTTGGAAAATTAAATCGATGTCGACGAAGAACGAGGACAATTTTTTCATCAAAAGCTCTTAAAACTTAATTAATAAAAAAAAAAAAAAAAGGTACGGAGAGAGAATCAAAATTGTGCTTTTAATTACATTTATGCGTAGCTAATGAATTTAAAAATCAATTACCTCGTTAAGATGTGGAGGAAAAAAATTAAAAAAAAAAAATGCTTTTACGACCGTTCGAGAAAATGAATCGTTTAGCGGACGATTAAACCGTACCTAAAGAATAACTAATTAAAATGAGACGGTAATTTTGAGGAAGTAGAAAAGAAAAATCATAATAAAAAAAAAATAATAATGCCTGTAAGGCCTAATAACCTACCATATGGAAACAGTCTGTGCGTATTTCGTTTTAAATTTGCGCCTAAATGATGGCCGATTTCTCGAAAATTATAACGAGATGATTCACGTGTTCACCATTTTCGAAATTAACTTACATTTTCAACGAAAAGTTTAAATTTAGACAAAAGTTTTGCGATATCAGTTGGGAAATAGGTAAGTTAAAAAATGATTGAAACCTAAATTTATTTCGAAGAAACTGAAAAAACAACCCTTCGTAGAATGTGCGAGTTGTCTTTAAAAAATTACTAAGTAATTGAATGAGAATCGATATTTTCCAAGGCCAAATTTAAGGGAGGTATTTGGGGTATAATCCTCCACCAGCGCCAAAAAAAAAAAAAGAGGTCAGTTTGAAACACAACATTATTCGGTTTCTTAAATTTTAGGTCGATGAAATAATTATGAAAAAAATTGTTGACCCCTCCCAGAAAAATTCAAATATTATAAAATGTGATTCAATCTCTCCTCCCCAAGAAGAAATCCTGAAACCTGGCCTAATATTTTCTAAAATAAGTGGCAAAAAATGAGCGAAAAAACTGTGCTAAACTTCCGTTTCCCGTATTCGAAGACTTGTTTTCCCAAATGAAACATTGGTTTTTTACCATCATTTTTAAAAGTAAGTATCCTCGAGTACAACTGCAGCAGCTAATTTAGATTAAATATTAGAAAAAAATTCTCAAAGTATGAAAGATCTCCTCCATATCAGTTGGAGGTCAGTTCCTGGCTATAAAAAATTATTTTTAGCCAGGGAATCATACCAGTGTGAGATATTTAAGGATGCGGAGCCCTCAGTGACAATCACTGCCAAAAGGCTTTCTAATTTAGTGCACTGCATGTTAAACCATATATTTTATGCACGAATTACTTGTTACATTCTATGCGTAATCTATAATTGTCGATTGGTGACAAATCTGCTTATCAACTATTACATCACGTTAACATGTGCGTTTGATGTACTTTGTTATATACAAAGCACAAAGTAATTAGGTAAACACCAATACCTATTCAAATACGTCTGTATATAAGTAAATGTGAGTGTACAGAGACAAGTATAAATGACGTCAGTGAACACTAAACTTTAGTCAGCGTTGGCTGAGGTTAGCCCCCCCCCTCATACTTGTATTCAAATCTTGTAAACATACAACGCTGTTGATTGCCTTCTGTTGTGGATTCCTTTTCAAAACTTCAGGTTTTGCACATTTACTTTCTGTCCAAAATATATTGACTACAGTTACCGAATAGGTTTACTTATCATATAAGTTAGTTTCACTGTCCCTGCTTCATCCTGCTATTTCCAACTTGTAACTGATAAGAAGTTTAGAGCTGAACAAGAGAGTTGAAGAAAACAATTACTCGGAATATATCTTTTCGATAGAGACAGCTGTATGGACTCATTTTTCAACAGTTTTTTAATCCGATTCTGCATTTCCAGGCTAAAAAGGCAATTACGGTAGGTCAGTTGTTTTCAGACTTTCAAAATTGAGCTGGCCTACGTTTTCAATCTTTCCTTTCAATCAGAAAATGGTAACAATTTCATTGAATCTTCTCAACATAGAGTGTTTTCTTTTTTTCTTTGCCAATGATGGATGAGGTTTAAGTTTCCTTATTTTTCAGAAAGTCAAAGAAATTCCTCAAATCCGTACCATATTTTGATATGAAAACCAAAATTTTAGACTGCAAAACTCGGTTTTTAAGTTTAGCTAGTTTATTGACATTGCCAAAGGATGATGACAGGAGGTTAGAGGCCAGTTCACTCACATTTGAAAAGGGGCTCGAAAATGAACAAGCTATGAAAGCAATAAAATGCACATTTTTTGAGGAACGTCGTCTTTTTTTTTCTGATTATGAAATTTCGGTCATTCAGGATAACCGAGTACGAAAAATTTAAGGTATAAGATGTGCAGAACTAAAAATTAATTCTTTGTAAAATCGAGGTTTTGGTAGGCGAATAACAACCTATAGCTGCATTTCGTTGTCCAATTTTTCTCTAAAAACCGAATAGAAGGAGCTGGAGGTATCAAAGTTGGATAAGAATCCTCACAACGAACTGTTGGTGTAAATTCACATTTAGTTCTATTTATGTGATTCTTACTGATTACTGACTCGGTATTCACTAACTAAGTATTAGCTTTTCTTCAGTTCTATCTAATAATTTAATTTAGGCGTTTTTCAATTAGTAGGTATTTAAACTTTAATCGAAATGTTAGTTCAAAGTGAATCGTAGCAAATGAGAATTTTGAAAGGAGTTAATTTTGGAGGTTATTATAAATTTACAATAGGTATGGAACTGTATATGATTGGACCCATCATACATATTACGTTCGAAAAGTTGACTGAAATGAAAGGTAAACAAGATCACTAAGATAGTACCCACCCAATAAGGTTTGGCATTGATAAGTAGCCTATAGCATGTTTTGTCCCTTAGTACAAGAACAACAAATGTTACAATTTCAAGTTTTGAGAAAAACTCAATCAAAAATATTCTCCCTCCTTCCCTTCTTCATAACTCTGGCTTATGTTCGTGCAATGAGTTGAGATTTTGACGTGGTATGCGATTGACATAACTGCGTGTACTTAGGTACGTGTTCCTATAATTTTTGGTTATTCTGTATAATTTGTTACAACGAAAAGTAGAATTAATGAAATTGATCGTTCTGACTGGGTCTTTAAATTCAGAAAATTACTTTTTATGCATAAAATTGAGATTGAGTGAGAGTGAAATTTTGGGGTTGAATCATGCTCAAAACGTAGTTCTTGAATAAAATAAGGTTTGTCGTTGTTATTGGTGACAGTGAGTGTGAACAAAAATTATATTTTTATGCAAATTAGATTAATAATAGTGTTTTGTCAATTTCAGAAACTGAAAACAACTAATTTATTATGCTGGTTATTCTGGTCACAGCAGTATTCCATTCATATGTGACACGGGTACATGTGAAGGTTCGGAGGGTTTAGTGGGTTAAGACATCGGTAGTTCTTACACCGCAGAGAAGACACACTCAGCAACTTTCCGATGATAGTAACGATCAAAACTGCCGAAAAGTGACGACATAGTTTGTTCTTGTATCTGCGCACTTTCCGAACGTTATATATTACACAAAAAATGGGGACATGAAAACGATAAAGAAAATAAAAACCGTTAAATACGAGATTCTATTAATAGAAGACTTCAAATTGAATCTCACGAGCATCGCATACCATACTTAACGCCTCAGTTCCTCAAGTTCCCTTCTTCGTTACATATTTTCTACATTAATGTGGACCTGTCCCGAAAAAAAATTCGTAAAAAAAGATACCCGCGACTGAACATACGCTCACCAGTGCCCCACCTACCGAATCTCATTATTTACTAATTGGACAGTTTTTCCCGAATGCCGCACAATGCTCAGAAACCATTCACCAACCCCAAAAATATGATTTAAACGTCCAGATAGACTTTACCCTCGTCACCCTTTTCCTCGACTCCATTTTCAACTTTCGTTTAAATTTGGCACAACGCACCATCTCGCATATTTATCCGAGTCTCGTTAATATTTTGTTGTTTTTTTTTTTTTTTTCTCTGCTTCTCTGTCCGTTGTTTGCAGGTATGGTTTCAAAATCGACGCGCAAAATGGCGTCGCCAAGAGAAAATGGAAGCGGCTCGTCTGGGCATTAGCGAGTACCACCACGGCGTGAACACCCTTAACCGAGTACCGGGTGGCGGCCTCTCGCTGCCCATGGACCCTTGGCTGACGCCGCCCCTTCTGTCGGCTCTGCCCGGCTTTCTGTCGCACCCGCAGACCGGATATCCCAGCTACCTGACACCACCAGTCGTGGCCAGCGTGATGGACACCGTCAACACTATGGCCAGTCTGACGAACCGAAACACCTCGCCGACCGCCAGTCTGCCCTCGCCTCCGACCACCGCCACCATCGATCCGCAGTCGACGTCTATCGCGGCCCTCAGGCTGAAGGCCAAGGAGCACGTCGATTCGATCGCGAAGGGCCTCCATATGGTGTAATCCTGCGAGCCGTGATGGCCGACCCCAAAGCAGCTGCACAGTTGCCAGCGTGGAACCGATATTGTGATCCTTTCATGTGCAATAACATAGTGGTGTACATAGTAACGCGAAGACGTGCGGGCCTATCCTGCGCGTTTTGTACGATAATGTATTTATAACTTAGCCTATGTATGGGTGTGTAGAAAAGGTAGTTTGCCAATTGGAGCCACCGAGCCACTCTTCCTGCGCGACCAAAAATATTTGCTTATCGAAAGCTGCGCTGGCAGCACACGTCCGTCAAATAGTTTTCACCGATAATCATTCTTTTACAAATTTTATTGTTTCGCTAGTTTTCTGATTTGAAATTCATTTTCTGCGAACGGCTGAAATAATAATTAAAGCCGAAAAATGGGGAAACTGCTTCCAAAATCAGTGAGAAAGTTAAGGCACCAACGACGTCACTTGTTCAGTTTTATTTTTGGCGTGTAAACATCCTAGCGCTTGGTCTAAGGTGGTGGCTAAACGAGAATTACGATGGTCAGATTTGCATAACCCTAACTCTACAATTGTAACTCTCATTTGTGTGTATTACACCCACACCGCAAGAATTACATTCAGATATTTTTGTGTCTACGCATCAATCCTTCGTGAATATAGTCCCAGCGAAACTCGCGCCTTTTTTTCATAGGTAGCTAATTATCGACGGTAGAGGCATTATAGGAGTTATACTCGTATTAATGATCATCAGTTAGCCTATTTGAGGACCCTAATTCCAAAACTCCCATAGGTAATCCATTTTTTTGGAAAATTAATTAATTATAGATTTGAATACAGAATTTACTGCCCAACCACATGAGCGCATAAAATTTATCATAATGTGCCTTTTTGTGTGAGAAGAGAGCCCCCAAAGTATAGCATTCTGAAACCAAAACCCACATTATCCAATGGGTATTGTTAGTTTTGACTACATGGTGAGTCCTCTATGCACAGACTATCTTGTAAATGCACACTAGAGCAGCAGTCACCAAACTTTTGTAGAAAGTGAACTATGTCTAATGTTAAAAGTAGGTCATGAGCTACTACAACCCGAAAGTATGTACTTATTGAATACCGAAACCGTTTTCTGAGCAAGGTTAGATTTGTGCCTATTATCGTACAATTAACGTTAAAAACCGACTTCCTATATGGAAGCGATATTTTAAATGTTACAAAAATCACAGTGCTGCAGACACCACATACTTCCACAAGCTACTGTTAGTTTCCATGTGAGCTAACCACGGTTCAGCATACACTGCATTGGGGATACATTATTTTAGTGTCCTGTTTGTGTCCAGTTCAGTGAATACACTGTAGGTTAACTGTTGGAAACTATTCCGGCGCAAATGAATAATACCTTCTTTCCAAATTCGCTGATTTAAATCATCATTTTAACTGTTATGGGCGCTGTGGTAAATTTACTTTTTTATTTTTTTTAAGTATCCAAGCGGTTAATTATGATAAAATTCGTAGACTATTATTTTTTGAGAAATCCGTTGCAAAATAATATGGCGATATTTTTGAAAAAACTTACTCCTTGAAGCCAAAACTCATATTATCCATTCTTTGTTTGAGGATATTTCTCCCTTGGAAAATCGTAAGTGAAAAATTTTTGGTCAGATTAATTATTATGGTGCTACGGAATGTAACAAAGTTTATTGCAAACATTAGCACTTCATTAGACTTTACTTTTTTTTTGCGATTCTTTAAAAAACAGGTTTGATGATAATGTGAGTTGTGAAATTAGAGTCCTCATTTATGAAGATTATGTAATTAAAAGGAGTTCTGCTGATGAAAATGAAAATTAAACACTTTGCTAGTAGATTCCATGGGTAACATCAGTTTGCAAAGGAGTAAAAAATGTTTATTTTCGATTAGTGACGCAGTTATGTTCTGATGTACGCCCTATCTATGGTTTAGTTATTTATTTTTTTGAAGCAGTAACAATATTCACAGTTTTACTTTAGACTAACCCATCATAAATGACGAGGAGAAATAGATGAAAATGGTATTATATTGAGGTTTAAGGGGAATTGGCATTTTTGAAAGAGAAATTCTGATACATAGGGTACCACCATCAACTCCAAGTGCTAAATATGATTCATATTGTTATTACAAAAAATATATGAAAGATATTGGGGGACGCTCTACCATAAAAATCTGTTTAAAATACTCGATACGCTGAGTACAACATACAGCAGAGCTACATTTCTGCTAATCAAATTACAGCTAATGGAAAAATTTTAAAATTTGGTCTAAAAACATAATACTTGATTTGGCCGCTGGGTTTAAGAATTGTAGTCTTGGCTACAAATTGCTGACCCTTGTGTTATTGGTGTATGAATTATATACCAAGACACAAGTGTTCAAAACATATACGAATTTTATTTCGAATTTGGTGTAATTATAGCAATAAAAGAAGTGAGAAAATAAATCAAAATGAGCAGTCTAATTAAGCACCCAGGGTTTTACTGTTATCATTACATATTAATTTAATTTCATTTATTTTTTTATAGATTTTATAATTTTTTGTAAGGTTTTCTCATAATTTTAGAGTAGCAGCTATTGAAGTACCGTTTCAAGCTACCTCGGGATTTGGGAGGACAGCTACTGGCAAAATTACTCTTATTTCTAACTGAAGCATAAAATGGTTGAAAATGATGATAAGGCTATGAAATTTGGCTAAAAGCTTAGAATGCTTCAACATTTACCTAACTGATTAAATTTTCAGTCGATAAATAGTACCATTCGAGGCATTTGATCCGAATTAGACTGGCTCAACACATAATTTTTATTAAGGGTTGGCATCCATTGGCAAATTTCCTTAAACGTAAGCAATAAATGATTTTTAACGACTTCGCCTACTTTATGAATGTGTGCTAGCTATTGGTATCTCTGTAACTTTCCAAAATATTTCAACCGAAGGTATACGCCATAGACCTTAGCCACATATCTTCAATGAAAACATTAATAAATTGACCCTTAATCCATACGAACGAAAATTAATTTCCTTCACATTTGACTTTCATTTTTAATGTGGTACACATTTCTATTTTCACTAAGGGTAAAAACTTAAAAGAATCGCGGTGCAAGTTTTGGTGCAAATTTTGAAGAAGGAAAGAGAGAAGTGAGAAAAATTTATTAGCATGCGAGTGTATTTGATTGTATTCAACGTACTCCCTATAACAAAAAAAAAAAAAACGAATTTTATTAGTCGTTCCACCTAAAGAACGAATTAGGTTATCAACTGCAACAATTGAAATGTGTACCACATTAAATGATTCAGTCCTCTTGCTTATAGGCAGTGATGTTCTGTTCTTTTTATTTTCTTTACCTCCTCGAAAAAAATATCATGGCACGCTTGGTATGCAAAGTCATGGTTCGAAGTAACGATACATTCAATATACTAAAGATACTCAATACTCATACTAGGTCACGAGCTAGTATCGGAATTGTAATGAAAATTTTTGGATGAGATTCATTTTCCATAACATGAATAATGGACCTTACAAAAGAAGGAAAATTTGAAAATTGTTAAAAAAAATAAGCTCAATTGTCTTTTCAGCGTTGTGTTAAAGAAAAACAAAAAATTGATAACTAGGTACTTTGTTCTGTGAAAATAAACTTCACGTCAAAAATGTATTAATTATCAATGAAATTTATTTTTGAAACAGGAAATGCAATTACACCTATGACCTAAGCTCTCCTGTTTCACTCCCGCCATTTGTAAGCCTTATGCTTTCTTCGAGCTTTTTTATTTGATACAAAAATTCATCGCCACAATTAAATTATTGATTAATTCAGTGTTAGTAATGGATGAAAATCGTTGTTGATTGTTCAAAACATGGTCAAAGCGAGATAAGCGAATGCATCTACCTCAAAAAAAAAAGAGGAGAGTCCTCTATGTAATTAAGTTATGTTATGACGTGTTGTAACTGTATGAATAGGCTATTTGGAATTTGACAATACATATCTGGAAAAGAAGTGAAAAACATACTCACCTAATAAAAAATGGAGACTAAAGAATGTAATAAAGATGAAGTTCTATTTTTTGTTGATCTTAGATGTACCTACCAGTTCAGTCAAAAGCCCGTTTTTTTTTTTTTAATGGACTAAGTCCAAACCGGTTTCGCAATTTGACAAAATTTTTGTTACCCAGTTACCTTTAGCCCCATTCTGTCACACTATGAATTATTTTGCTAGTCATTGGAGATAACAAATAATTATTTTGTTTAAGATTTTTATGTGCTGTAATTTATTCCCCTCTTTATAGTTTGTATTCTTCAATGATCTCATTTACCCTCTTGTGGAGTTCTCTGTAAAAATGAAAAAAAAAACACAAAAAATTACATGATATTGATAACGTGGCACGTGTCTCTTTCTTTGTTTCTATTTTTTTTTATTTCGAATACAGGCTCAAGCCATTTTAAATAGAGACTGATAAGAAGTTTTTGATTAACAAGTTTCAGAACTACATTAAGAGTGAATTAAGTAAATCTTATCTACATTCGTAATTTTATGATTAATTTATAAATATAAGAAAATATTGAAGATTTGGAGAATAAAAAAAAATGTATATATTGTAATTCATTGAAACAATTTTATTTTAATATTTCTCGAATAAATGTTGTTCAAATTACACATTTTTCATTTAAATCTAAATTATTGAAGAAATGTAGGCTAGAAATTATGTTTCTATTACTTAAAATACGACAATACGAATTATACTTTCATTGAATTGAAATTAAGAGTCCATCAGAGATGCGAATAAGATCATTAAAAGCGATGAGGAATATTAGTTTATAGTTCATCAGTGAATTAATTGAAGATGAGTAGGAGTCTTAGATTGAAAATTACGGTATGGTATTTTGTTTGGTAATCCAGATCAAATATAAATTACTAGCTATTTGGATAGTTTAAAATTCAAATTTTAGTGTTAAAGGTGCCAAGTCACTAGGGTAAGCACCTAGGTAGCTCCGGTTTTTAAACAATATCTTAGAAATTGTAATGTCGAAGATTAATGAAAGGAATAACACCTAAATGATAGAAAACATCAAAAAAGTTCATTTTTGTGATCTGTTTTGGGTTTATCAATCCAGATTATCATAAAAAAATAATCAAATTAATCAATACATCCAATTTATAAGTTTTGAAAGTCTATATTTTGTAATCTACCGTAAATCTCAGCAGTGAACTCCACGATGATAGAAAATAAACATCAATCATTATGAAAATTCAAATTATCATCAGATATTTTAGATTTTTATCGTTAATTTTAGGAAAAATATGAAGTGTGAGAACCACAAAAAACTGCACAATTATACATAATTTTAGGTTTCATTTAAAGAAAAATCAATTTATAGGTACGGTAGGTTGCTGGTGTGGGGAATCGAACTGACAACCTACATGTTTGAAAGCAACAAGGCTACCGCTCGGCTATGACACTGCCAATAGCTCGGTAAAAGTGCAGCGCCTAAAGATTCCATCCTCACCACCACACCTCCCCATTATGCTGCTACAATACAGCACGACATCACTACAGAAGGCGCAGCTAAGCTGCTGCAAGGTATTAAACACACAAACCCACAGCACAAACATACACCATCATGGCTTAATGCCACTCTACTGGAAGGGCTGCATGAACCAGCAGAGGTACGTATTCGCCTCAGGTTGGGGTCACCATTTCGGTAGGTTGCTGGTGTGGGCAATCAAACTGGAAATCTACAGGTTTAAAAGCGACGATGCTACTCGTCCCCACAGGCAGATATTCATCAATATTCAAAAAATCACATCAATCTTTATTCATCTCGCCCTAAAACTAAAAGATGGAGGTGCGACTTTAGTTTCTTGAAACGATAGAAAGTCTGCTTTTCGGACCACATAGAAGAATTATACAACTTCGGAAGATTGGAAAAATAAATTCACGTACTTATATTTTAATGCAGAAAAAATACCTAATTTAAAGAAAACACAAAAGACATGGTAATTTTTGAAATGACACTTCAAGGTAAGGACAAAAAGTGAAAATAGTGAAATGACTGAAAACAAAAGTCAAGAGTTTGAAAAGACCAAAAAAGATGTTGCTCAAGAACTCTTGACAGCTTGTTTCCAGCCAACTGTGAGCACCTCAGGTTGAGATGGGATCTATAAGATCGAATTGGAAAACTATCGATAACTGGGTCGTCATTCTATCTGAAACTCAATATATTTTGTCCGTGGCAAATGTCTGATCCACTATTATTCATCCTAGAAAAAAAATTGTTTTTTTTTTTTTTTTTTAATAACTTGCCCTAGCTTGCTCAGTCATAAATAATAGTGTACTTTCATTTCCTTCAGCCTAGAATAATTTTAATATGCTTGAATTCCATCATCTCCCATGTACCCAGCCATGTTTTTAGTAGAAAGTATTTTTTTACATTTTATGGTTGAATGTTGGTACGAGTGAATACTATGCTATCAAAGAGGATAGGTACTTGAGAAGGTTTGATAATACCAAAGTAATGTTTGAAGCTTGTGGCATTGATACATACTCCTTTGAAAAATGTCCCCATCGTTTTTTTCTTTTACATGGTCAATTCGAAACAAATCGGAGAAGTTTATTTTTATACATTTTTGAAAATTCCAAGCGGTGACATTGATTTGATATCAGTGAAACAACATCAGCCACCCTTATAGTGTCCAGTTTTCCATTGTTTTAATATTAAATTAAATTAATTAATTTAAAAAAAATATATATATTAATTAAAAATATTATTTCATAGTAATGGATAGAAGGTAATAATTGTCAGGCAACATTAATTACTGTACTATCAGTTAGAATCACAGAAATGGTCTGCAACTGTCCGTTAATGCCGGGGATGAGCCCCTTTGATGAGGTGAATTAGGATAACACCCCCACATAATTGTAGATCGAAAATTTTAGACAGACAACAGGAGACAGAAAATAAAAAAAAATAGATGTAACAAAGCAGCAACAATTTTTATCGATGAATGGTTGTAAATAAATTACGATATGATGAAACCTTTGACTATATAGTGTTGGATCAGTAAAGCTTGATAAGCCAATTGCAGTTTGTAATGTCAAGATATGCTGCATAGAAGTAGGTAACTTCTGTGTACTTTTAATATTTTTCTTTATTTCACCAATTTAGAATACGTTTGATAAGGTTCATCCCTTAAATCCGCAAGGGTACAGCGTGCAAAAACATAGTTTAAAGTACGTCACGTGGTACACAAAAATTGCCCATTCAAACCAGAAATCATCGTTCATTACTCGTCCATTACTATACCTGTGGTCAAAGGATGAAACAATAAGATAATTTTACGAATTTGTTTTATAGGCGAAGGGAGGAGAGAAAATAAGACGGTAAGTAGGTATTTACACGTTCCTTTGTAGAGCGAAATATAATTTCATCAAATGAGGAAGGATAAGATTACCATCAAAAGTTCAAGTATTCAAGAACTAAAAATCTGCAAATTCCGAGGACTAATTTACAAATTAATATTCTCAGTCAGGGGAGGAAAAATTTGAAGAAAACCATTAATCCTCTCACTGCTTGAAATTCACTACTCAGATTTATCGGAAATACTTTTCTTGAAGCACGTATCTACGTCCATTCCACTTTAGAAGCGAAATTAATGAAAATAACGAGTCATCCAAATCTATCGAAGAAGAAGAAGCGATCTTTTGAACTGAAACATTTTTGTCAGCTTTACTTTTTAATTACAGCGCGCAAAAGAGTGCGAAAAAACAAGGCTACTAACAAAAACTCATTTAATGAAGTATATATAGCTGATGAGTTTATAAGAGAAAGAAAAAAAAAAAAACAAAAAACAGAAAGGTTAAAGAAAATCTATGAAAAGGTAGGGTGTATACCACTTCGCACCAATCAAAAAAGATAGAAAAAATAAAAAAAATAAAGTGAAACAATAGCTTTAAAACGAGTTTCTTTTACATGTTAATGTGTAAAGGAAATTCTTAAAAGAGAAAAGTGAGTTAATTTAAACGGTTAAAGGGACTTAACGATGAGAGAGATGGGAAAAAAAAGAAAAGAAAAAAAAGCAGATTGAATGAAAGGGGAAACAAAGCACGACAGAAGAATAAAGAAAATGGATAAAGTGGAAAGGATCAAAACGAAATGAGCTACAAAAGTAAACACGAATCTTCGCCATTTCATCGCAATCACGAGTTCATTTTATCTTTTAGGGATGCTGCTACTGCTGCTGCTGCTGGTGTGGAAGAGGAGAAGTAAACAAATAAGCCAAGGAACAGAACAAAAAAAAAAAAAAAACGAATGGAGTAAGTTACTTCTTAAAATTTTCCCCAACTTTTATGAAAACGTTACCTTTTGTCGAAGAAATAGCGAATTGAATTTATTTTTTCACGATACTGAATTACCCAAACAAAAAATAAAAATTATGGCTCAGAAAATTTCCAAAGTTTATTGGAAGCATTGCTTCGCTTAGGCGAGTCAAAATTGCCTCATGCAATTACTGGTACCTACATAATTAAAGGACAGACTACATCTCAGTAGTGAATCCAGTGTGGTTAATAGGAAAGTTCCCTCGAAATGCCAAAAAAAAGAACAAAGGTTATTGTGACGGCCATTTTAGGCTTAAAATGATTGATAAACCCGAAACACTTTGACAAAATTACAGGACACTTAAAAGCGACTTCAAAATAACATTTGAGAAGTACAAAATTAATATTTATAATTTACATTGCAGACCTGGAAGATTGAGTCCTTTAACATTTGCAGGAATTACAATAGAAGTGAAGATCCAGTAAATCTGGATCAACAAAGTTAACCAGGTTCGTATGCGAGTGAGTGCAGGAAAGGAATTCAGTGTGGTGTGATCATGACACAATAGGATGACATAATTTTAGATTTATGGCATGATCTAAATACAATGGAATGACATAATAATTTATACAGTGTAGTTCTTCTAGAATATTATCAAGTTATTAATATTGGGTGGTATGACAATGAAAGATTTAGGGGTGCGTCTTGAAGGTTATTGGTGAGTGTGGTGCATGGTAAGAATATCTGTGTGACGCAGAGAGAGATAGTGTGTGAGTGAAATGAAACGTGGGAAGATTCTTGTGTGGTACCAGAATTATGTCCTCATGAATCTGAATCGATATAGATGCTTAATGTGGTGACAATTTATGGGCTATAACAATATGTGAATATGAATATTGATGAGTAGAAATATAGGTATTGTTACAGTGAAAGGGAAAAACATGGAAGTAGACACAGTATTGTAAATAATAGAAAACTATTCAAATTTTTTGAGGAACACAAAAAAAAAAAATAGAAAAACCAAGAGGTCATTCCTCAAAATTATTGAATTGCCTCCTCCTCCTCCTCCTCCTCCTCCTCAAAAAAACATACACTATGGATCTGTCACTGCTACTACTTTTTGTTGTGGTATACATTTCTATTATCACTCGAAGGTGGGGTGAAAATGAAAAGTGAAGGATTGTTATCACGAGTTTTGGTGCAGTGTTTGTAGAGCACTGACAACTCTTACTGATGACATACGTCATTGTTGATCCAAAAATAAAAATAAATAAGCAGAAGGTAACGATTTGTAATGGGGAATTTGTTCCACTTCTTCATTCAATGGATTCAATTTGCTGTGAAAATTGAAAATTTTTTGATAAAATCGTTTCGGTGGATGATGGAAAAAGATTTTTTAATTCAAACTGTGGTTGATAACAAGACGTACCTATTAATAATATCGGTTTTTATAGTCTAATCCTAAGGTAGGTAATTTGCCATTTGATCTTATGGATTAAAAATGGCATTAGTCATCTCTCGTCCCTGAAGTGCCTCAGTTTTGGTGAAATTTTTGACAGAAGAAAGAGAGAAGAAAGGAAAAAAGAAAAAAACAATTGTCTCTGTTTGTGTAGGTGTGTGGTTGTGTACGTGCGCACTGCGCCTGTGCGCGCATAAAGCCAAATAACTTAGGAAAGCAGATGGACAGCTAAATCCATTTGGCACAATGACGTCATGAACCGGCTTTGGCATTTTTTTAATCGTAAGTATGATGAAGAATCCGAACAAATGGCAAAAAGACCCTGCGTAGCATAAATTCTGCTTTGTTGCAGACATACAATCACTTCTCATTTATGTTTTAATCTAAAAATTTATGACGTCATTGTGTGAAACGAATTTTTCGGTCCATCCGCTTTTCTAATAACTTGTCGTAGCCCATTTTTTTTCATATAGGTATGTTTACCACATTTTAAATGCTTCAGTTAGGCAGGCACTGTGGCGCGATTTATTTTTATTAAGGCTTAATCTGGACTTCGACGTAAATTAGCTATTCCACCAGACATCGGGATTAGTTATTTAAAAGAAAAATGAGTAACATGAATTGGTAACTAAGACATAGGAACGCATACATAGTGATATGGATTAGGAGAGAATTAAAACCTTAAAGTATGATGATATAATATGGTATGAGAGGATACTGTTTTAGGTGAGTAAGGCCTCAGTCACACAAAGGAGCATAACGCAATGATCAGCGAAAACACTCAGAAATACAATAAATTACGATTATCTGAGTCTGAGCGTTAATGTGGTACCATTCATATGCTCAAAGTCTTGTCTATGTGGTCCTGGCTATAGACCTGCGAAATTTATATAGAAAAGTTCTGGATTTGAAAAAAAATATATGATTGAAATCTCACTTTAGGAAGTGGTCTTATGGAGGGAAAGAATTAGAAGAGTAGGTATATCAGACATATTTTTATGAAGATGAGAGATCAGTCAGAGTGTTGTAAATTGGATAATGAAAATAATGAGGTTTGAAAAAGAAGGAATAGAGATGAAACTGAGGTGAATGAAAAAAAGGCTGAATGAATCTATGTTGACTGTTGATATCCAAAACCTACCAGGCGCATGACCAGTCGCAGGAAATGAAATTCTTAATTCGAATATAAACAAAATTTAAATTGGGATCAACAGGCAACAGTGATGGACTTGACTCTGCAGTTGCTATTTCAGAAGCATTAGCAGTGCAGCAGGGGGAAGACACCAAGATACCAGAGTGAGAGGGAAGCCTGTGAAAGGTGTCAACAGAATTAGTTGATTTTCGAAGCATTGTGCAGGATCAGGTAGTATGACAAAAGACTACATAGAGCACTTTGTAAGTATCAAAATTAGGACACTTTGGAAGTTGCAAAATGTTACTATAATATTAAGAGTAGATAATCGACATAACAATAAGACAAAGACAGAATATGTAGTGTAGAATCAGCAAAACTGGGTACGCTTCTGCAGGACAGAAAAGGCATGACGTGATAAGAAAACTTGAGATTGAAAAGGAAGAGAGGGTATGAAGAAAGCAGCTTTTACGCCTGCCAGTTTGGAACCACTTGAGAAAATATGGAGATTGTCAGACCAATAAGAGGAGATCATGAATTGGTTGAATATGAAGGAAGTGTAAGAAGAAGGATAATATTAGATTTGTTTTGTGCAACAGAGGTCGGACAATATTACAGAAAGGAGGAATCCAGAACTGGGATGTCCAAGGGAAAATTGGGTTGCTGGGAAAGAATTGGGTGAATACAAGGAAAACTTTTAATAACTGACTGATATAGGAGAAGATAGTGAATTTGAGGGAAACGTCATATTCGTGCTAATGTTAAGAAATGCAGGAGAGAGGAAGAAAAACCAGGGTTGTACGAGTTGAGGAGAAAGCATAAACCAAACTGAAGGTGTCTGTCACAGAGGGGACATACGACTCGATGAAAAAAAACAATAGTGTCTGAATTTCACGATCCCCTAATTTTCACAATTTTGACCCCTCACAAAATCTTGATTTCGCGTAGAAAATCAAAAGCCTACTGTAATGATATTTTCATACAAATTATTACAAATACTCTCGTACATTATAAATTCATATTTTTCTATATCATTCTTCATATTTCCATCAAATTATTCTTCCTTTCTTTCACATCATTTTAGACTAGTCCAAACTTGTCATTCAAGTCTTGACTTGTCTGATGACACCACCTCCTGTACATTATAAACTGTTCTCGTCTATATTCCATGATGTCATCTTTTCTACGAATATATTTCGATACCCTTGCACTAATTCCAATTCCTATTAATTTCTTAAACACTCCTACTTTATGTCATTTCCTTTTAATTTCATTAGTTTTATCCAAATTACGTTTTCCTTAAACATCCAATCATATTCATATCTCCCACAATACCCAATTCAAATCACTCGAACTTAACCCTTATATATAGTCTAATGTTCTGTACAATTATTATTATTATTATTATTCATTCACTTATTAATTCTTCATTATTCATTTTCACATTTACGTTGTTATACTCTTGTTATAATCTGTTCACCTTTTTATAATAATATACACTTAAACTATTATCGTGTTTGTTTTGTAACAACTATACCGTTACACCTACAATGACAGGTAGAGGGCATATGGTACAGAAAAAAAGCATTCTGCTTTACCGTATTGGTACGTTATTTCGAAATAGGCCAAATAGGCACGAATTGCCAGTCCTGCATCAGTCAACGGTATTTTATCTTCTTGAAAACTCGCACCAAAACTTCAAACAAAGAAACAACAGATAACAGGTAAATTTTCATCAACTTTTGCGCAGCGTGACGCAGAATATGCGCAAATAATTGAACGTTTTCGCCGAGAACGCACGTACTTTTGCCTTCGGGCAGAAACAACGAATTTATTCTTAATATTAGTAAAAGTCGTGTGTTTGTCTTCGCGTACGTCCCACCCATATGGTGGCAGTCAAATCGGATCCCTTTGAAAGTCACCTTAATTTTGAAATCAGCAGCAATTCCGTTCGGTACGAAATAAATCGCAAACGAAAATCATAAAAGACTTCCCCACCTCCTCGTATAATCCCATCCCCTTAACAAACACACATTTAGCATAAGTTTCAAGCAGCCTCCGTTCCGCGTAGTTTATTTGTACCTAACTGCAGACCTATTCTGGGAGACGTTGCACTTACGCAGCAAAAATAAATTACATTTTCAAAATAGACAGACAGGCGGATAGATAAATGATACAGATAGGGTAGGGCAGGACTCGTCGGTAGGTATACGGTACCTATATAAAATAATAATCCAACTTAATAAGAGTTTTAGTAAAACAACAACGAAAGCTCGACGCGGCATCGTAGAAAAGGTTGAGTGAGCTTTTTCATTTGGAAAAGTTTAGCAGCCCCGATGGCAATGCCAACATTTTGAAGCAGGCGGCGAGACGAAAAGAGAAAATAGCAATTTTAATAGAGCCGGCGCACACACGAGCGCGCACACACACGCACGCACGCACGCACACACGCACACACGCACACGCACACACGCAAACCCACACGCACGCACACACATATACACACACAGACCGAACTCTCCTGTACGTTCGTTCTCCGTTCTATCTTATTAGGTTTCTAACCCCTATAACTACCCCATCTCTCTGTCGTGCCACTGTCTCAGTCGGCTTTCTCTCACCCTCCCTTCGCGCCGCCCTCTCTGCTGACTCTTTCACTCGCCTTTCTTTTTCACTCCATCCACAGAGGAAGCATCGATGACGATCACCTTCCATCCTTGTGCCCTTTTTTTTTTTTATCCACGACCGCGTGCCCCCTCCGCCCTCCATCCTTCACCCTTCAACCCAAATTCTACGCCACCGTCGTTCGTCGCTCGGCTGTTGGTACTCGGCTCAGAAAACACCCCTCTGGGCAAGGGCTGGGTAGGGACAACAAAATCGAAAGGTAATAAAATGCTAATTTGTGTTTGTTATACGTAATCAACTCAAATACGTTCCTCATTTTATTATCTTTTACTCTTTATCCAAACTTTGTGTATAAAGAATCTCAACTTTCAATTTAGTTTTAAGTTCGCGCATCGATGGCGATGTGGTTTTCCAAGTTTAATTTACGACGAAATTGCAAAAACGAAGAGAAGGCGAATTTTAAAATGGTATTTTCTCGATGCTGCAAAGGTTGACGAAGAAGGAGAGGTGGATATACAGGTGAAGGAGTCGATAGGGTGAGGAATATTATGGTTTCGAAGGTGCGAAGACTGGCGAATAATAATGTCGTCAGCGAATGCACGCATTGGTGAAACCAGTAATTTGAACCACGTGGACGATGAGATACCGACCCATACATTTTATAAGGTAAACTGAGGTTGCTAAGTTGGTTTTCCAGCTGCCGGTAGCTACCTATATAACTTTAGAATGATTAAACGTTAATTTTAAAACTTATTAGCTAAGGTACCCTCGGGTACCTTCGGAGAAGTTTGGAAAATATTAAGAGTTTCTCGGCATCATCGAGTAATTTGTCGCGTATCTGTCGAAAAATCCGGATTCACGCTCAATTAGAAGTGTCAGTAATATTTTCAACTTTTTCCTGCGGAACTGGAAAGGGAAATTTACGACGAACTGCTTTGGCATAGCTTGCAGCCGGGAATGGGTTCGATTGGTGTTAATTTTGGATTGTCTACAAGAACGAAATGGGACCAATAGAGGGGGTACAGGATTTTACTATGTTGAGAGGTGGTGCGATACAGGGCCGGCAACTTTTCATTTTCCCATGTGTAGCGAAAAAAAATAAAATTTTTTTGGCGCTAATGTTGCACAGAGTAAAGAGTAATTTTGTGTAAATGTAATTATTTCCCATGTGTAGCAAAAACTACTTGGGAATTTCTCATGTGTAGCGATTGCTACACGCACTACACAAAACTTCCCAGCCATGGCATGATATATTTATAGTCGCAGAACAAAAATTAATATCGTGTTGTGCGAAGGTCTAATTAGAAGTGCACTGGCAGTCGAAAGCAAAGTTTGAACTGCCAAAATCAAATGATGCGGGTTTCCTGGACACAAACTTTATTTCAGAATGCGATGAATGAAATTAAATGAGAATCGAGCGCTCATAACTTACCTCACGAACACTTCACTTCGAATAGATTGTATAAATTTTGTACATTTCACAAATGGCTGTGTTATAATATACGAACAACTTTAGGCCGTCAAACATACTTGTATCTGCGACATCGATAAACCGATCCAAAGGAAAAGATTGCATTTCAAACGAAAGAAAAATGAATATTTCACACCGAACCAAATTTCAGATGGAAGTGCCAACTTCAGCGAGTAGAATGCACGAACCACAGGTCTGGACCGCATCATCAAAGAACGAATTTCATGTACCTATTTGAAAAGTAAAAATTTATGAAGCAACTCAACATTATGAAAATCAAAATATGGGGGGGGGTAGGCCTGTGTTTTTAAAATTGACAAAAGGAAGCCATGTTGGGCTTTTGGTGTAAAATATAGAAGTGCCGAATAGTGGAATAAATAAAAGAGATGAGTTCAGAATCAAAAAGGTTGGTTGACGTGACTCTGGTTGGCAAGCCAAGAGTAGGCAACTCCAGGACTTGCTAAATAAAAAATATGAAAAGAAATTTAGAAAAATGATAAAAATAGTCGAGTACATAGCCCACAATCTTCAATATTTAAAATCTGAACACTTACTTAATTTTGTACTTTTTTCCAGCTGTTTGAAAATTCCTGCAGCTGTTACTTATTGCCCTTAATTCAGTGACAATACACCGAGGAATTTAAAAAGTATTCTTCCTGAAATTGCAATTGGTAGGCATGGGAAAATTGGCTTCGAATCAATTTGGAGGATACTTCTTCGAAGGTTAGACCACTTCTTGAGTAAATTCAATTTTGTTTAATATCAGTTTCAAAAAGTACATTTTCGCAGTGAAAAACAAATTTTGCATTATGACGAAGAATTTTTCTCAAAGACGGTTGGAAATTATTGTTTCTTCCGTGTTATTGCGGTATAAAATTATAGGTACCTATTCAATAATGAAAGTTAAATTTTTTCTAGAGTCTTCATTTTGCAGTAAATGTAGAAAATAATTATTAAATGTTTTCAAAAGTAAAAAAAATTCAAGTACTTGGAGTGCAATAAGGTAAAGTAGGTACCAGTTGTGGATGGCATACTCTGTGTGGAATACCTTGTTGTGAGAGATATTCACACTAGAAGGTCTTCAACAGTATTTGCGTGTTCTGCCACTTCATACGATTAAGTATGGGAGAGCAAAATCCTCGGCGAACACTGGCAATTTTTGAGCCGGTTCTGAGAGTTTATATACAGGATTTGGTACACGCACACAGACACACATGCATACGTATATGTACGTAATTATGTCATGCGTTACGTCGTTACTTGTCTCCGTTGAGGTGATAAGAAATGACGCAGTGCGTTTGGTACCGGGTCGTGACATTACCGAGATCGTTATCAGGTAATTGATCTCGGCCCCTAGAATGTATCTTACCTGTACGTACGTACAGGTACAAACATACAAACGCACCAGTGTAAATTCGTTTAACGTCATAAAGACGATTATTGCCAGCCTTTGGGCGGCAACTGTCGTCGAGGGGTGCGAGCCCCTATTACCTCATACGAGTAATGTCCCCACACTCTGTTTGGGGATCAGGTAAATTTGATGCCTTTGCGCAATGCTACAATAACAAAACTTATGTCCTTTTTATGGTGCTACCTGAGCTTTAGAATTATCCTGTTTTTATACTTGCTCAACTTATTTAAGTGAAAAGAATCTGCACTTATCAGTTACGAAGTTAAAAACTGTGATTTTTCATGGATTTTAAAAACTAATTTTCAAAAATTGAGTATAAAATATCGTTTTCATCGCAGTTGGGTATATTCTTGGTATTAGTTGTATTTAGTAATGTATAATAAAGGACACCTCCAATCTGTCGCAATATTTTTAGTTCCATATAAATGAAAATGCTGGCCTATTCAAAAGGTTGAAAATACGAAATATAAAAAAATGTAGTTTTATGTAAAATCAATTTTAATCTTTATGGTTTGTGTAGGTTTTATTGATTTGGGGAATCAAACCTAGGACCTACATATTTTCCAACTAAAAATGGTGAACTTGACCACACAGCCATCTCACCACTGACTATAACTGGAAAATATATTTTGTATTGAGCAAGGTATAGAGGTTCCCACACACTCGCCCCTAGAAATACTCAATACGAGTTGAATAAGATTAAATGCTGTGGGAGGTGGAGTGAAGCCAGAAATGCTTTTTGTACCCATACACACAACCTTACATTACCAATATGGGTTCTATTTCTACTATATTATTAGCAACTCAAGTTAGGAAGGAGAGTTGTGAGTTCCACCCTGCACTACTAGGGTACGTGCATGTCCAGCACATGTTGAGAGTCACCAGATGTAAGTTTTGTCGGTTAGGGGAATCAAACCTGGGACCTACGTATTTGCCAACTAAAAGCGATGAACTTAACCAAAGGACCATCTCATCGCCGACTATAACTGGCCAATGTATTTTATATTGAGTAAGGTATGGCGGTTCCTACAGTTTGTAATTATTAACTACGCATACTGAATTTCTCTATGATATAATTCTTCGTTTGAAACTCAAAAAATTTCAACTTATTTTCTTATCCATAAATGGATGTTTTATTTTTCAGGCAAATGTTTTTAAAATAATTATTTGTATTGTTGAAGACCTCGTCCATTTGAAGATTAACAAAAATTTGTAATCCACTAATGGTTTTTTTTTTAAATATTTTTATGGCGTTGTTTTTGAGACCTGAGGAGTAGGCCATTACGTGAGGTATGAGTGTACTGTACGACTTTATGTGTACAAAGTATATGCAAATTTTAATGTTTGATCATTAACCCACATTTTTGGGATACAATACTTTTATACGGATCAAATTTCAATTTGTTTTTAAATTATGTCTCCAGGTATCTAATAAAATTGAGAAAAAACCGAACACATAAATGTGTTCCTTAAATTCACCTGTTTATCCTAATAAAAATATAATATTTTTACTTTTCGGGTGTCCCTGTTCAGAAAAAAGGAACTTGAAAATCCTGATTGATAAACGGTGCTTTACCTTACATTATCAATCTCAAATTAGTCTGATTGATGGAACATTTCAAAAATTCTCATTCACACACGGAATTAAAACTTCGGGCAATTCTAGTTCAACAAGTTGCTCTAGAAAATTAGGTCTTAAAATTATCAATATTTTAAAATTTGAACACAGCAAGCTCAATTCGAATGGTCAACTTTCAAAAGTGATGAAAATTTTTTGACTTTCTAGTGTTAAGTATATTTCTTTTGACGCGAAATAAAGCAAGTAGGATCTCCGAGACAAATTTTCATAATAAGATTAGGTAAATTTAATAAAATTAGTTTATAGAAGACAAAAAATCATGATAACGTGATACCCTTTTCCAAGTGCAGGCCTAGCATGCTGACTTTTGACTATTTTCAACTTTTTACGACCTAATTGAAAATTGGTTTTTGTTGTCTTCTTCGTTAAACAAATTAAATTTTTCATCTTCTGGTATGAATACAATAGGTGAAGAAAATTTTTGAATCGTACCTTTTGACGAACATCTTCTTGCACTGTGCCTACAGACGAATTTATTCATTTTTTTTCTCTGGTCTTTCATCTAATTATATTAAATGAAATGAAATTTCAAAGAAACTATAGACTATCGTGCATCAGTAATTTTTGGGAGAAAACTAAAAATTAAAAACGAACTAGTAGACAAATAATAGTTTGATTTTACTAGGTAGGTGTGTAAACAACCGGAGGATAAATTATTTTCAAAACGAGACTAATATTTAACCATACAATTGGTAAGAACGACATCCATGTGAAATGCAAATTGTTTTTGTCAATTTATTGCATAATTCTTAATTATTCTCATACTTTCGTCGTTTTTGTTCCCAACAATGACGAAAGGAAAATCTTTAAAAAATTAATTATACGTAGCTATCAGTTTTAAGAATACCCAAGTATTTTCTGGCTGAAAACAGTAGATTTATTGTGAGCATTTCAAAATTGCCCTCTTAACATCGTTTCGGCACAGATTTTCAAGAAATCTGCCACGTTGTTGAAAGGTTGAATGACTACTGCCAGTTACTGCTGAAAAGAGCATTTTTTGGAAGCGAAAATTAGTAGAATGTGCTGATGCGTTTATTTCTCGAAAGCTACAACAAAGTTTCAGAATAAATTCGTCCATCCGCGTACACACACGAACACACGCGCATATATACACGTACTTACTTATAGCCGACTATAAATGTAAAAGTATGTTTATATGTATGTCCGTCACTTCAGAACCGCTTAATCGATCAAGCTAAAATTTTTAGGACTTATTTGGGATCTTTCAATAAAAGTTTTAAGTCAACTCGAAGGTCCGTAACTCTCGTAAAGAAAAAGGTGTGGATTTTGAACCTCGCACACTAAACAAAATTTTTAAGAATTTTTTTTTCACAAAAATGTATCGTACTATATGATATTAGTATATCCTCCAAATTTCTTACCTCTATATCGCCTCCTTCATGAGGTATAGGGCTGCAAAAAGTTAAAAAATTCAAAATCATGTTATGATTGTAAATACCTGCACGTACCAATTACATGAATAATATGCATTATTATATCGTCTATAATTATACGTCCGTCACTTAAGAATAGGTTAGCAATTTTCAGGACTTCTTACTAATGTTGTTTGGAAGAATGTTTCAAGTCATTTTCAATTTTCACAGCCTCTATCTGGAGGAAAAGTTTTGGAATTTTAGGAGAGAGAGAGACAGAGACAGAAAGATAGAGAGACAAAGAGACAGAGAGACAGAGAAAGGGACAGAAACAGAAACAGAAACAGAAACAGAAACAGAGACAGAGACATTGAGAGAAACAAAGACATTGAGTGAGAGAGAAAGAGAGAGAAAACTTATTTTAACAGGTAAGTATTCGATATAGAAAAATTTGGACAAATCAAAGCTGGAGTGCCAGCATCACTTAAGAGCAAGCAGCTGTACGTACATAAGTACATAAAAATATTTAAACAGGTACCTACATATGAATTTTCGAAAATACTGCTAAAAGTTTCCTTGGATCATGAAACAAAAAACTGCGTACTCTCCTTGAGTCCTTCCATCGCACTCACTCACTCGGGCGCACACACTCATTCACGCACACATACCAAACATACATAATCATATAGTGCCATAAATGTGAAATTTTGTTTGTACCTATATACGTCCATCACTTCAGAACCGCTCCATCGATCCAGCTAAAATTTTAAGGACTTATTTGTGTTATTGCAATGCAGGTTTTAAGCCAACTCTCCGGTCCTCAGCCTTCTCTTGGGAAAAGTTTCAGATTTTGGCGCTTGCACTCCCCAACACAATTTTTAAACAATTTCTTCCCCCAAATATGTCTTCCTCCATAATATCAGTGTACCCTCTAAATGTCATGCCTCTACATTACCCACTTCCAGAGATATGGCACAAAATTAAACTAAATAACTAATAACTTCTAAACAAATCGATCAATTCGATTCAAAATTGGTATAGGTAATTTCCTTATGTTAGAGTAGACGTTTGTACTAAATTTCGTGACTATTGAACAAAAATTACGCCCTGCATCGCGTTAACAAGAATTTGACGTGTATAGAATACATACACCCATACATACACACACATTCTGGCCACGACTTCTTTTTTTTCTTTTTTTTTGCTATTAAGGCAGAGTGTTTTCAAACAGCAACCGCCACCTGAAATAATACGCATCGCGGATAAAAGGTCGGCGTTGTATTATTATCAATATTCCACCCGCAGATTCGCCATACCGTCTGTTTTTACATTTTGCCAATAGGGGGCTCTCTATCGATAATACGTGAAACTAATATTTACCGGCGTGAATTAGCGAAATGAAGTAGGCACGCGTTCTTTCGGGGGGTAGTAGCAACTGACGTTCTTCTGTTATTAGTCAGAGATCAGCACACAGAACTTGTGATCGCTCGTGACTGAACAACGTCATCGTAGAATCACAGCAGAGAGTTGCATTGTAGTGAGCAACGTTCAAATTCATTTTTTTTTTTTTTTTTTTTTTCACTCGAGGAAAAACTTTATTTAAATACACTAATTATTTTCCCATTTTCAGTAAATTGAACCTAACGAATTTCAGAAAAGTGTGCGTAGGAAGAAGGTCATTTTTATCTTTCTTAATAATTTCGGTTGCCAGTACTTCCTATTGGGTGTTCGAGTTCTTCGTAATTTGTGAAATGAAAATGCATAATAAATGTGTTTTTTTTTACAGTTACCAGTGTTACCTTGTAACAGAAGATGATTTAAATTTGTAAAATCTGCTGGCACTCGTAGCATTAGAATGGGTGAATAAATATGAATTTCAAAGCCTAGTTTCTCATCTAGTGTTCTAACATCAGAGTTCGAAGGGATTATCGTAAATTATGAACACGTACTAATCCTGGTCTTTTGCCATACTAACTTCTTTTCATTTTGTAGAAAAATTCAATATTTTTTCATTCCGTACAAAAAGTTAACCAAAAAGCACGAGTCTCAATGCATTGAGAATTACAATTTGTTTTAATGAGAATGAAAACTTTCATAACTAGTATGACGAAGGTTAAAAAGAGCAAGTTACCCAAAAAGGCACAGGCCTACAGTATACACGTGGATACCTAATACAATACCTTCTAAAATTTTATTTTAAGTAAGCTGTTGTAGAAGAACAACATTTTCATTTTTTTTAAATTAAGTTAGGACGGTGGAAGTATTTGTAGGCTAATTTAAAAATCGTTGAAAGTACTGATCTGTTCTGATAAGAAACACACCTCATCAATTGCTAGCTGCGGTTGGAAAAATCAAAGTTCAACAGAACTGGAGATTCTGACATATCTGTAGCCACTGAAAGAAGGGGTTGAAATTTTTTTTAATTTAATCAAATGAAAATTAAATATAATTTGATCAGAAAATATGATTCGTAAAAAAATTTTGGACATTTATGTTGGCGATGTACTTACCTTATAACCTGAATTTCTGGAAAAATTGTCTCAAACAACTTAAAATAGCACTGGAACTTCTTTATTTAGTTGTTTTAGTCTAGTAAAATGCTGGGAGGCATTAAGTGCCAAGGGTACGTTAGTACTGGATGAAAGCAGGGCCGTACCTAGCTTTTTTTTTCGCCCTGGGCAAACAAACTTTTTGACGCCCAAACACGTATTTTTTTGACCAGTTATATCAGAATGATGTTCTTTGTCGTCGTCGATGAATCGGACAACAACAATATATTATATTAAGTTCTTCTTTTTTTTTGTCAGTATGGCACCCTTGCACTCTGCCACCCTGTGCGAATGCACAGATCGCATGTACCTAGTTACAGCCCTGGATGAAAATTTCTACATTAACTTTTGGGTAAAGACTATGTTTATCAATATTTTTTGAGTAAGTGGGTAAATACCAACCTATTTCTTGAAAATTACACTTATAATGCAAAGATAACAATTGTTTGAATAGAGCCTGGAAGAAAAAGTTAGTAAGATAAAAAACTGTGAGTAAATAGCCAGCATTGTGGTAATGAAAACAGCCTGAATATGTAGTATTGTGGCTTCACCCACAAGACTTCTACACACAGGCGATGCACCGGACTTCTGCCTCTTGATAGAGGAGTTACTGGTGTTGAGGTGACGTTAGTTGTGAGTTACAAGGTATGTTATACAGGCATGTGACTCCATGAAACTTTATGTAGTTCCTTGGACCATAAACCACACTAATTATAAGCTTCTACTCATCACAGGTAGCTCTGCTTTTTGGTTTATTGTGATTGCATAAACTCACAACATTTGTGGAAAGGGGACTGCGGGAGGTGAGCCTATATGTGCATATTACACATCATTCCATTGACAGTGGCTTAGCCACGACAAACTGATTAGACACCAGTTCCAGTCATTAATCCAGCAACCGACACTCTTATTTGTTTATTTCGAGTCTATTCTACCATTACTCTGATGTTAAATTAAAAAAAATTTAAGGAGTTTTCATTTTTGCAGGTTTTGCCAAGTTTTCACAAGTTTTGGGTTTTTCCCCACTGTGTAACCACATGTCAGTAATTTCCACTACATGTCAGGAATCTACCCACACGACTTATTCCAGAAATTTTTATTCCGGATGGATATTTTGTCCAGCCAAAAAGCATCCAGCTTACTTCAAGGTTATACTGCGAGATACGGAAAGAGGTGGATCAGAGATATTTAAACTAAACAGTTGTCACCAAACTCCTTCCCTAGGATTAAAGTTCTGTAGTACATCAGTATATAAAGGATGATAAAGCTGGAGAAATGGAAAGATGTTGCTACTTTTTGTAGCTCACATTAAGAGAAGACCTGTAGTCACTTCTAACTGCACCAACAGGTTATGCCATGTAAGTTCAGAGGCTTTTTTCAATATTATGTATTCATTGAAAATGGGATTTTTTGAGCATGTTTAGTTTTTTTTTTCAGTAGATTCACCACTGGAAGTTGCTGACGATGAAACCCATAACTCACTCATTTTCTTTACTAAAGTAGGTACATTCATCCTACTTTAAAGACGGTACACATTAGTATCATTTTACAGTGCCATATCATCGGTATGTATCATGATACACTGATAGAATTCCAAATTTTAGTAATCCTCTAATTCCATAAAATCAGATAATAGTTACATTCAAATAGAGTAAATTATAGGATTACCATATTATTATTTTTTTCAATAGTAAAAATACTCTTTTCTATGGACACATTCCTTTACTGTAGAATACAATTACAATCTGTTTTTCATTACTGAATTATGATGTACTTATTATATCATATAATCAAATGGCCACTTTCTTCATAAGTAACTGACTCTTTGAAAAGTGGAGAACTTATTTTCAACCAAAACAGTGCAATTGAATTCTTAAAGAAGAGTATTTGTTGCATCACTTAGTAAAATATATTCTTTAACAAAACAATATTTAAACTATGAATATGTTTTTAGTACCTTAGTAAATAAATAATAGATAATGAAGTGTGGGAATTATACTCAATAACTGCAATTAAATAAATATGATCTAGTAGTGTAATAATTACATCACTTTTACTGAATCAGTACTTTAAATAAGAAGTGATTAATGAATTAATTGAATTATTACAATTTAGTGATTTAATAATGACATAACTTTAACTAAACAAGTGCACAATTAAGGGACTGATTAATGGAATATGATGCAACCTACTACACACTCACTGAAAAAAAAAAAAAAAAAAAAAAGTGGGAAAGTGACATTAAAAAAACTACCATGCTCAGTTTGTAGTGTATAAACAAAAATTTGTGTTATGTATCAGTTATTGTTTGGTTTTTTGTATGTTCAATAAAAAGAGTACCTATCATGTAAGTTCCTTTTTGTTAACTTTTAATGTTTTACTTAACAAATATCCGAACATCCTAGTGTAATTTCTTATTTGTGTTCTTCTTAATATAAAGTTTTGAATGTAGTACCTAGGTAATTAAGGAGTTTTTTAACAAAGAAGATAACTGTAACTATCATTTAAAGTACCTAATTAATTATTAGAGATAAAAAGCTAAGCTTTAGTGAATATAGATTAAAAGAAGTACCTAGTTTGTTTTTGTCCATATCTATTGTGTAGGTTGTAACAAATATTTTGATACCACACAAGTTTTTTTTTAGCATGAGCATACTCAGGATTTTACTGAGAGAGGACCCTTATAAATTTTTTTGATAACTTTTTTATTTTGTAATTGGTTAGAGGGAAAGGATTATTGAATTTTTTTAAAGTTTAAATACTTATTAAAAAATAAATTGGATACCTATATATGATTTTTTTGGCAAATTAGTGTTCCTTTCTTTTTTTTTTGGAAGTTAAAGGTGTTCAGGCTCTTCTTCCCCGTCACTCTCGAGGTACACCCTCATTTTTGGCATTCAAATATGAATAAATATTTCAAATTTTGATCCCTCCTTCTAATCTAAGTGACCTATATTCCTAAACAACACAACTTTTTTGGTGTTTTTAGAGGAGTGGAGGGAGTAGGGATTTTTTGAATTTTAAAATTTACATTTTCTAATGGAGCTGTTGCTGTGTTAGAATTTTCTAAATTCTGTTCAACAATTTTTGAATAATGACTATTTAAAAATTAAACTGATTTTGTAGCTAAAGACTGTACCCACTTGTGCTCAATTTTGACTGTCACAATATTTGTTTCAAATTTGTTGTTTCATTTATATTTATTGTATTTTGTTTGGTTCTTTCAGAATACATTCCAAATGGAAATGTAGAAACATATCCTACTAGCACTTCAACAGTATTACTTCCAACAAATACCTTAACAGATTCAACAACCATATCCAGCAAAAATAATTTATATTCTCAATCACTTTCAGTCAATTCAAGCATACATGCTGTATATTTATGCTGCTTTGGAATAATCATCTCATTCCATTTCTTTGACTTCATCAACAACAATATCTTTTAATCATTATGTGCCAGATTTTCATTCTCTTCTCAACAATTGCATGTTAAAGGCAAGTAGCATGAATACTATACATATATATTTTTTTAAATTATCTTCAGGGTATTCCAAATTCAGTTCTAGTTTTTCCATTGTCAGTTAAGAAGTAAATTAGTTTAAGAGTTAGATCATGCGAAGAGTTAAACAGGATTTTTACACTAGCTGACTGTTAAATTTCTTAGTGGACTATTGAAAGACTGGCCCTTAATACGCAAGATTGTAAGGATAGATTTTTGGGGTCAGAAAAAAGTAAAACTTCTGCTAGAAAAATTCTTGGAAACACTTTCTTTTAGACTTATATAGCTTCCTGTTAAAAAGAAAATAATAAATTTTCTCTTAAAATTGGATAAAAATCAGCAATAAAAAAAAAATTTTATTGTAGGATGTAAATATTTATATTCTTTATTATCATCTACACTCTAAAGTTTTTCTCAAATTTGGGGAATTGTTTTAACAATTTTTCTTCTAAAATTGACCCAACTAATTTTTTTCAGGAGGAAAAAGTACAGTAAAAAGATATACCTACCTTACCTTTTTTGTAAAAACTCGATAGTTCTTGAGAAAAACGTAATTGAAGATTCAAGTTGAGTTAAAATTGCACCCTAACGTTACAACAGATGGGTGCTGGTTTGAGGCCACCAAAAGATAAAATTTACCCAAAGCCATAAGGTTCAAAATAAACACAAAATATTTTCAATTTTGATTTTCTTGAAGACAATATTAACTTTTCACAAACAGATAAAGTACCTCTACAATTCTTTTATAGGCTCAGTTTTTGTTAAAACAAATATAGTTAAAAAACATGACTGTGTATAAAATGAGGCAAATTACCCTCAGCTGCCTTAAAATGTGTGCAAAAGTTTCAAAGCTCAGATGATAGTGAAAAACATGAATATTTACACCCCCAACTCGAAATTTTGTTTTTATTTGATAATTTTTGGTCTACTGAAAGAAAAGTTTTGATTTTTTTTCCTTCCCTCTTTGGGGGATATAATTAGAAAAAAAGTATTTCCAAACTTTTGCAAGAGAAGTTTTTAATTTTATGACACAAAAAATCAATTCTGAGAGTCTTGCACATTAAATTTGGAACACTCAGTATAATAATTGGTGTTGTTTGTCTCACAAATTTTCTGCAAATAACTTTTTTAAGAACAATCTTTTGTAACTTTCTCTCAAAAAATTATTTTCAAGAGTTGATGACAATTTTAATTGAATTCATTGTTCAAATATAAACAATTTTTTAGGGCATATTGTAAGACAATGACAAGATAGGTTGAACATATTTTCTATATCATAAAATATATTTTTATTAATGTCAAAAATGAATTAATTATTCCTATTCAAGTTTTTTATAAATAAATTTTTGATCATTTTAGAAGTTAAAAAATTGATATATGTTTCAAATAATGGTGTTGTCTGAATGCTGAAGATATCACATCATTTAAAATTAAATTTTTGTATCATGCTGCCAATAATAATTCTTATGTCAATGTTCCTTATTTTTAATGTTTTATACCTTTTTTTTTTTGTATTTCATTTCTTCCTCAATTTTCATTCAATAATTGTTTGTATTGTTTTTCTATTTTGCTATTTTCTTTATAAAAATTAAAATTTTTATTCTTTACTTTTAAATTTGTGGTTTTCTGAAGTAATGCAGAGTGAAGGACCAAATCTACTGAAAGTGAGGAAAAACTGATGTATATAGTAAAGTACAACACAGACGCTGAATAAAACATCAAGGATAGGTAAATAACTCATGAAATATGTTTATAAGCCCATCATGGATGCATTCAATAACAAAACAGCATATAACGAGTACATCACAGTTATACCTGAACTTCAAACAGTACAGAAATGAATTCCTAATTGTACATGAATAAAACCATCACAGATATTGAAAGATTTCTGACAGTAAAGGAAGAAGTTTACAATAGTTGGGGAAACATTAAACTGTTTGTGAGGTTATTAACTGAAAACCACACTGGAACTCGTGAAAAGAATGGAGTAATAAATACAGGATAGTAGAGGAATGTGTCCATTATTATATATAAATTTATACAACAAAATGATGGGTAGGATTCTTACTTTATTAGTAACTAATTTATTATTCAGAAGTATTTACTCATTACTTTAGAAGATTAATTGCATTATGAAGCTTTTACTGAGAACTTTTTGTTCTATGTAACTCATACATTGAAAATGACTTGTGACAAAAATTGCCCGGTTTTAGAGGTATCATTACACCATTTTGAAGGTATTATGAGCATTAAACTTGTATGGGTGTACGATAAACGCAGATGATATAGCTCTCATTTTGTGAGGTGTTGCTTGGATCGTATCGTACCTTCAAATTCTGCTGGAAATTTCACAATCGCAAGTAGCACTTTTTGATGTGATGGCGCAACACTAACATAGAATAGAGAAGAATTGTATGGTATCATTATATCATTTTTTGACACGGTTTGAGGTTATGGATGCCGTACACATTGAGACGCAACGATAATATGGTATGGAAAAATAATACAACTGTATGCGTGCCTTAATTCTACACTGTGGAGTGAGTACTGGACGTGTCACACTGGTAATATTTGCAAACTCTAAATTTATCACAAACCTGAAATACAATACATTTTCTAAAGGATTTTATATCCCACAAAAATTTTTATTGTAATTAAAATGAGCCATTTAAAGCATTTTATACCAGAGTTTTTTTCCTTAGATCTACTGCTGAAAAAAATAGCAAGTTTCCTTTTAAATTGGCACATAGTTTCAGGTAAAACGGGTTAATGTTTCACATTAAATCCTGTCTGTTGTTTTTTTGTTGTTGACTTTTAAATTTTTTTTTTTTTTATTGAAAAGTTGGTCCCTCTCATTAATACATTTTCTTACATGTTTAATCCATCACTTTTGACACAAATAATCTCGATGTCACACTGACCACACCCGCATCATATATTATCCACAATTTTACAAACCTTGGTAAGTACCTACAATATCGAATTATTTTCACCAAATTTCATCCTGAAGAACCAATAATGGTGGTGTTAAAATTTCGACAGTTTCATTTTTCTCGTTGATCTCTGCCTTACGGGTAGGTCCTATCCTTTTTCATTCTCCGTTGAGTAGTAAAATTGTTATACGTTTTTTTTCTCATCCCCACAGAAACCGTCCTCACTCACTTAGGTATCTGAATTCGAAACACTGACAAGAAGAAGACACTCATTGTCGGGAAGGTTTTTCTTTGCTATCGTCAGTTACTGTGTATTTTTATTAGCGGCTACCGCGTGTAAAAACGTTATTTAAGCGTTATTTAGTCCATAAAGACTTTATAGATATAGGTATTTATTTGCGAATAGGCCTTTAGAAATGTACCTATTTTTTGTTTACGCGCACCATTCTCTTCTCACACGCTGCCAAAGCGTAAAAATGAAGATCAAATTTTGTATCGGTAGCACTCAGCGGGTGGTTTGTATACAAGAAGACACCTTTTTTTTATTTCTCCTTTTCTCTTCGTCTGCGTTTGCCAAGACTTCGGGGGTTGGGTACTGTCCCCCGAAAAAAGGAGAAGCTTATGATTTTTTTTTTTTTTCTCGTTTTCATTCTCCTTTTGACACCTTGTGTTTCGATTCAATTTTTGTCAATACACGAAGTAATTTAAGAAATGGTTCCTCCTACCCGCCTACCCCATCTCCAAGGAAGAGAAGCCACATCAACTCTTCGACATTATAACGTACCTACCTAATAATATATAAAATTCGATGAAGTGAAAATAATTTCGATTCATTGGCGGTTCCCAACCAATAATGGCTCTGGCGCTTGCCATGTATCCATATATTTCAATAAAACGAAGTGCAAATTACACAGAATTCCGTTGGTAGACTATTTTTGAAGTTTGACGTGGTTGTTGGTTGTTGTTGTTGCTTCTCTTTTTTTTCTTTTTTTCATCGGCATAATTTGTACAAAAATAAGAACCATAAGAAGAGAAGAATGGTGGAGGTAAAAAAAAAAAAAAAAAGGTGAATATATTCGAACGAAAATCGACGTAGGTACAGCGTGTAAATATTATAAATTTATAGCCTATATGGTTTTTGGACCTCATTCGAATACAATATAATTATTGTATACGTATCTGCAGATATATCGATGAGTGGCTATAAACGTGAACATGGGCAACAATAAAGCGATATTGTTTGGCGTATTATACTTTGAAATTGGATCCTATTTTGGGCGATTTGCGGTAAAAATGAAAGAACCCCCCACCCCGGGTGTGCTCGTTCACAGCATGCCGCCCTATGTGTTGATTTGTTTGCTGCGCACACCTTTCGTCAGCGCCGATTGTCGCCTTCTTTTATACCTACGCGCATAATAACGGACCTATGTACGCGTATAGCCGACGCACTGTATACTACAAGCAACCATCCAACATCCATAGCTGAAACCGAAATCATAACCTAATAAGCGTATCGTCGAAAGGTAATATAATTCATCGTATGGGTAGGTAATGAAGTGAAACTTCGGGAATCTAATGTACGATAATAGGCTCCCCATAATATACCGAACATGTGATCCGACGCTGTGATTTTTGAAAACGTACGTAGGCCTGCGTGAGTTTGCGTATGCCTCTTCATCCCGTAGATACACCATAGAAAAAGAAACTGTGGGAGCATCACCCGAAGGAGTCTATCCGTAGGTACCTACCTACGTATTGACACGATACACAAATATGGGCCCATTAGACCGAGTAATTCGTTCTTTTTTTCGTTCTGTTATTCGAATTTAATTATCGCCATCGGTGATACGTCACACAGTGCGGTGAGAGAATTGCGGATGCGGCGATTTTTCGGGCGAATGTCGTGGGTACGCTTCGAAGGGGTGAAGGGATGCTGACTAATGACCTCGAGAGAACCTGTTGCAGCGGAGGTACGGTACCCGACGGAAAACCGTATTATATTGGCAGATTTCCGTGTAACTGTAGGTAGGTACTAAAATAAGTTACCATTGGTCTTAGTAGGAGTGTGAAAAATCCTCGATAAAACGATTCGAATCACCGATAACGAATCCAAAGGCGTAGCTGGAAAATTTTTGAGGGGGGGGGCAAAGTTTTATCAAAGTAGCGACCGGTTAGGGGTTTATCGGGAAGTGATATAACTAGGAATTTGTCGCATGGGCACTAGTCAATATGCCTTCCTCGACTGCAACAAGGCTGTCCTTACAATTTATTTCTGGAGGGGGTTTTATAGGGTGACGAAATAATTATTTCGCGAGCGGAGAGATTGAAAAATATTTTTTGGTATTTTCTTAGTTTTGGAACACTCGTGTAATGGAGGGCTGCTTTTTTTTTTGGGGGGGGGGGTAGGTGAGGGAGTTTCCATCGACCCCGCGATGGATACATGAGGCTTTGGCTGTTACAATAATATACGAATCGTAACGTTTATTTTTGTAATGTAGACATATTCTCATGGACATAAAAATATGGCCAAATATCCTCTAAAACACAGTCACACGTTTTCTATGTATTCAGCACCCAATTCCAGACTTTCAAACAATATTCTCACCACTTCCAAATTCTAAGAACACACGCTCCTGTCTACCAATTCGGTAATACTCCTACATTAATCTATTTATCCTTAATCAGAAATTCCCCGAATACACGCATTTCTGGACTATCACTCTTTTTATATATTCTCATAAATTCTTGCTAATTGCATATTCATCATATTTCTATTGTCTGTATTGCATTTCTTTCCTTTCCCCTCAACACACAAAAATCACAGGTTTTTATAAATATAATTCGCTCTTTCGTAAACAGTAATACGCAAAATGTCATTTACAAGTTGTACATATTATTTATACTTTATATTTTATGTATTAAAGGAGATTACTGGTAATCTGCGTTGAATGTTATTTGTACAAAACATAACAATATCATTAAATTAGCTCACAGTGTAATTATTGTATAAATATTTCGAAAATTAATTTCAATTTGTAATTTTTTCACTTCTGAAATTAAACCACTTGGGAATAAGTACCTCCTTGCCCCCCTATTAGCGCCACTGGTAACAAGCAAACTTGAAAGTCCAGTCATAGTCGATTTTACTGGCTGTGCAAAAAGCAGTCATTGAAAATTTTCTAATGAAATTAACGCAAAGAAATGTATAATATTTTCAAGAAAAAAAAAATTATGTACAGTTATGTAACGTATATTTTTGTCTATTTTTAGAAATGACGAACATATTTGTCTACACGTTTTCAAATACCAAAAACGTAGGTATTCATCAACAATAAAACATCCTATAACTCTTTATAAACAACCACTAATTTACCCGTTTTTGATTTTATGATTATAGATATAATGTCTGTATATTCATGACCTAATTGTGCCTGTCCCTCGAGTATATCGCGAGTCAGCACAACCCTATAATAACAACACCCTACCTCACTTAGCCTATCCGACACATACACTTACATACCCCGAACGAGTATATAAACCCTCGATTCAAAGGAACAAAACACAGTTCCTACATAGTTCTTAGACAACTACTTCTAAGTACCTAGAACCTCTCCTGTAGAGTGACTAGCGAACAGATGGTCTTGTATAATTATTTAACGTATTAATTAATGTACTATTGGTGTACAATTTATTATTTTATCAAATGTGTTAATTCAAACTTGTGTTTTAAATATTATTGAGTCTCTCAAATACATTAAGGTCCACGATAGTTGTGGATGATAAATTGAATATTTAAATTATTATAGAGGTATTAATGCTTTTTCAGTGTTCAATATCTCGTGTATGGTGTAACACTGAAAGTGGTTCTAATTAGGTACTTTACTACCTCTTTTGGCCATAACAAGTTATAGCTGATATTTAATTAAAATTTTAGCTTGCTTAACCAAAAAACAAATAGATTTTCTTTGAAAACCTACTTGAAAATCATGTGGATAGCTTAACTAACGCTCTTTACTCGCAAGTAAGGGCATGAGGGTGGTAAGAGATAAACCGCCGTTTTGCGTTATTATATATATATAGTTATAATAAACAATGTAAAACTCACAAAAATGGCGGCTCATCTCTTATCACCCTCATGCGCATACTGGCTAATAAAGAGCCTTAGCTTAACTTTTTCTCATTATTTCTTCATTTCAACATATCACCGATATTCGAAATAAAGAAAAACATCCTAATTTTCTTCTTTTTCGACTGTTTTTCTTTTTTTTTTTCTTAAATTCAGGGGTGGAAATTGCCCCCTGCTCCATGCTGGCTACGCCCTTCAACGAATGGCTCGATGAGAAGTGATTCGAATTACGAATCCTGAAAGTCTGAAACGTTAAATAATATTCTACTATAAGTTTTTAATATGGAAAAAATATCTGAACATTCCAGTACTTTTTAATAGAAAAGAAAAAGTATTTTATTTAGGAATGTGAGTGGTAAAAGTTATTTGAAGTGGCTGTTTAATTTTGTCAGGATAAAATTCAAGATTTTTCTTTCCAATAAGTACCAAATTTCCTTGACATTTCCAAGAATTTCCCGGAAATTTCCTGTCTAGAGAAATAGGATTCGTGATTCGTTGTTCCACTGTTCGTAAATAAGTTATTCGAATCACAAATCCTTTGTTTCCTAATGTGATTCGAATCACGAATTATATTGTTTTTTCAAAAGTTTTTCGAATTACGAATCCTTTTCAAACCCAAAAAAGCATTTGAATCCTGTTATTTCCACGAATCTTGCTCACTCTTGGTCTCGGAAGTTAATTAGCTACCTATGCAATATGCAAAACAAAGACGAATACCAGACTCACAAAATATAAACGCAGATCTTGAGAAGAAGTTTCAAATAACAGTAAAGTATTCGAAATTTTACTACTCAAATGATTTTGAATATTTAGATTTTGATATTTTTATAAAGACATAATTGATCATTTCTGTTCGATTTAACCATCAACTATACCTACCACATAAATTTCTTCTAAGCCAGACCTTGACTAATGTCAAGAACGATTGATTGGGAAAAACCGCTATCAAAATTGACCATATCATCACCTAATGCAAAACTTGACAAAAAATGTGCAAAAATTGTAAAATTTTCACCGATGAATAAAAAAAGTATAAACCATTGTTTTTATAACTAAATAATAATTAATAATTTCACTTTTTTGACGAAAATATTATTACGACAACGAATCTTAACCCTCCTCCACACACTCCAAAAAAACATTCAAGCTAATTACAACAATTATTAAATTTTCTAGCATTTAATAATAAATTTACTATTTTTGCAAACTGTTATCCTCTCCTATCAAAAAAAGTATTACATTCAGAAACCAAATCAATTCTACTTATTCAGTTATTTGAATGGACCACCTTATTCTTCAACGTCGCTTTTCGTGAATTCGCATTTTACAAATCTTTAGCCCATTAACGTCTCATGGATGAATTGAAAGAAACGTGACGTTCGAGAATATGGTTGGGGGGAAGCTGGATTTGAATAAAATTTGTGTTTTTTAATTGGAAATAGTTTGTCAATAAGAAAGCATATTTTGAAACCAAAAACATCTATAAAAATGCCACATATTATCGCACTCTTAGATGCACCAAGTATCGAAACGAAAATACGGCTAATTCACCGAATAAGGGTACCTAGTATAGGTAATAATTGTGTACCTAGATATGTAAATTAGTAGTGCCTAGCGAGCTACAGCTAAAATACGATACGAAAGTTAACGAAAATCATTATCTAGTTCTTAAGTACTGCTAATTTAACTTTGGTTTTCAGCTGCCACAATGCTAAGGTAGCGTAGGTATATCTATTGCGAAAAATATCAGTGGATATACAAACTCTGTAAAAAATTGTAACGTCATATATTCGAATAATAGGGGTACTTACGTAGGCTACATTTTTGGGCGTATATTAAATACAATTAAAATGCGTCCACGAAGCTGCGCAGGTCTCCACCACCTAATTGTAACGTATATTTTCGTCTATTTTTAGAAATGACGAACATATTCGTTCACTCATTTTCGAATACCAAAAACGTAGATATTTATCAACAATTATCATCCTATAACTCTTTGTAAACAACCACTAAATTACCCGTATTTAATTTTATATATACAGATATACCTTCTGTATATTTATGACCTAGTTGTACCTGTCCCTCGAGTACTCAACGAGTCAGCACAACCCTATAATAACAACACCCTACTTCACTTTACCCATTCGACACGTAAGTTTTCATACCCTGAACGAGTATATAATCCCTCGATTCAGTAGTATAATTGTTCAGTTGTTCAGTTCTTAATCAGTTCTTTGACAGCTACTTCTAAGTACCTGGAACCTCTCTTGTAGAAGTCTCTGGTGAACAGATAGTCTCACTTGTTGAATAGTAATTGTATATGTATAAATATTAACGTAGATTGATGTACTATTATGTACAAATTATTATTTTATTAAATGTGTAAACTCACTCATGTGTTTGAAATATTATTGAGTCTCTACTTTATGTTAAGGTCCACGATAGTGTGTGGATGATAAACTTGAATTTATTTTAGAAGTATTACTGCTTTTAAGTACGTGATATTTCGTGTATGGTGTACTCCCGAAAGTGGTCTTAAATAGGTACTTAACCACCTCTTTTAGCCGTTACACTAATTACTTTTTCTATTCACCTTTCTCATTCCTCAATCAACTATTACGTTTTTTGCAGACTCAGCGAGTCTGGCCAATTTGCTGTACCTACTTCGTCATTATTTATTTTCTATCGACACTATTTTCTTATTTCTCTCTTTCGCCCTGTACTTCACACTATTCACACACGTAGACGTTTTAGAATTTTTTAAGTCAACCAGTTGGATTCCATCTGCCTGTAAGCTTTCCCCATTCTGCTTGTACTATTGGTGTCAATTGTCACTGATTTCGCGCAGCTATCGATGTTTTATTATTAAGCCGTAGGCACTTAAATAGGAGTTTTTTGGGTGGCTTAGTTCCCCAGATTTCCCTCTAGCCTACTCAGATTTTTGATTTAAAATAAAATAAATTAGCAGTAAATTATTTTCTGGGAATATATAGGTAGACCAGAGGTGGCCAAAAAAGCAGTCGTACCTCTTAGCAAAATATTGTCACAATTTGTAGCTAAAACGCACCCTCCCCTATGCGCACGTCGTTTTCTGAAATCGAAACAAAAATGCAAATTTTTCATAGAAAGCCTACAAAGAAATGAATGTGTAAATTGATTTCCGAGTTTCTCTAGTCTGTGGTTTATCGACGATTTTCCAGCGACCGCGTTGTTTTTTTGCACTTACACCATTGGATGCAACGTTATTTGTTGACGAACTGAAAACTCGGGTTCTTTATTGCGTAATGGTACTTAGGTTAGTCGTTTGAAAATGAAAAACAAAAATTTATCGTTCAAAATATATTACTCGTTTTTTAGCAACGTTTTGTTGAAACGAAAATAATTCGGCGTTATCTCGACGGTTAGCACCCAAGGGTCAAATTCGCATAACATACCAAAAATGTTCGAATATACTGACCGATTATAATATTATGGTAAGTGACTCTGTAATTTTCCACCAATTATAATTAAATACCGTACGAATAATTGTATCGCCTCGATAGTAAAGCACCAATGATCAAGCCGCATGGATGATATTTTTGCGATAAAAATTGAAGGCTACCCACCTTGTAGGTATAAATTAGAAGAATTAAAACGAGTGCTTCATTCATCTTTTGTGCTTATACATTCGATATAGTCGTCGACAGTTTCAGCCTTAAAACTTGGCCACGTACCTAATCCGCAATGAAGTTCTTGTTGTTCGTGTTGCTCGTCGTAAATGTCGTCTGTGTTCTTGTGGGCGGTAATTTGCTGGGTGGATACCAGGAACAGAATGCATCCGATCCGAAATACGCAGAATTGGCCGAACAAGCATTGAGCGTTGCCGGTGAGAATAAAGATAAATTCTATTCCAAAATGTACAGAGTAGCCACCCAGGAAGTCGCCGGAAAAAAAACCTTTATGGAAATCAGCCTCTGCGATCGGCCCAAATTGGGTGAAGTGAAACCATTGACAGGTTGTGCAGTATGCCAATTGGAAGCTTATCAGCCACTTGGAGCTAACGAAATCAAGGCTGAGCCACCAAAATGTCTGCCACCGTTCCCAGTCTAGACTTGGGCACCGGGTATCTAATTTTAAGCGTACGTACAAGTAAACAAACGTCTAACTCTTATTTTTTAAGACTCGTTAATTCGTTAATTCGACATTTTGTAAAACCGTCATTTTGTTTTAATAAATACAAATTCAATCGCAGCTACTTATAGGATTGTATCTCATTTTACACCAATAACTTGGGTATGAGCTCGTGAGTTTTATTTAATTGCATAGGAGAATACTATGAATCACACATATACATGTAAAAATTAAGGCTCACTTTTTTTCTACATTATAATTTGTAGAGTTTGATTAACTTCCATCGTGTAATAGTATACATCAAAGGCTCTGCCCACAAGGCTCCTGTGCACAGGCGATGTTCCAGAGTTCTCCCCGTTGACAAGGAGATACTGGTCTTGAGGCGACGTCAGTGGTGAGTTACAAGGCGTGTGACTCCAAACAACTTTATATGGTCACACGGACCTTAAACCACACTAATTATAAGCTTCTACGCATTACATTGTACACACGAAGACATGGCAATCAAAATATGACCTAGAAAAACAATTATGTCATTAAACAAAGACCCCTCACATTGTAATCAGCATTCACACACACATTTAGGTTTAGCTTTCTCCCCAGCCTAAGCTCGAGTGTATGTTTGATTTATGCATACAATGTGAAAGGCCTTTAATGTATTTGTAGGCAGATTATATAATATTACGTTTATGCTTGGGCCTATAGCACTTTATTCAAATTTAATATAAAATTTGAATAAAAACTATTTTTTTAAAAATTAATAAGTTAATTTTTGTGTCGCCAAGATAAAATTTGCTTAAAAAGTATATAACAAAGACACTGCATTTTATTCCTTTGGAAAACAGTCAGCCAGGTAAGAAATGAAAAAATTCTCTGAAAATCCCAATGCAAATTTTAGTGAACTGTATTATTTTAGCCACGATTTATTTAATAATTACACAAAAATATTTGCTCCAGCAAAATTAAATTAATTATTTGCGAGCAGTTTAAGATATTTTTCACACGAGTGGAAAATGTTTTTACTTTACGAAAAATTGAAAAGTTTTAATTTGAACAGAATTATTATTTTTAAATTTTACTTCCGAAGGTTTTTTTGTTCAGGCGCCAATTTGTTGCGAGAGTAATTCAATACTTTTAAATTACTTCAACAAATAAGATAAAATACAAATATTTATCTTTTATTAAATTTGAACTTCAATTTATTACAAAACACATTTAAACTTCAACTTAATACTGATACTTAATAATAGTGAGACCTGATATCCATAACATCGAGTATGGACCTTAACGTTTCTGTTCAACTGCTAGTTCAGGAATGACCATGTCTTCGAAACAAAGATATGACATCACTTTTGTTTTCTTTGTTTCACTCAAAAGATGGCCAACCAAAAAGGTGGCGTGACATGGAACATCTGCCAAATATGATGACACATTACTGTCAGCATATCTGGTGGTGTTCGTTCGTGAGAAGCTAGGAAGAATATAGACAGCTATTATTCTGAGAATTAGGAATAATAGTTGTCTATAATTTGTTCGACATGTTTTTGTATACGAACTGAATCGTCTGCAAAAACAGGATGGAACAGCAGGAAAATTTGTCCTCTTAATGAGGCAAAATTTTCTATGAATCCAACATTGACCTACTAATTATTTGGAATGAAAATGGTGTAAAATACCTTGTGTTGTGGAAAATATTCCAAAAACAGAAGTTTTTCTGCAGTTTTGGGTGTTCACCGCATATCATACACGAGGTATAAGGGAACCAAGACCTTGGCAAACTCTGGTGGTTTTTTAGCCAATTTCATGAGCTTATATACTGGCTCCGTACACACACACATAGATACATATGTAATAAATACGTATGTGTGTGTGATAATTAATTGTTACATATTTTACCATTGCTATGGCTACATGTAAAATATGTCAAGTGCACTAATAAGATGAATTGTGACACCATCTGAGATATAATCTATCGAGTGTCACTATCCAAATGTTATGTCATACTTGCAATGTTTTGCAAGTTTGTACATACAAACATACAATGAGTTTAATTTGCAGTGCACAAGATTAGTCATCTTACAATGACAACAGTTATCAAGAGGCCAAGCCTCTAACCTCTTACAAGTAGCCTAATCCCCACAAATGGTTTTTCTTTAAATTGCTACTAAAATGTTCTCTGTGAATCAGATTACTATGCTGGACCATATTTTTGAACATGTCCTACTCATATCCGTGTTTATAAATAAATTTTCCCATCAAAAAATCCAACCAATTCTGAGAAAAAAAAACAAATAAAAGTGTTCTAAAAAGAGAAAAATAATTCTTTTAAGCTTCCTCCAATTTAAGATCTACTGAAATTAAAATGTAACGAAGAAAAGCTTTATGATGATTAATTAACTATTTTTTATTGTTTGTTCTTGAATTCGGTTCTATTTTTTGTATAAAATTATTAATTTACAATAATGATGTTTTTTTGTTTCATTTCAATTCCAGTAGATCCTACTGGAGGAAGTTTGAAAGAATTATTTTTTCTTTCTTCGGAGTATTTTTATTTGTTTTTTGTATATATTTTTTTTGTTGTAAATTATTAGATTTTTTGATTGAAAAAATTTTTTTAATGATTTTTCGTTTCAATAGATAGCATTAACAAAAATATTACTTCAAAACAAATCGTTTTTTATATAAATATAACTCGAAAACTACCTATCTCGTCGATTTTAAACAAATATTAATGGTACACCTTAATTATTTCATTTAAAAAAAAGTTAATCAAAATAGGTGGCCAGGTTAAGAAGTTATGCTGGAACAAGCGTAACAAACAAAAAATAAAACCACGTATATATGTAAAATAAAAAGATTCTCTTCGCTTTATCTTCTTATTCTTTCCTGCTTATCGTCTATTCACGCTCTACACTTCCTTATCGCTCTATTGTCCATTTCTCGTACAGGTTACAGTCATTTTTGCTCTCATTCATCATACGTTTGCCAGTTCATGCACTTTAATTCTGTTTTAGCTTTCATACTTTGTACACTTTCCTATGTGAAAAGACTTCGTTTTTGAATTTACTGTATTTTCAATAAAGTTAAATTCATCCAAGTCGTTTACTCTCTCATAAGATTTTCAAACGATCTTACAAATTCAAAAACTTTTCGTTTTCCATGATTTTTATTTCACCTGTTAAAAAAAAAAAAAAATAAATAAAATAAAATAAAAACTTTATTATGACGCTGTCCGCTACGCCGTCTATTTCTCGTAAAGTTCGCTTTACATTACGGGCCGAACCAAAACTGACTGACCCGAAATCTACCGTCACGCGTTTGTATGCTATGCAGTTTTTGGATGACGAGGAGGATGAAGTTACTTACGCGTTTCCTGACTCTCATAACGATCTGATTCACCACGATCAATTGTTTGCAATCGCTGCTGCTGTGGCTGCGAAGAGATCTGAATTGAAACCGAGATGAAAAACACGCTCGTTCAAAGTCCTGTTACCCGAAGCTGTCGCTAAGCTATATATCGTTGAAGTCGGAAATCCCATCTTCAGTGGTATTTTTTTAGATGAACTCGAAGACAATGGTCATAAGGCAAGTCCCATTAAACCTGTTGATGCTTCTAACGTTACTCCTCCGCCTCATTCGCTCTCGTAAATCGTTAAGGACGCCGTAATCACAAAATTCAGTGGGTCCAAATCCGGTGCCTCTAATGCTTCAGCCTGGCTGGAAATCATTGAGTCCGAGTGTAAACATTTGACTTTGAAATCCTTTATCGTCCTGGTTCTGAGAATAATGAAGCTGATTGCCTCATTCGTAATCCCATCCTCGAATCCTCTCCTGAACATTCCCCTTCTGAACGTATTATTCCAACTTTGAATTTTCTTAGCCTCGGTGAAATAACTTCTTTTCAGCGTAATGTAGATAGATTAGATTCTGACATGTTAAAACACGGAGTAATTTTTTGCAAAGTACGTGGTCGTTATAAGATACTTTTAGATTACAAATCCGGTAAGAAGTTAACTCATGATGTACATTCTATTTACAGTCATGTCGGGCCACAACATGTATTAGAGATTATTAGTGCATTCACTTTTCCCAATTTATACCATTATGTTCGTGATTTTTGTAGATCTTGCCATATTTGCGCTTGTAATAAGTCTCGTCGATGTAAGCGAAGCGGTGGGATGGGTTTTCTCGGCCCTGCTACGGCACCTTTCCAAATCATGTCACTAGATACAATTGGTGGTTTTGTAGGTAATAACTAGACCGCGAAGTACCTTCATATCTTAGTCAACCATTTTTCACAATATGCATACATACTATGTTCTAAGGGACAGTCTGCCAGGGATATGATCTCGTTTGTTGATTCTGTTCAGAAGTGTCAACCGATAGGTACGCTTCTGACAGATCAATATGGGGGTCTAACCTCAGATGAATTCCGCAATTTCTGTTTCTTGTCAGGCATCCGTCATGTGTATACCGCAGTGGACAGTCCATCTTCAAATGGTTTGAACGAACGTTTGAATTAGACGCTGGTGAACTGGCTTCGCTGCGCAAAGCATGATGAAAATGTCAATCCTGAAAGGAGTTGGACTACTAACGCTGTGCAATGCGTTAGTCAGTACAATAAAACTCCGCATAGCGTGACTAAATTCACTCCTCAATATCTCATGTCTGGTATCACCGATGATATCGTCCCATCCTGTTTAATTTCTCCCCCTGATCTCGCCGCTGATCGCAAGTTAGCCTTTCAGAACACTCTCTGCAATCACGAGTATAATAAGAGTTTATACGATAAAAATAAATCGGTGATCGAGTTTAATATAGGTGATTCTGTACTTATTGATAATGGTAACAAATTGAATCGAGACAAGCTCGACAACGTTCGTATTGGACCGTATACTATTGTTAATCGTATCTCGAATAATGTATTTGAAATTAAGCTTGGCAATGGCCATTTAGGTACGCGTTTATACCATGCAAGTAAAATGTTACCGTACAAAAAACCTGTAAGGCAGTGACCTACTTCCTTATCTTCCTCATATCTTTTTCACTCTCCTTTTCTTTGCATTCTCGCTTCAACCACTCTTAAATGAGTGGGGAAGGGGGATGTAAAATAAAAAGATTCTCTTCGCTTTATCTTCTTATTCTTTTCTGCTTATCATCTATTCACGCTCTACACTTCCTTATCGCTCTATTGTCCATTTCTCGTACAGGTTACAGTCATTTTTGCTCTCATTCATCGTACGTTTGCCAGTTCATGCACTTTAATTCTGTTTTAGCTTTCATACTTTGTACACTTTCCTATGTGAAACGACTTCATTTTTGAATTTACTGTATTTTCAATAAAGTTAAATTCATCCAAGTCGTTTACTCTCTCGTAAGATTTTCAACCGATCTTACATATATACATATACCTATCTACGAATCGAATTGACAAATTCCTCCTTTTTTTTAAATCCGTTAAAAAGATTTAAAATTTTGATAAAATTATTTATTAAAAGACTATAATAGAAGGGTAGTGTATAAAATCGGGCTATTCGAGTCATATTAACCAATTTTTTGTCAGAGATTGGTCTTTATTCTAACATTCAGTTTTGCCAATTATCAACGTCAAAGTGTTCCTTATGTTGAAGAGAATGTTTTTGAACTTTGAAAAAAATGTTATGTCTTTCAAAAACTGGTGAATGCAAACTGCCTATAATTATCGCAGTACCTCCTATGTTAAAGAGGTATTAATGACCTACTTTTAGAATTTTAGTTGAATTTGTTTTGTCTGGTAAATTTTGAACGCTACATTTAATGGAGTAAGTGGTGGGAAACAAAAAACCATCGAAAATTTCAATAAATTAAAATATGATCTTACCTATGCAGGAGGGGCTGAAAGTAATTACTATTTTTCCGTTGAATATTATTTTCACATTATTGTACGATTATGTGTAGGTACATGTAATATTATAGGCTTTAAATTTCCAAAATTATCTGATCGATCTCACACATTCCTTTGCGGCGCAAAAAAAAACACTAAAAACTGATTTAGGCCTATTAACTACTTTAAACATCCGTGTTTTCAATATCATACTCAATCCTCTCGCGCGCGCAACACCTGCAACGTTACTCAAATTCAGGCATAAGACCTCGAAATATACAGTTTAGCCAAATAATAAATCCTTTTACCAACCACTTTCCAGCAATAGCTACCGCAGTACCACCATTTATCCTTTCAATTTTATGAAGAATAAAAAAAAAACAAAAATGAAATAACCCCGCTAAGGTAAATCGCATAGTTCACAGTAGTGCAAATGAAGGTGCGAGTACACCTTTACCGGTAAGCAAAGCCTTAAAGAATTTACCAAAAAAAAAAAAAAAAAAAAAAACTCGTACGGTAGCCTATACACAAAATAGCACCGAACCTCGTATACCTACGAAATTATATTATTAGAGTGAAATTAAACCGAATAATTTCCAAATCACTCCGTCAGGTCAATTGAAGCTGAAATAAAATTTATTTAATTCCCATAATATTCGACGTGCACAGAGACAGAGGAGCAGATACCGCTGGCGAGGGACAGAAAGGCACCCGAGAGTGAATGTGGTGTTTAAAAATAAAGAGAGTCGGAGTGCGTGTGTGTGAAAGAGAAAGAGAATGAGGGTGCGTTGAAAAAAAATGAAAATAGAAAAATAAAAGCCACGTAAAAAAAAAAAAAGGAGCTTTATGCGTGAACAGGTACGCACTACGCATGATCTGCTTTGAAATTTGATAATTCGCATAAACTGTAAAGGTATGTAATGCACATCGGTGCTTTTCGTTCGTTTACAAAAGAGTAAAAGTGTATTTGAAGAAACAATACCGCGTATATATGGGGGTACCTACTACATTAACGGTAATCTGCTGATTATCAAAAATGCTGCCTGATAACTATTCCCCCCCCCTCCTTTCAAAATATCCATTTTGATGCGAACCAAGTAGATACCACCACCGCACAGGCTTTGGTTGCGAGAGACGTACTTTGATCTCTTCCTCCTGCCTTCACCTTAAAATAAAAATTCAATTTTTCGAGAATTTATTCAAAAACTTTAGCGCAGCTGCACTCCGCCAGAAAAAGTAGATTTTCAATGATATTTATTGAAATAATCAAATCATAATTGGGTACTGAAATTATTCTAAATTCTTTCGAACTTAGTTTCAGTCCCAACCTTAAAGGGTAGCTTCTGCCTCATCCTTAGGAGATAGCTTCGGCCTCAACCTTTTGAAGGATAATCAAATAAATATCCTGAACCTAAAAGACTAAAAAATAAAATCAGTAAAAAATAGAAAAAATGTTACTAGATACTTAAAATCTTCCAACTGAAGCTACCTCAAATAAAACTGTGTCGTAGCGTTATGAAAATTGAAGAATGGAAATGACGACCTATAGGTCATAAATAAAATTATTCAGGAATGGGAAAAATCTTGAGAAAAATAATTTAAAATCACAATTCAAAAATAGTAAAAAAGAAGATTTAATCAAATCACAAATTACCAAGCGCTAGCTTTGTTATTTTTCGGCGTTTGCTGCGAAAAATTGTGACAAATTTACAGCAGTTGTGAGAATTTATAGGGATTTATTTTTCTCGGGCATGAAGAACGCCAAAATTTCATAAATGTTGCGAAGATGTCACAACTTTTCGCAGCAATTGGACAAGAAGAATAGAGCTATTCATAGAGAAACAATTCAAATCATGAACCACACGGCACAGCCAATCATGATAAGCAGTTAGGTAGGAACGTGGGGTACAGGGGTACAATTTACCCCTCCAACGAAAAATGGTAGGGTACAAAGTATCATTTTTACCCGCCCAAAAAATATCGTTAATAAACAAAACAATTGTTTGCATATTAGGTAATACCTGTATGTTTCAAAATTTCACATATGACCTGAAGAATAAGAAAGATTATATTCTTAACCAACTTCGAGAAATAAGGAGGTTCCTCATCAATTTGATCTGTATAACATAGCCAATTTTTTACATGTTTGTTGAAAATAACTTCTTACTTTTAGAAATAGGGCTTTCAAGCTAGCTGAAATCTGAAAGCTGTACTTTTGGTATTCTTAGCTCTAAGCTGCAAGCCTAAGCTTTATTTATTTCAAGGTAAAAGCTAGCATGAAAAGCATTTTTTTTCCACTTTCGGATTTTTTTCACTCTACCACAGCACAGTTTCATGAGTTTTTCTTTCAGTTATCAAATTACTCGTATATTCAGAAATTTTGATTAAAAAATTTATTTCATGTTATTTATTTCCAAATTTAAGAAAATATTTAAGCCAAAAGTTGAAAGCTTCAAGCCGAAGCTGTATTTTCTAAACAGCAAGCTAAAAGCCTATAACTTAAACTTTATTTACTCAGCATGACAGCCGCGCTTAAAATTGATTTTCATGAACTATTTCTTAAATGACGTCTAGATGGTGATCTCATGGTGGTCCAGCTATAGATTTTCCCTATGTCAGTGTAAAGTCAAATAAGAGTTTGGTCCTTATTTGTTCCATAGTTTCTGAGAAAATTAGAAAAGAATAAATTGATGGGGAGAATTTTTAATTCATGGTTTTGAGAAAATTACGAAAAGTATAAGACTGAAATTTTCTAAGACATGTAATCTTTATATATAACTAAGTCTGAAAGAAATTTGATGCCTATTGATCCAGGAGTTTTTGTAAAAACTGGGGAACAAAAAAATCCTTGAAAAGTGATTTTTCCGGAATTTTGAAGAAACTACAACAGGGATATACTTAGTGTTGAAATTTTCACGATAAATTTTCCTCATATTAGTGCAAGTGTGATAGAAGTTTGTTGCTCATTTATTCGGTAGTTTCCGAGATGACTGGAAAAGAAAAAATTGCTGTAACAGTGGTTCTTCTAGAATTTTGAGGAATTTGCTGAATGGATCACATTGAAATTTTCACGATAAAGTTTACTTATATATAGGCATGTCTGATGGAAGTTTAATGACTATTTGTTAAGTAGTTTTCTAGGAAACTGGAAAAGAATTTTGGTTCACAATTTTGAGAAAACTGCTGAAGTGATTGGGCTGAAATTTTCACAACAGATTGTCATTATGTGAGTGCAAGTTTGGTGGAATTTGAAGTATCTTTTTATCATTTATGGCGCAATGGATTATGAGCGTCATTTTTGCACTGCATTAATTTAAGTTGCTTTTGTGTTTTTTTTTTCAGTTTTTTCTTTTTTTTTTTTATATTGTCATTGAAAATTGGCAAACTAGGTTTTATAGCGAAGTATCACTGTGCTGGAGTTTTTAAAAATAATTTCAATGGTTTAGAAGGAGAATTATAATTACCAGTAGCCTCTACACACAATTTTGTTACTGTAGCAAAGATATTTCGAATTTCTTAGTTTTTTGATTTTTCAACTTGTAGCCCAAATTGAAAAATGTTCGTACGTGTGGTATACCAGGGGGGTCGTTTTGACATCCCACCCCACAGTCCCAACATTATTTTTTATATAACAGATAATGAACAGATAATGAACAGATAATGAACCACAGCCAAGAACTTTCAAATTGAAAACTATTTTTCACAGGGAGGCAACTTAAAAACTGTTAACCCCCCAACCCACTCAATCTACCAGAGTTTGTGGACCCAATATCAGCATTGTTAATGGCTAAATTACCATACTAAATGTACCTTGGAAATCTCCATAATTTACTTACATATCGCCATCAAACTTGAATTAGAACCAGGAGCCGCACCACCAATTATAGCCCATTGCCTTTTTAAAAGATCAACACATTTAAAAAAACAGTTTGTATTCCAAAATAAAAATGTTCGTATAAAGACGCATAATATAATATCACATGTTATTCCGACGGGAACCAAATTGAAATTGTGTCGAACGACTTTACCTCTGAGATTTCTAAAAGGTGGAAAAATAAAATAAAAATGAAACATACATGGAAAAAAATAGAACATTCGGCGGACAGAATTATAAATAGAAAAGTATGTACCGTGGTATAAGATAAGAAAATTGAATGAATAAAATGAGATGACTATCCGTGGATAGCATGAGATGAAACATGAAAAATGATAAGAAATATGAAGATTCAAAAATATTCTTGAAATGACAGAAAAAAATCAACATGAAAAAGGTGATTGACCGCGCTACAAATTTCAGAAGGAAGAAGAATATAAAGAGAGAGAAGAAAAATACGAGAAGAGACAGTGAAAGAGGGAAAGCTGCGGGTGGTGAAAAGAATGAAAAAAGTGAATGTGAACAGGTAAGTATAAAGCCAGTACTACACGATGCGTCCAATGCTTCCAACGTTGGATGCTGGTATGATTGGACGCATCATATAGTCGTGTGTGCATGTCATTCAACGAATGTTTTGCTTCCAACGTTGGCATTGGAACGTTGGCCATTAAAAGTCGGTTTTTTTGACCCGCATCAAAGGAGTACCCAACGTTGGAAGGAAGTTGGAACCAACACTTGTGGTACGACTACACTAGTGTTTCTCAACTTGCGCGTGAATGCTGTGTGTTTTGTATATTTAAACAATTTATATCTCTGCGTCCAGCCTTCTACCAACGTTGGAAGGCGAATGTTGAGACAAACATTGGGCGCATCGTGTAGTTGCAGCGCTGCGTCCAGCCTTCGTTCCAATGTTCGTTCCAATGTTCATCCAACGATGGAAGGCGAATGTTGGTGCAAACGTTGGATGCATCGTGTAGTACCGGCTTAAGTTTGAAATTTTCCACGGTACATTTTTATTATTAATGAGGTTTTTAGAAATACAGCAAAATTTTATTATTATAAATTTCGAATTTTTTATTTTATTTATTTATGGGTAATAGCCTCATCCATCATACGCTCTGATGGCAAGGTTGAAAAGCAACGTAATCTTCATAACAAACAATATTTGTACTAAAATTAGTGTGAAACGTGTGTCAGAGTGCACGTACCCAATTACCTTATACTACCCAGCCTATAATACTCATAGGCCATAGACCGAGTGTACTCATATAAATACCCACATGACATTTAAATTGTTAAAGATCGGATTATGAATATTTTAAGCTAGCCTACACTTGTACCTACTTCGGCATACTTAAGCTTATTAATGATAAACGGAAATTTCATTATGGAGTTTGAAATTGTCTAACAACCGAATGATAAAGACCTATGCTTGAATCGACATTTTTCATAATTATTTTCGAATCAAAAAACAGTGAATAATCCTATAAAGCCCTTATGACTCGTCGTCACGATTATCCTATAATCAGTAGAAGATGATGAGTACCTACTTGATCTAGTCTTTTAATGGACCGTGGCACAAACATTTTCGTGAGTAGGTAATTATTAATGAAACTCGAAAAACCAAAATTAATTATTATACTTTACTGATCGGAGGTAATAATATAACAAACAGCATATCCGTTCAAACTTTTTTTGTTGAATAGGTATTCTATTATTTAGCATAGGTGACCTTCTCCTTCTCGTTTATGGTTATATAAACATAATATATACGTAAGTATCTACACACATTCACACACACATAGATATATATATATATATACACACAAGCGCGGACGCGCAAAACATACTTACCTACATTATAGGTACTATAAATGTAAAAGTTTGTTTGTATGTACGTCCATTACTTCAGTACCGCTTCATGGATCCAGCTGAAATTTTTAGGACTTATTTGCGAAGGAAGATTTTAGGCTAACTCCGAGGTCCCTAGACCCCTGAGAAGAAGTTATGGATTTTGACCATTGCACTGTTCAACACATTTTTTAAAGAATTTTTTCACCCAAATATATCCTCCTCCGTGATATTAGTATACCCTCCAAATTTCATGTCTCTATATCACCCTCTTTCCGAGATATGGAGCAAAATTACACTCAATAACCAATAACTTCTGAACGAATTAATCGATTAGGTTCAAAATTAGTAGGTTAATTTGTGGTGTTAGAAGTAATAATTGTATCAAATTTCGTGACTATCGAACTAAAATGATGCCTTGTATTGTGTTAACAAGAATGGTAAATACATAGAATACACACACACACACACACGCCCGCGCGACCTTACTTAAAAACAATTTGATAAAAATGGAAAAATGGTCATTCTCTTTTCTCATGAAACAAATAATTTTCATCATCTCCTCCTCTAACCCTTTTGTGAGGTAAATTTTGATACCCTGTTGGCAAGCATACTGATTAAAAATGTCGCGTATGCGTAAGGCTGTCGAACAAAAAAACTAAAAGAAGTAAGTAAGTTTGTTAAAATTCAGCATATTTTTCAAATGTAAGAATTTTAGATATTGTTTAAGAATTTTTATTCAAAATTGGTACCCAACCCCGTGTAACCCTAACGAGAATAATTTCTTCGAACTCTTTTGAATTTTCGTCTTTTTTTTGTGTTATACACTCGGCTAACCACAAATTTTGAGAAATATCGTCCACGAGAAGAAGCTTGGCTACGATAACCAGACGGAGTAGTGCGAACAAAATACGATTCCATTCAGCTCGAATTCAAATTCAACTGAGAACGAATTAGCAAATTAACATTTAACGATGCGTTAGCCTGGGAGAAAAAATACACAATACTTTTGAACAGAGAAGGAAAACCTCGAATACGCATCGAATTCTCCGCTCACAGAGGACTACATAAACATTCTCTTCACTTAATTAATTACCTACCTGTTTATTTATTTTTTTATTTTTTTATTTTTTATTTTTTTTTAATGTTTCGATTAACTTTACATTAATAAATAATTATTTTAACGCGTTTTCAACTTTCGCACGCCCATCAGTTTGGCGTTGCACCACCGCAAGAGGGGCACTTAATTAACCCTCAGTCGAGAGAAAAAATAAAGTCGAAAAGTCATCGTCGCCTAACTGAACGACAAAAAGAAATAACCGATCAAAAATACCAAAGTGCTGAATGGTAGCCTACACTCACACACACACACGCGCACACACACACACACGCACACACCCTTAACGCACGTTTTATTTACTTTATTCGTATACGACTTATCCCGTCTCGCTGCCTGGCTGTCTGTCTGTCTGTCTTTCTGTTTCTCTGTACGCTTCTCTTTTTTACTCCTTCTGAAAAAGCAAAAAAAAAAGCACCAAAATTGAGGCTGGTGATCGTTCTGGAAAAGCGTCTGAGAATCGCACATATAATATACGTACCTACCTACCTAAGTAAAGTATATAGAGTGTATATCGTGGGATAGAGATTCGCATGGTTGAGCATCTTTCATCGAATTATTATCATCCGATTAACGCTGAATTAGGATCAGAGTCACCCAAATCCGCATAGTCGAATGGGTTAATGTGATTTTTTATTCTTTTTAAGTTCATTCGTAACGTTTTGTACATAGGCGTGTGTATATATATATATATATATATATATATATATGTGTGTGTATATATGTATATATACGTGGTATATGTATATTATGTAAGCTTGTACAGAAAAATAGAGAGACAGTGTAAAAAAAAAGGACGAAGCTGAAGAATGTAAAGGGAGAGAAAAACTGAGAAAGGGGAAAAAGTTGAAGAAAAATAAGATAAAGAAATTGTTATAGAAAATTGGGCGAGGAAATGAGATTTTATAGATGTGCGTGGATGTGAAAGGCGATATATTCGTTTAAGAAAATGTAGATTTTAATTTTTAATTTTTTTATTTTATAATTCTATTTTATTCTTCTGCCAAGGGCATCGACGTACGATTAATTCGCTGAACATCGGTAACAAAGAATAGCAGTCGCGTACTGGGAATGGAGAAAATTGTGCACAGCCAACGGTTCAATTGCGGTCACAGAATTTATTTTAAGTCTTTATAGGTACCCATAGAAAGTCGATGTTAATAATGTCATAGCCTATAGTATTATTCAGTTTTTGCATTCACCAAAATACCAGAATTTGGTTTATGAGAGCGATCTGAATAATTTAAACAATCGAAGCACCCGGACTTTTGGGCCTAGATATAGGATTATCGAATCGTTTGAGTATTTCGAATTATAGAATAATAACAGAATATTACCAGCCCTTTGGGCAGGTATGACGTAATTAATTGCAAGATAAGTGGTCCAGAACTCGAGTTTTTACTAAAAACTTTCATACATAATTGGTTTTTTTTTTTTTTTTTTCTTTGAAGTAAGATCCTCAAGTAGGATTACGAGAACTAATATTCAAACAGAATACGTGCAGAAATGAAAAACTGAAGGGAAAATATTCAAACATGATTATAGCTCACAGTTTCTTGAGTTCAGACTCTCACACCTAACATAGAACTGAAACCCTGAAGAACCAAAAAATGGGAACTAACATTCAACAGAACAGGTCTGAAAGTGGAACTTTTCATGAAAACAATTTCGAATCTGATTCCAGCTTTTATTTGTTTGAATTTTTATTTCTTAGCACAGACATAAAAGCCTTTAAGTAGAACTGAAAACTAAGCTTCAAACAAATAGTTCCAGAACTAAAACAATTAGTGATGACGTTCGAACTTAACAGCAACTCTCAGAATGGGCAATTTGAAGTAAAACTTTGCAAAAACAATCTAATAGTGGTCCAGAATTTTGTGAAAATTAGTCAAATTGAAGGAGAAGAATGCTGGAATAGAAAAAATCAACTTTAATTTATATTAGTTAAAGGGTGTAATAAAACTGAAATACGGTACAGATTTATTAGATTCCTCAAGAAAATTTAGAAATTTTATCTATCATTTATTTCCCTTAAATTAGCTATTCATTTTGTTAAAATTCGGAACTTGAACTTCGAAGTTTTGAGTTTTCACTTCTTAGAACTGACCATTTAGTAAAATTGTGAAAATAACCAGTTTGGAACTGAAAATTTTGAACACAATTACAGCTTTCAAAATTTAGATTTCAGAACGAAATTTCGCACGAACTATCTAAGAATAGGCATTTAAATGAGGTCAAAATTTAAAAAAAATTCATCGACTAGATTTACTTACACCAAAACAACAACTTCAAGCAGGGAAGGTAATAATAATTGTGTTGGATACTTCATTTATATTAAACTTTCATGCAAAAATTATCAACTCCTGTATTAAACTAATTGAGTCCATTTTCCCGCTCTAGTAAATTTTGAAAATTTATTATTTTCCACAAGAAACCACAGATGAGAAAAAAAATCAGGAAGTTTCCTCTAAAAAACACAAAAAAATTTTCCTGGCTTTGTAGTCATACTCACTCTGAAATTTGAGTTATCTATATTAGAATAGGGATTGCACCGCGAACCTGGACTAATTTTATTACTAGACTGACACTGGTAATAAAGTAATTAAGTGAACACATCTGTTCTTTTTTCCGTTAGCATAACCACCTAGAATTTCAATCTGAGAACATTCAGAAGTCGGAATCTTTTTTTTTTTTATTATTAAAAAAGTTTATGGAAAATAAGTTCGTTGTTGCTTTTCATTTAGCTTAACAAACTTTTCAACATAATATTATAACCTAAAGAATTTTGAATAAAAAAACAATAAAACAGTGTTCAGTTTGGTATGTCTAGATAGGTAGGTATGGTGACAGGCCATTTGTCAGACTTTGTCTAGATTTACAAAGCGATTTCTCGGCAAACACTTAGTAATACTGGACAGCGGTCAGTTGTAAAATAAGAATACAGAGACACTTAAGGGCGACCCTGATGGGCTAAGAGATATTATAAATTTCTTCTCTGTTCCTAACTTCCAAAGTTCTAATGTTTAAAATCATGCGTAAAAAATCATCAACTTTCAAATACGTCCAAGAAAAGTAACGAAGGTAGGTATATTTATCAATTTCAGGTCTGTATGTGAGTAATTCAAAGACGATGGTATTCGTATCATTAACAAAAATGCAACCCTTCCGATGTGAAGTACCCGCACTCGAAATAAGAACATGTTTTCAAAATCGTTACACACTGATAAATGAAACATTAACAATTTACCACCATTTCGATGGTTGAAAAAAGATAATGCTGTAATAAGAGAGAGTTAACCGTACTCGATATTCCACGAAGCTGAAACAATAGGGCATATAACGTAGTACACGAGTATCGTTCTATAAAAAGAATTAATGCAAAATTTTAACGCCAATCTCGGTGCCATGCCATTAATTTTTTATTTTTTTTTGCTTTCCCAAATGAAAAAATCGTTTCCTTAATATTTTTTTATTCTCAATAATGAAACGATGCAGTGCTTCGAAAAGTACTTTGGCTTCGATTTGTTATCTAAGAAGGATCGGATAAAATTTCAGTAAGGTAAAGGCAGTAGTTTGCGACACTTTAAGAGAAATTTCAATTTTGGAGCTCAACCGTAAAATCAGTTTTAAAGTTACAGCATTGTTTCATGGCTCCTTGGAACCAGAAATCTATAATCTACTATTAATTTTAAGTACCTATAGTATTTAATTGAATTTCATTATTTTCATAGCTGATGACGATGAAATTAAAAAACATCAAAATCCTTAGTTGGTGACAATAATAGTTTAGATAGGAACAGTTACTGCATTAGTTTGCGACACTACAGTCAAAATAGCCTAAACAAACTTTACCAAATAATTATTTAATGGGAAATCTATCTATTACTATTCATTTTAAGTATAGTATTGAACTAAATTTCATTATTTTCATTAATTTTATTATTTTCAGGATTTTTAATACTGAAACAATGTAGCACCAAAATCCCTAATTTGTGACACTTATTGTTTAGATAGTAACAGTTATTGTACTAGTTTGAAACATTTTTGTTAAAAAAACATACACCGACTTCACTTAACAATATAAAAACCATTAATAGGAAATACTGAAGTTTTGTTTCTTCTAAAATGTAACTAACATTACAGTTCATATCTAGCAACAATAAATAAGTCCAAAAATGGCTAAAAACTCGAGTGTCACAATCTGATATATTGACTTTTTATTCTTATACTAGTTCGTAATACTTACGTTGCAACTAATGATATGACAAATTTGAGGTATTAGTTAGCTTTCTTTAGTCATTAAAATCAATTGCTAAACCATGATTTACCACTTTTTTGGAAATCATCAACAGAGGTATGCAGTTAAAAACAGTAATAATTTTTGACTCATCAAAAAAATGAATATTTAATTTTTTTTATATCTACATGATGAATATTTGGAATGTGTATGTGATGTTTTCAAAATAAGAAGATAGAAGGTGCCCTAACAAATGCTGAATAACCTACATTACCCTTAATTTTTACATATCTATGTGAAAAGTGTCATAAATCTGCGCAGTTTTGCAAACTACTGCTTTTACCCCACTGCAGAAAAACTGTTTTCAAGTGGTATTGGTAGATGTGTGTGCAAGACTGGGTAAAGGCAGGTAGGGCTTTGCGAAAAATTATTTGATTTTTATGTGGTAAAATTTCCAAGATTTAAGCAGGATATCCTTTTAACCCAGTCTTTAGCTGGTTCTACCTGAGTGATTACCAAAGACAAGAGTGTTTAATGGTTAGTTGGTTGGTTGGTTTGATACTTATTCATTTATTTTTTCACTTTTCACAGATGAAGAGTCTTACAGATGCTCACTATATGATGGGAACATTTTCTTGTCTTATGAAGAACCTCAGTGATTACAAGCTTTACAAAAATCCACATGAAAAGTATAGACAAGGTAGAATGAATGGTTGATAGTAGAAATCAGAAGAAAGAAGTTAAATCGAGACATGCACTGTCCTATGTCAGGATCAGTGTAATTAAATGAAACAGGGACCAAGCACACACATTCTCATCTCACACACATTACCTGCTTAGGTATATGTCAAAGGACTAAAAAAAAGGTTATCAGCACATTTTAGGGAACATAATATCTGTATTGAAACAAACACATATAAATAAACACGATTGTATAACTGTAATATGTATTGACAAATAAATGAAACCAAAAATGTACCATAAAAAATTAGAAACTAATTGGATCAACTATGCACAAGAATAAGTTAAGAATAGAGGTGCTCGAACATGAACACTTCTAGCTAGAATTTACCAAGTCACATTTTTCAAACTGTTCAGAAAACAAAAACAAAATTTCTGTTGGGTTTAGTAAATTAGGTTTTTAGATAAGAGTCAAGTAAACTTCACCAAGTCCATAAAGAAATACATGCGTTTACGTAATAGTTATCTTTATCATACAAAAAAAGTCGTTTTTAGGACTTGGTGAATTATTTGAACCTGTATTTAGCAGCTGATTATTTCGGTTTGGCTTTAGTGAATACTACCTGTTGAAAGATACTTGTATATAAATAACGCATTTTTGGAAAAAAGTTGACTTGGTGAATTCAGCCAAAAAGACAACAAAATATGCTTTCAAGAAAAGACAAATTCAAGGTCGAATAACTTCATTTTGAAATATGAAAACAACAGCCATGGTGAATGACATGACATCCAAAACATAGGTAACTGTGAAAGAAAAGAAACAATTGAGAAGAGTATCAGGAAGAAGAAAAAAATAGTGATCTGAAGGCCAGCAGTTGGCAGATACCTACGTTATTAAACGTGAGTGCAGAAATAAAAGGAAATAATATTTGAGGAATAATAATCAATAAGGTCAAATTATGTCCCATACACTACAAACGAAACGCATGACCAATCGAGACAAAGTTAAAGATAGTCTAGTTATTGTACTGAAAAATGATACTACGATACTATATACGATTTTTTTCAAGACAATGTGAGTATTCTGCCAACACATCAACGAGATGAGATGCAGGTAGACACCACAAATATGGAGGTAACTGAGTACCATACGTTCCCATTAAGCTTGCAAAATTTTTATAGCCAATAGAGATACATTAGGGCCCACAGCAACACCTCACCCAAATTAGACTTGAATTTTCTGCGCGGAGGAACTGGTTCTTGATATTATGCAACGAAGAAAGGGTATGGCAAAATGATAAAAATGTGCATCCACTTTAGGAGTTGGCCTATGTTCCGGTCGCTTTTAAGGAAAGGTTCAATAATTTAGGTACGGTTATTACACCAAGACGTGGCAGGGAATGAAACTATGTTTTATCCTTTATGATAATTACGTAGGCTATATTCTATATCAGCATTCCCGAGCTGTAATCGTAAGATAATGTTACAATTTTTCGAATAAATGTGAATGGACGAGAGTAACAAATCCATGAAAGCCCAAGCTCGTCGATACTCACTTGGCTCAAATCGAAGTCTGCTGTTACACTTGAGTTAAAGCAAATGAACGAATTTCCTGCTTTCAAAGCGGAAGTAGGTGGTAATTACGTAGTTAGGTAGCCCACGTACCTATGGGGCTATAGTTATTCGCTACAGATAATATGGGCTTAAAATTATTTTAGAAAAACTGCCAAAATGGTCGACCAGTCACATATCGACAGTAAATTAGCGATTTAAAAGCCTCTGAAAATGTTTAACTTTACACCGACATTAGGATTTGTATGGCTAAGACATTAATGACATAACAAAAAAAGGATAAAATAAAAGAAAAAAAAACACCATACATACATACATTCATAGAGTAACTCTTCAGAACTTGTAACACAATTCCTTTCCGATTTCTCATTTCATTTCATTTCAATCTTTTATTGCCCGATACAAGTTTGGAACCCTCTTTTTCTTTCATCCTATCGTTCTTCCCTTTTTTCTTTTTCCTTTTTTTTTTTTAAATTCTTTTTTCTTCGAACAAATATCCAAATAAAAGCTTAATGCGTATAAAAGGCAGTAATTATCGATATACGTATTAAATCAGTAAATTATTTTGTAGTGGTGGTAGCACTTTCCAACAATGAATCGATTGTTATGGCCTTTTTTTTCCTCATTTTTAGAGAAGGCCCTTCGACTTCATCTTGTGCTCGCCCCTTCATTTTTGTACGTCAGCTCAATATTTTTAAAATACGACGAAAAAAAATCTTTCACTCTTTTCTTCTTTTTCCAATTTTTTTTTATTTATTATTTTTTTTTTTTACACAATGTACAATCTGACTTCTGTAAGAGGATTAATGGTTTATTTGATGGCGAAAGTATTAAAGTAATTTAACGAGCTGCTATTATATTTTCATCAGTAAAATTTCCACCATTCGTTTTCATATTTAACTAACTGTAGCGATGAAAAGAAAAATCATCTAACTATAGGCCTATACTATTGGTAGCTTTTAATAGCGGATCGAGTCTGATAAAATGAACGTAAACCACAAATTGAGATATTTCAATCAAAACAGTTGTGAAAAATCGCTGATAATGTTGAGGGTTTTTTTTTTATTACTTGATGATATCAAGATAAATTAAACGACCCTGCTCTTGACTTTGACCAAGATAGCATTATCCATGACAGCTTTCATACCCACTCTAAAAACGATAAAATTTTTCCATACTACTCAACATTCACATTTTTCAATGAGTTGGTTCAAATCGTTTTGGTTCTCTTCTTATTTTTCTTCCTCATGGTCAACAAGTACATAGTACCTATCGAACATGACGCCGTCATATTCCTGTTTTCCATTTCGTATTTCACCTGTTACCTTCACTATATTCTTCTAAGCTCTCAAAACATTCTAAAAGAGGAAATCTCAAGATTTTTTTTTTTTTCTGATAGAATTTTTCTCATTCGAACCTTCACTCACTCCTGATCTCTCCACAAATTCATGTGGAAAGCTAAACCATCTATCCCAGTTACTAATAAATCCGACGACTTTGCAGGTGTTTCTGGATAGAGGTGCAACCAGAGACACACAGCTAAAGAGACGTCCAATGCTCCATATGCGCTGCTGTTTAAAAATACGTGAAAGATAGAAAAGAAGCAACTCAAATTGTACATTCTGCGCATAGTTCATTGTGAATACAGACATATCTATACCAATACACACACACTATCAAGCTACGACACATCCGCAGCAATAAATATTGAAATTCAAAACATTCTGTAGTATTCTATCTTTTACGTGTTTTTAATCGGGTGTGGGACATCTCTTTAGCGGTATGTCTCTGGGTACATCTGAATCCTATCAAATTGCATAGGTACCTATTTTGCTTTTAACATTGGAAATGTTTAACCTGAAGTACATAGCAAAAATATGACGTCATATGCAACAAAAAGTAAAAACAAAGTTTACAACAAATACTGAAAAAAACAATGTTTGCAACAAAAATTTATAAAAATGTCAGAAACTTTACAAAAAATTTTATAGTTATCCATCCGACATGTTCAAAATCAAATACGCCAAATCCAATAGGTTTTTGAAATTGGCTACTAGGTACCTACAAATAGAAAAACTAGGTAATCCATTTTTAAACCCCCAACAGATAGGATAGTAAGCCTAACAAAAATTGAAAACGAAGTTCACAAAAAAATCATTATTATGAAATACTTTCAAGTGGGGATAGGTTTCTTTAACAATATGCAAATTAAATACAAAAATCATATAATTATTTGAATGCATTGTAGTAAGCATATAGTGGATTTCCTTTTACTTTTTCAACGATAATTGCCTTGGTAATATGACTTCATTGGATTCAAGTCGGTCTTGCTGTAAATTTATGTAGTGGGTAACAATACATTGGAAGTGCAAATACAATAGAAAAATAGGTTAAAAATAATATCGAAGAGAGTTGGCTTGTGTGGATGTAAACTTTATTTCTCAACCAAATCAATCAAATCAAATGGGATTGAGCTCGTACATATTAATTTAACTCGGACACATACTTACACTTGAAGAAACTTAGAAAAGTAATAAATACATTTTGAGGAACTTAATTATTATAATATGTATTAGTAGAATATATGCAAACAAGTATTAAGTGCATGTTCAGCATATTGATTATGACAATACCTAATTAGATAAAAAAAAGGTATTAATAATTGTTCTGAAGAAATAAATAGATTTCAAACTGCATACAAGAGTTTGTATAAAAAGGAGGTGCCGACATACTTTAGATGTAATAATTACAAACTTGACCAAAATAAAGAAAATTAAGCTTTCAAGAGACTAGGAAAAACGAATTTAATGACTTCATTTTTAAGTCGATCGAAGACAGAAAACGAACATTCAATTAAGAAAAGATTGGCTACTTTTAAAAATATTTCATTGTATTATAAAAGCCGTGTCACGTAACTTCAGGCTGCATCCTACATGCGAATACCCACTTCACTGATCAGTTCCCCAACACTGCACCTGATGATAAAGTTGTATATCTGGTGTAATGGGGTGTAAGTATGCTCTATAGCTCAGCACATGGAAGCCAATACTACTATGCAATCAGTGGAGACGTCAAGACATTGTGTCTACTAATACAAATGAAAGTGGCTGCTCGTTTAATGATCACACCACCTGTACCAGTGTTGGTAGATGTAGTACGTAATGCATCATGCTATTTTTGTTTTCTTGGCTTGGTTGGTGATTGATTCTTATTTGTTTTATACCTCCAAATAACCAATACGCCTGTATTATATTTGATTTTGTCAAAGTCAGTACTTACTTTAGAGGACTTTTAACATCAATTCTTGTTTAAATGAACCTTGAGGTTTCAAGGGTCCTCATACCTATGTCAGATATTTAGGGACCAACGTACAGTTCCACCTTCAGAACTAATGATCCGCATATACCTACTGATGAAATAATGGTAGGTGTTTCCCGGACTGTTTTGTGGCACAACTACCTCAGGAGGAGTTGGTTTCTCTCTTCACTTCGATCAACCCAATGTTACATCATGAAATATAGCATTCCTACCGTGGCTTCGCTCTTGGGGGGGCCTACCTAATATTTTTTAGAAATATGTAAAAACCCATTTGACCCAAATTGACTCCCTCACGAGTAGGATTTTGCCCAATCTAGAAACCAATTTTTAAAAATCATTCGAATGATCTTTCAAAATGAAAACTGAGTCAAGGTCAATATCTCATAGACTATTAAAAAATATCATGTGAATACCCGTTTCATCCAATTAGACTCCCTTAGAAACGGAATTTCTGAAAAATCTCTGTACCTACCTTCAAAATTGTAGGTCAATGAGTTTAGCTTTTGACTGGACGTTGATGAGCAAGTAAGTTAATCAGTTAGTCAGTGCTCTATTTTATAGCCGATGGATGTATAGATGAAATAAAACTCCGCTAACATTTCAAGAATTTTCGCATATTTTTCAAATATACACACTTACTAGTGCCAAGTGGTCTCAAATTTTATTCATTCACTGAATTTCTTTCTAATTTTTTATTTTTTTATTCATTTGACGTCAAGTTTAAAATATTTTCGCAACATCCGACCAGAGTAATGGGTAAGAAAGTTTTTTTTTTTTTAATTTGTTTCATTCCAACACCGCGCATCTCATTCCCACATGCGCCTCTTTTCTTCCCAAACTCGATCTCCATTCCCGGAGGAGTGAGTGATATAACTTCGTAAGCCCCAGCCCCTCTAAATGTTCTCAACAAAATCACAAACAAACATCTGAATAGATTTCGCATCGTTTGAGTCGTGGCACTGCAAACAATAGACCCACCGGTGGCCCTCAACGTCACCGACTACCACCACCCTCAAAAGTAAACCGAATGTAGCCTAAATTAATTTCATTTACTTATCTAGGCTACTACAAAATGTTAAAATTAACTATTCTTGTTGTTCGACGACGACGAACTTACTGGCTGAGGGAAGAAGGACCGAAAAATATCTCACCCCCGTGAAGTAAGTAGGCGATAAACCATCAATCTCGGTTTAGAGGGGGTCGAAATGAAACACTTTACCCTTTAAAATTACCTTAACGCTTCGTCGAGCTTATTTTAAAGATGACAAATTTTACAACTGTGAGTCGCTGTCGCCGACAATAGATTCCAGCGTGCTATTTAAATTGATTGTTGACAACGCTGCGCAATTATTAAATGGCGACAAACCATCAACCTTCTTCGCACTTCAAACCAGAATCGATAAATGCACAAAATAATCGCCCTAAATGCGGCACAGGCGTCGTTAAATGATTTCTAATTTCGAAAAACCAATAAGTTCAGTCGCATATTTATAAGTATGGGTTGAAGTTGTGACGCTGGCCTACGTAATTTTGTTAATAGGTAACGATTATTATTTTTTAGTAAAATTATAGAAAGAATCTGAATTATGATTTATGTTTGATATTCTTTTCATAGCGAAGAACCAGGGGCTCTTCGGAAGGTGTTGTGGACGGTTGTCTCGCCGCATGGCTTAATCTCAATTGGCTAAATCGTGCTAATTGCTGGCTAATTGATGACGTTTATTTTTTTATTTATTTTATGGTTGTCAATTTTTCCGTATTCCGAAAGTTAACAATTTTGTTGTAGAAAAGTTGGCTAAATTGGGAATTTCTTCTCTCTTTAGTCGAACTGCTCAAAGAACCTCTGTAAAGAACAATATTAATATTGGTTATGCGGGAAGTGTAAGACCAAAATCACCAGCAGGACAAAATCAAAAATTTCAGTCAAACTGAACTTTGGTAACTTTTCGAGGTAAATAGGCTTATAGGATCATATGGATGAATTAGATCTTTAGAAAAATGATCTTGAAAATTTAAGGTACTTTGCCAGTTGCGTCCTAAATTAACAAAACGGGGTGAATTGCGTCCGCAACTGATGTAAGTGATGGGCCAGTTGCGTCCATGGGAAGAAGTGGAGATAGGCCAATTGCGTCTCCCTGTCTTGTAGGGTAGGTATGAATTGCGTCCGCGATAAAATTGGTTAAAATCTTTTCGTCTCTCTTTCAAAATATAAAATTCGTAATGAAAAATACACCGCCCCCCCCCATTTTCTTTTTCTTTCATCGATAGATATACTTTTAAGCTAATTAGTGTTTTACCTATCCATGAAAAATCTATTTTTAAATTCACTAACCGTTATTAAAGAGTTTATTTTCTACAAAAAATTTAAATGCCTTGAAACAAGAGATATTTTATAGTATGTAGACACTCGGACAATTTCTTTTCTATAGGAAGTTTTAAAAATTGATTTTTTATTCTTTCAGGTAGGTAATCCTTTGATTAACGTAACATTTTTTTATTTATTTTAAAAAAAAACAAAAAAAAATTTATTTTCGACAGATGCATTTTACCCAACACCTCCTGCCTCAACGGATGCAATTCAGACATCTCTTCAAAACAGTTCGGACGCAATTAACCTTTTTAGCAAACTACCAATGGCCGCAACTAATACATCTACAATCCCCTGGCTCGAGCATCGGACGCAATTGGCACCCAACCAAATTTAATTAATTCTTAATTAGTCGTAAAAAGTAAATGAGACTAAGTCTGGTCCACTAAGATGGAATAACAACAATGTGAACGAAAATTGATCAAATTTATTTCACAACTAGGTATGGCTGCAAAAATAAAATGAAAAGGCACATTAAATTGGACGACTTTTCCAAGTGTGGGAAGGAAGGTAAGTACCAGCTATTTTTTTCTTTTTTTTATGGAAAATGTCTTTTAAAGAGGTGTACTGTAACGATATTTTCGTATCGTCTATAATATGAAATATTTTCGTATTATTAAATATCATCATCATCATTACTTTCTCTCTATTTTCCTATTATTTCTCATTCATTAACTCTCACGTCATTTCTTCAAGTCAAGACTTGTCTGATGACATCATTTACCTACATAAACAGTTACTGTGTTTACTCATAAACAATGAACTCATCTTTTGTTTATACTATTTCTGCAATCTTGCATATACACTAATTTCTACTAATTCATTTGTGAACACCCACTTTATGTCATATTCTCACGAGACCATTGGTCATACTTACTGTACATATATTTCTATTAACCAATAAGAACAAAACCCTTCTCCTATACCTTGTAAATTCGCCTGAACCTTCCTCTTTGTGATTACTATATAATCTTATGTTTTGTACTATTCATTCATTCATTCTAACTCTTTTTCATACAGTCTAAAATAGTCTCTTAATACTTTTAATTACCTTGTTACAAACTTACCGTTTCTTTTAATTCTTGATGTTTACTACTGTTACTTTTATGTTTAATACACCTTTTTAACTAAATTGTGTTATCTCATTGTTCTGTTACGATATAACCGTCACAGAATAATTGGCGCCCGAACAAAACAAATTGTGTTTCTAATTGTGATAAAAAGTCGAAATAATTTTCAAAAAAGTTTGTGAAAAAAGTAAAAATTTTATTAAATAAAAAGAAACACAGCGTCTTAAAGTGCCGATATTAACGTGCAGATATATTAACGTGCAGAATAAAATTAAAGTGCAGTAAAAATTCCAAGTAAAAAGAATCCAGTTTCCAGTCCATCCAATCCAAAATTCAACAGACGACGTCTCTGCAGCAAAGTCTTCCGAAGAAAACACGCCAAATCTCCGATCACCTTGAGGATTGAAGATCGTGATGTCAGGATACCGTGGTGCAGATATGTTAAACTGTTACAACAAAATCAACAACAAAAACTTGTGAGTCCAACAACATTTACTAACCCTATGATCAACGAAGATCTCGATAACGATAACGCTAATACACCTAACTCAAAGTGTTTCAACCAAACTCACTGGATCTCAACTCTCACCAATCGTGAATTAAAAAACGTATGGTTAAACATTTGTGATTTACCTCTCCCTAAAGTTAAAAACAGACCCGAGTTACAACTTGCTCTAGGTTTTTTTATCCAAACTCACCCTAAACATCCTATTAACTCTCTCCTTCATAAAACTAATATTGACGATCTAACCATAAAACCTAATTCAGAACGTCTTGCAAAAATAATAGCCAATCAAAAAATATCAGAAACCTCTTTTGACGATAATACCTTAATAACATTCGACGATTCAGAATACTTTCCAGAATCTAACGAAATTCTTCAGATTCAGAAGAAAATACTCCAAACACATCAACATCTACAATCATTCAAAATCATAACAAAACAATTCCACAAATTTCGGAATACATCCATACACCTTCCAAATCTCCAGAAGAAGCTTACTACAAATCAAATCTTCTAACAAAAAGATTACGAGAAATAGCTGAAAACATGGCTAATACTAATAATAATATTAACAATGGAAATAACAGACCTTCCACATTTTCAAATTTACCTTCAGAAAATATAAAAACATTTTTAACCCAATTCGAGAACGAATGCGAAGCATTTGGCTGGCTAGATGATGCTACAAAATTCAGAAAAATAAAAATTGCATTTACCGGAAACGCTCAACTAATATTTAACGAAATATTAGCAAACGATCCTACAATACTAACATACGAATTACTGAAACCAAAATTGTATGAATCCTTTAAAAAAACAGTTCCACAATTACGAGAAACTCTCCATAAACGAGTTTATAAAGGAGATGATGATTTCCTAGACTTTGTCATATTTGTCTCTAAAACTTTAAAAGAGATAGAGCCTTGTATAACAGACGAAAGGATAATAGATCATATCTATAGATCTCTCGGAGAAAAAGAAAGAGAACATATTGTGAAACTGAGACCAAAAACAGTTCCAGATTTATACAAAGCATTCGATGATTATCTATACTGTAAAGATAAAACAAGACCACTCATAGATCCACTTGTTACCATCGAAGTAGAAAAATTAAAAACGCAGTTAGAATCATATAAACTAGCTATGCAAGAAGCTAATTCAGAAATGTTAAAATTAAAATCATCCAAAAAACAAATTAATGCAATAAATAAAGAAGAAAACATCACAAAAAATGAAGAAACTTCAGAAGAAACTAGTCTAGCACAAGAAGTAAAAAAACTTGTAGCTGCAATTACTAACAATAAAATTAATAATGGTAATAACACATCACAAAACAGGCAAAACAATAATTCAAATTACCGTGGAAATAAAATCCAACAAAATTTTAGAGGAACAAGTCGAGGACGAGGATATTACAATAACTATAATAATGGAAATAATTTTAATAATTTTAACCAAAATGGTAATTCAAGTAATTATCCCACTCTTCCTTCACCTCAAAATTACCAAAACCAATATTTCCATAATACAAATTATCGAGGAAATAATTACCGTGGAAATCCAAGATTTCAACGAAGTTATTTCAGAAACAATAACTGGAGTAACTACGGACAATATCCTAATTACAATAACAACATGCCTATGATGTACGCTATGCCATTTAACGCAACTCCAACGCAAAACCAGAATGTTGTACAAAATCCACAAACAACATTTCCAGCAATTACGTATCCAACACAAAATGCAACACCAAAAAACTCGTGAGTGCCCCTACAGCACTTACACGAGATGTTGCAGGGGAACTATGTGAACAAAAACATATAAATGAACCTACAGAAATTTTAAAAAAACGTATGACATTACAAAAAAATCCGAATGTTATAGTCATTGCTCCAACCGGAAAAAACGAGATTCAATGTCGTTTATACCTTCCATGTAACGTATTAGGTATAGATACCTATGGATTAATAGATTGCGGTGCAGAATCAACACTAATACATTGGAAATTTGCGAAAAATGTTCCATTAGAACGAACATACGATGTTTTATATGCTGCAAATGAAATTGAACTCAAAATAAAAGGAATTGCAACTATTCCAATTATTTTTAAAGGACATTCATTTCCAATAAAAGCATACGTCGTAGAAGATCTAATTGAGAATGTTATTATAGGCTACGATTTTTTAGAAAAATATAAAGCCATAATAGACTTTTCGTCAAGCAAATTCTCAATACCATGTGGTGATAAAATCATTTCAATTTCCATACCGAAGAACTCTTCAACAAACAATAACTCAGAACAAGTAACATTTGTACGAGCAACTAACGACTATATTATTCAACCTTACGAAATAATTTACCTACAAACATTACCACCATTCACTGAACTCTTGAAAAATGAAAAATTTGTGAATAAAACAGGTTTGATTATCAAAAACGAAGAAGTTTTAAAAATTTTCAATCCAACAAATTTAATAAAAAGAGTACGAAAAAATCAAGTACTAGGAACATTAAAGTACATGGTTGATCAAAAACCAACTCAACAAAAAGTTTGCGTAACACAAAGCAAATTATATGATCCAGAAGGAACAGAAGTTAATATTTCTAAAAATATTACAAATGAACAAAAACAAAAAGTTATTGATGGAATAAAAAATTATGTTGATATTTTCACTCATTCTACAAAAAATTTATCTTTAGCAAAAGTTAAACCCATTCATATAGATTTAAAAGATAATAAACCAGTAGTTCGAAGAAACTATAAAATGGCATATAAAGAAAGAATGGAATGGCTAAAGAAAATTGATGAACTAGAAAAAGCAGGAGTATTAAAAAGACAACCATCAACTTACGAATCACCAATGTTTCTGAAAAGAAAACCAGATGGATCATTCAGACCACTTGTAGATTACAGAGCTGTCAACCAAAAAATCAAGACAAGCAGAACTAGAGTACCTAGAATAGACTCAATATGGCCTCATTTACGAAGCAAAAAATTCTTTTCGATCATAGATCTAACTCAGGATATTTCCAACTACCACTTGATGAAGAATCCAAACCAATCACAGGAATCAACATAGAAGGAGTAGGCTATGTATTCAATAGCATGCCACAAGGACTTAGCTTAAGCCCCTCCGTATTTCAAAAAGCTATGGTAGATATCTTTCACGATATTCTATGGAAAAAAGTAATTATCTACATAGATGACATATGTGTCTTTGGCGAAACATTTGACGAATGTTTAGAAAACACCATCGAAATTTTACAAAGACTGAAAAAATACAATTTTCGTGTAAAAACGAAAAAAAGTTTCTTTCTCCAAGACACAATAGAACTTTTAGGTCATAAAATTGGCAACGGAAAATTAGAACCACTTTCAAAAAATATTGATGCAATAAGAAACATGAATCCACCCAAAACACTCAAAGAAGTAAGAAGATTCATTGGTATGTGTGGATACAACAGAAAAATGATACCAAATTTTACAAAAAAGATGTTACCCATCATGAAAATTCTTGAAGGAAAAGACAGTCGTTCTAACGAAAGAATAGAATGGTTACCAGAACATCAAAAATGTTTCGACAACATGAAACATATCCTTCTTTCAGAACCAGTCCTACAAATTAACAATCCAGAAGCATCAACCTACATAGAAGTAGATGCATCAAAAGAAGCTATAGGTGCAGTATGCAGACAAATAGATCCTGTTACCAACAAAAAATATACCATTGGATATTTTTCAGAAAAATTAAAGGCGAGTCAAAAACACTTGTGCTCGTTTGATCTTGAGATGTTTGCAATTACACAATCTTGCCAACATTTCAGAGATTTCCTTCTTGGCACAGATTTTATAATCTATACAGACCACCAACCGTTAACTTACCAACATCGGATGAAAACACCTTCACCCAGACTTGCAAGATTAGTCTCTAAACTAGGAGAATTTACATTTGATATAAAACATATATCAGGTAAAGAAAACGTAATGGCAGATTTTCTTTCCCGACCATTTCAAAATGAAAAAGATTTTATACGTTTTGAACAAGGACAATTTTTAATTGACCAAAATAAAAATGTCAATATTGTTACAAGATCAAAATCAAAAAATTTGGAATCACCCAAACAAAATAAAATTCTGAAAAAAGAAAAAATTTTGAAACCCAAAATTAATAAAAAGAATATTATCAACGATGATAATATTTTCGATCCAATCACTGGAAAAAATAAAGATGGAATCAAGAAAAATGAAACCATTATTCCAAGAGGTTTTCCATGCCCCCGAGATATGCCCGATGATGTTTATATCGAGCATCATATTCCTCTTTTATGGACTAAATATGATGTTGTAATTGATTCTGATATTAAAAGGACAATTGCATTACCAAGCATACATGCTTATAACCCCAATTGGACTATGTTCATACCACATTTCTCTCCTATCAGTCCTACTAATGAACTGAAAGAAAAACTAGATAAGTTCGAAATTAAATTCAACAATATTGGAGATCGTAATTCAATTTCATTAATTACTATTATTATATTAATATGGTTATGTTTTATTACGTTTACTGTAATTTATTTATTCATTATATTTTGTATACGATTAAGAAAACCATTAGAAAGTAAACATATTGCGCAACTATTCTATGAATTGACAAGTCCCGTAGAAAATAATATGGACAAAAATTATGAAGATGTCAATGTTAAAAAAGATAATTCGAAATAAGTTTTATAAATTTTGTATTATGATATATATCGATCGAATATGTAATAATAATGTTTATATATTATAACAATGCTTTATGAATATGATGTTAAAAATCTATATTTTATATCTAAGTAATCCTAACCTATCCTATATTTCCAAATTCATGTTTTTACCAAACATTGAATTTCAAACTACCAGGGTATTTATGTAACGATATTTTCGTATCGTCTATAATATGAAATATTTTCGTATTATTAAATATCATCATCATCATTACTTTCTCTCTATTTTCCTATTATTTCTCATTCATTAACTCTCACGTCATTTCTTCAAGTCAAGACTTGTCTGATGACATCATTTACCTACATAAACAGTTACTGTGTTTACTCATAAACAATGAACTCATCTTTTGTTTATACTATTTCTGCAATCTTGCATATACACTAATTTCTACTAATTCATTTGTGAACACCCACTTTATGTCATATTCTCACGAGACCATTGGTCATACTTACTGTACATATATTTCTATTAACCAATAAGAACAAAACCCTTCTCCTATACCTTGTAAATTCGCCTGAACCTTCCTCTTTGTGATTACTATATAATCTTATGTTTTGTACTATTCATTCATTCATTCTAACTCTTTTTCATACAGTCTAAAATAGTCTCTTAATACTTTTAATTACCTTGTTACAAACTTACCGTTTCTTTTAATTCTTGATGTTTACTACTGTTACTTTTATGTTTAATACACCTTTTTAACTAAATTGTGTTATCTCATTGTTCTGTTACGATATAACCGTCACATGTACCTCAAAAAAAAAAAGTTACAGAAAAACGGTGTGAATTCTAATGGAGACTCACGAAGGATTAATGTGTAAACATAATAGTGTGGTTGTGCGCATGCGCAATGCACATGCTCACAACCACGCACCTACACACCAACAGTTACAATTTATAAGACGTACGAGTTACAATCGTAATTCTTGTTTTAGCCCCTGCTGGAGTACTAGACCAAGGGCTATGATGTTTACACATCAAAAATGTAACAGTCAAAATTATGATGTCATCAGCCTTTCCAGAAATAGATGATGGAAAACATTTTTCGAAGAGCGTGCCTCATAAAAATGTAATAAAAAAAAGCGATAGAAAAAGTGACAGAAAAAAGTAACAAAAAAATGTAATAGACAAAATTATGACGTTGTCAGCTCCTTTTCCTGCCAAAGTTTCCATGGGAATTGCCATACTTTGCCATATATGAAATACATTTGCCAGCGATAGCAGATGGTGAAATGGCCATGCGGTCTGGTTCACCGCTTTTAACTGGCGAATATGTAGGTATCAGTTTCAATTCCCCAAACTGACAATACCTACAGTTTCTAAGTTCAAAATTATGAAGTCGTCAACCCTACTAGCTGCTAAAATTTCCATGTCCAAAATGATGACCGGTGTATCGTATTTCTTACGACGATCTCTGCAGTATCCTCAGACTACCATGTACATAAATAAATAAATAATTTAATTAATTAGTAAAATAAATACGTAAGTAGGTACCAACCTCAATAAAATAAATATAAATAAATAAGTCTATCGCGTATTGATTTGAGTATGTTAAAACGTAGGGTGATGGGTAGATTACCTCGGAGTCGACCGAAAAGGCTGACGACGTCATGAAATTTGAGACGTGGAACTTTGGTAGCATTTTCAGTGGTGTAATGAGCGTCCTTTTCAGGTTTTAGGTATCCATTTATCGCATATTGATACGGATACGTTGGAGATGTTTTCCGGAGACGTCGGTAGTGTCTTTGACATTATCACATTTTATTTATATTTTACTTTTAGTTTTTCTAACTGGTTTCTCTTTGAGTTATCTAATTAGTAGATTAGGTAGCGTCGCAACTCTAACTGCATCGACATACCTAAGCATTTTCGCAGTAATATTTTGATGAGAAAGAACGGTTCGTTGCGTCGTTTTATGCCTGCGTCGTAATCCACAAAGCAGACGGTGGTGTGCACCGACAGACATTTAATTTTTTTACCAAAGGTGGAATGTTTATTTCGTATATATATTTTTGGGACAGCAATTACATCGTACGAGTAGGGGGTAGGTGTAGACTGCGCTTGATCGACATATTGATAAAGTAATGAGGTTGTATTATTGAATGAACGTCTCAGCTTGACTTCTGTATGCTCGTTCGCTGAAAACTTCCCAAGCACGGTTAATTACTTCGTGGTCTTTTAAAATTATTATTATCCGAGCCCTGAAGGGTCGATATCGAATCTGCGAGAAGCGCTGCCAAAGATATATGTTGGTGACAGCTTTTCATATTTCAAACTCGTCGTCGTCGTCGTCGTCGTCGTCGCATTCGCGATTTTTCGTTTTCCTGCTCTCCCCTTCGCCTCCCTCCGCCTCCCTCCGCGTCTTGACTTTTCTTTTTTACCATTTTTTAACCCCATTTTGAGGGACCATATTTTCACGTCTTATTTGCAAAACGAATATTAATATTATATCTACGTATTATTCGTTATAACGACATTTCTTTAACAATTTCATTGGCTCTGCAATCTGATACCTTTTATTCGTTGAATCAGGAAATGAGAGAGAAGATTAGACGCCAGTTTTATTTGTTTTTGTATCAAACGCCACGCGCAGAACTTCGAATGGTAAATGTGAGTTTTATGCAGTGGCGTGGCAACGGGTGTGCCATCATTGTCCACGGCCCACCCAAGGAATGCTTGGCTTACTCAAAAATTTGACAGACAAAATGAGTCGACCCTTTGTAAATCGACAACGTTTAAAAATTTTTCTTTCACGTTTACCAAGACTTGGTAAAGTCGTCCAATACTTATCTAGTGATAGACGACTGTTTCTGACCATACTTGTACTTTTTTTGACCTCATTTCAAACTTTTTATTAATGTTTGACTTTCGGATTAAGGCTGCCATAGATTTTTTTTGGAAACATTTAAAGTTATTTTATGCTGCCCATCAGCCAATGCGTGAAAAATTTAGAAAAAACTTACAACAAAACATCGTCACAATGAAGTGTAACTCGAAAGTGAACTGAAAAAAAGAGTTACCACTGCTCCCATATTGAACTTTCCATATGTGAGTAACTTTTTCCTAAATTGTGACCTAACAAAACGCACTGTGTTGAAGTCTTTCATTCCATTGTTGGGCTTTGTTTTCCTGACAACCCCCTTTATGGTGAATAACGGTTTTATGCTTTTATGAATTTCAAAATTTCACGATAGTAATTATCTTGTTCAAAAATTCTGACATCATTCCAACTGTGGTATGCCAATGGGAATGGACCCACCTAAATCCCTCATAACAATTCCTACCGTATTCCAAGTTGAAACTCGTAGGCCATGGACTTTGGAAAAAACATTCAAATTGGACAGTTGCCGCAGAATGACCACTGCCCAACCAGAATGGCCTGCCGAGTGTCCATTGAACTCAAATTTATACCATGTATAGATTACATTTTTATGTCCATAAGCCACGGACTTCGCTAATTTTCATGGAAATACTTATCCATTAGACAACATGTAGCCCAAAACTGAAGAAAACACCTCATATTATTCAGCTCATTACCCAACTGAAAACTCAACACATCATTACAAAAACGACTACATTTATTTTACAAAATTTACATCCAATAGAAGACATGACAGAGAAATGTTCCACGGATTAGATACGACAACGAGTGAACAGACAGCAAAATTAAACAAGTACCTAAATTTGGTGTGAAAAATTAGACTTGTCTGTTCAGATGAAAAAAAGAGAGTAACAAAAACTGATCATTAAAGAGTACATAATTATTCAACGTTTTATTTAATAATTCGGTGGATGCCTATCATTTTTAGTGGGGAAGAGAGTGAAAAAGAAAAGGTGGGAAACAGTGCCAGCCGCAGGATTTCCTCAAGGGGGGTTTTTGTTTTTCGCTACCAAAGTGTAAATTAAAATTTTTATTTTATTTTAGGAGCTCCCTGAAAGTCACACCTTGGGATTGTTTTAAAAAATTTCCTTCTCAGATAAGGACCCCCTCCTCTTAAGACAAATTATTTAAAAAAGTTTAAAACTGAAAATTGAACAAGTTAATTTGAAATTAAAAGTTTTATATATTTTTTATAATAGTAAACGACAAGGTTTTTCTGAAAATAAATGCAATGATGGTTTAATTGCAGTGGCAGACATCCTATGGTTGCATTATTCATAATTAAAAAGGGAACTTCCAAGGGGAATTGGCCAGTTCCACGCCAAGTTTATTTTATAAATTGTACAGGTCCGCGCATTTTAACAATACAGTTCCATGCATTTTTAATAACCCACAGAAACTTTTGGAATTATTTTTGAAAATTTGTAGTATTTATTCATGTTTGTATGTATGCATGTATGTATTGAGAAGTCCGAGATTTTTTGACAACAAAATAAAAATTATTTCAAACTGTTAATGACGTCACAGTATGAAGACATCTTCTCAAAACTAAAAGACAGTTTCAGACATTATATTGTCCAAATTTGAACTTATGTTCAGATGAAGTCATGATGACAGAAATCAAATTAGATTTTCTTTCGGGCAATTTTAATACATTTTATTACAGTACCGACACATTCATATTTTGACAGTTTCCTGCAGAATGATTTGGTTTGATTTGACAGACTAACACCATGAGATGAATGAAGACGAACACAAATTCAATAGAGAGTAAAAACCCATCAAATGAAATGCATGCAGCCAACTTCATCTTGCCTTATCGTTTCTTCTCCACACTCTTGCTTACAGTTTGCAGCCAAATTTATTTTATTTTATTTAACTTTATCATTTGTATGCTCACACTTTGCCTATTTTATGTCGACATGTATATTTGCTGTTCTTTTGTAATGAACACTTATATTAATTTCTATGCTTATATTTTATCAGCATCGCGTGTTTAACAGCCATTAACGATAACTAAGTGGGGAAACCTTGCCAACAAGAAGAACTAACTTATAAAAACGAATTCTAATTTTTATTTACTCTTGTTCTAACGATACCCAGTACTAGGTTTGTTTTTACCAGCAGTCCTTCTTGTGTAGGTGGATAGTAGCAAGTCCAAGTCTCAAGTCGTATGTTAAAGTCCTCGCGTAGGCAATTTATAAATGTACCATCTGCCGATGTAGAGATACTTCAGCTTGAATCTACCTTTGAAGACAACTAGGATGGTAGTTCAAATTCAGGATAGGTTAGGTTGAAGATGAAAGACAAATTAGGAATGGTCTTTCATCATGAAGAATCAGTAGTGACAACCCAAAAGTCATTTTAGTATTGTCAGTTTCATATCGCACTTCAAGGCGATCTTTTATAAACACCTACGAGGTGATATATAGTTGACAATACAATCAGATGGAGTTCCTGGCTTCTGTTAGGAGGAAAATTTGGTGTGTTGCTGACAAACCTATGACAAGCTTTGTTCGAGATGACTGCATTGCTCTGTCAATTAAAGGCCATGTAGAGCCTTCTTTCACGCATAGTGGATTTGATTTCATCTATGTTAGTAATTTTCTCACCTCACAACACACACAGCAAAAACTCCAAAGCCAAAAGTTTCTGATAGGAGTCTTTCACACCACTAAATCACCATCTTTTATGAAGACAAACAATTAGGTGAAGGCAAAAGAACTTTATGATGGTTTCCCCTACTTGTTGTCTGCAATAGCTTTTTTTTATTTTTCATTTTTTTGCTGTACACTTTGCTTTATCCACTTTGTCGACACTGTAATTCTTTTATAATTATAGTCTTTGACAAAATAATTCTGGTGTTTGTTTTTGTAAGTTCCGATCCTCTTATGGATTGAAACTTCATTGGGCTCTTCTGTCGACACTCCACGCTTATTACTGATTCATCATATTAATTTGCTGAGATACAAAGACAATGTAAGCTGTGTTCCATCATGTTCAAGGAACCTAATTCAAGTTAGGAAGAATTCAGCCGTAGGATTTTGACAAAGTTAAAAAATAAAATGTCTTGAAGTCATACTCTCAAGACCCCTCGAATCAGTGTTTCAGCTGCATGATGTCCTAGTTTTAGGACATTGTGACATCATTAACATTTAAACACCATCATACATTAAAGGTTGACTTTATGAGCCGATTCATTTCAGATGCCTCAGTATATATATATGTATGTATGTATGTATGTATGTATGTACAATTCCTATTAAAACGGTATAGAACGTCTTTTTTCTTGTAACAAAATTTGGATCAAACGCTAGCACTAAGTCAAAAACAAGACCATTCAAATTTAGTACTGATTGGATTCACAGTACGTCATGTATGGGTGATAATGGCTCAAAAATGAATAATTTTCAAGAGATAGTCACAAAATTTGAAATACAAATTGATTAAAGACTATTCTTACATCCTATCAAATTTGGTTGCTATTGGTTTTATGGTTTATGCCTTTGGACTGTTGAAGAGGCTATTTTTTTATGTGAGACTCAATAAAAGTTGCAATTTTTGTTCAATAGGAACAAAATTTAATTAAAACATTACCTTTAACATAAGGATCAAACCTACCAATTTTGATTTTAATTGGTATTTAGTGTGAATGTCTCTTTTTTCCCCAATAATCGCCCTGAAAAATAAATTTTAGTCTGAATTGTGAAGATTGTATACCATGTGGAACTAATACATTGAAATGCGCGGAACTGATACACTGCATTAAAATGCGTGGAACTGCTATATGAGACAAGACATATTTTGACTACTTGCGCGGAACTGTTACTCATCCATTAGAAATAATATGTAAGATTACTGAGTACCAGTTTGGCTTTTTTTAATGGTCATTGAGGTTAAACCCCCAAAATCCTTCCCTCGGGGCCAACCCTGGTGGGATAAAATAGGCAAAATCAAAATTCTGTGGAAGATACACAAGGAAGAGGAAAAGAAGATAATGAGAAACACCAGAAAATGAAGAAAAATCTTTTTTCAAAGGGATGAGGGGTTGCTGTGGAAGATGGTGAAAGAAGAATTGGTTGATAAGAAAACATAAATTTTCCGTGGAAGTATGTATGCGTAAGTTAGGCTAAAACAAATAAATTTTCCACGGAATATAAATTAGTGGGTAGTGTGGGGACCCACTGGTATGAGGTAAAGGGGCTCGGACCCCTCGACGACAGTCGCTGCCCCAAAGGGCAGGCAAATAATCATCCTCGTTACGTTAAACCACACAAAATACGTTCGATCTTAATTACCTGCAAGTACATGCAGGTAATGTACGAGTACCGAATCATGACATCACAAAACAATGTCACGATCCGTACACGAACCGGCCAGCCATCTCTTATCACTATAGGGGATGATGCGACCTGGCCACCCTCACCGACATACGTATTATCTTACATACATGTGTTTGTGTGCGTGCAAATAAGCCATATATAAACCACCCGAACCAGCTCTAAAATTGCCAGTGTTTGCCTTGGTTTTGGCTTACCCATACTTATGTACGAAGTGGCTGAACACGCTTAAATTCTGTTGAATTTCCTTCTGGTGAGAATATCTCTCACGACAAGGTATTCCACAGGTAGTATAAATAATTTAATTTTTTATTCCATGGTGAGTCAGATGCGTCACAACCTTCATCCTGAGAGGTTCTGTTCTTCAGGAGCCAGTTTGACCTTAGGTTCTCTTCAATCTTCTCCTATATATTTTTTTATCTTATTTGACCAGTGTATTAACGAATGTTCTTTCTCATCCTTGTCGAGGGACTCCATTTTCTAGGTCGACCCAATTTCTCTGAGAATCCAAGCATCACATGTAAATATTGAGGCTTTGCCAACGAACCTCTTTCCAGAAACTCCTGGTCTTGTTCGCCTGTTTTCTTCCTCTATGCACCTGCTACAAAAAAACTACTCCCCATCACAAAAATTTACATTTTTTCCTATTTCTCATTAAAAAATTTTGCATTTTATTACTATTTTCCTCCAGGGTGATCCTTGATTACATGGAATCTATAGGAAATAAACGACGTGTCAGTTCACGTTTTGCAAAGAGCTCTATTTTACTAATGGTCTCACTCGCCTTACAACATGATCTACTCCACAAGAGAAATCCACCCATATAAACTTGACTGTGTTATACAGGCTTACTTGGGTTTCTGATTGGTTCCAATAGATACAGGCACCTTCATTCTATGCATTAATTAACTTATAATTACAAAGTATTTGATAAGACTATAGTTCCCTGACATGAACAAGGTAATTTCCCATTAATCAAATAAAAAACATTCAAAAGGAGTTGTTTTTGCTATTTTTACATTGTGACTCCTCATTTTACAGATTTCTGACGACATTCGCACGTGAACAGTAATGTAGGCTAGGTAGACCTACCTTCTAAATTTAAAATAGCTGGCCTATCGCTGCCTAATTTGATCCTATAGTTGGACTTCGTCACTCGAAGACGTCCAAAATATCATTCATTGGTGGCATTTATTGAAAGTCAAAAAATATGCAATTCGATCGTCGCGAGTCCCCGCAACCAATAAAAGTGATTTCGTTTCGTGTTCGTCAGCCCCCATTCACCACTCATATAATAAGCCTCTTCGGTAACAGTGAAATACTATTTATTAGCTATACGACACCCAAGTAAGGTATTATAAAACGAGTACGGTAATAAAAATTTAGCGACGATTTTCAACGCAAACCTCGCCGACAGTATTCTCTATATTCGCATGTTTGCTAAAACGCTTTGCAAAGATTCAATGCGAAATGTCTTATAAAACCGTAATACCTTTTATATTAAACGACGAATATTAAAAGACACTCTTTAGTCGATTTTAACCCGGTACTACGTACCTACCTTCTTTTTTTTTTCTTTTTTTTTTTTCTATATAAAACCCCGACGATAGCTACAGAACTTATTTAATCTCAAATTTCGAACTTCCCTTTTTAATTAAATGTCTATAAATTTCGCACATTTTTTCCAAACTTTTTTTGTTGCTTTCAGATACGGACTGCGCGTCTTATAATTCCGAATTATTGCACACGTCTCCCCCCCCCCAAAATATGCAGCTGAATAATCTGATTTTATAAGGATGGTGGTGCCGAAGGACTCGAACAAACTACTCGGTAACTTTTCGCCTTGAATAAAAATTTTTCGAGGTTTTAGTCGATAATGGATTGGAAAAAAGGGTTTACCAAGAGGGTTTAAAGATGTTGAGGCGTCCTTATATGAAAATCGTTAGCAAAATTCCAAGATGGACCCATTTAAATACCAGTGCGGTTGAGGATTGAAATTCTGAAGTTTTCAACTTTCACTCATCACTCGTTAATTTCAGATAATGTTTCCTCTCTCTATTTTCTCATTAATTAAAGACTGAAGAATTAAGGATCTCATACGATACATTTTAAAATGATTCACAGGTTTTACATGAACAAAATGTCGAATTGGTACCTATTTTTCATAATTTTGATTTTTCTCTTGTAACGTACATGTGTGATATACCATTAGTTAGGATATTTTTTGGATTTTTAATCGTGGCCTCTCAATCTAACAAAAATTAAGTAGAAGGTATTCCTAAGGATTATTTTCACAATGAGCATATTAGATATATAAATTATGCTAACAGTACAATTCGATCGTTTTGAATAAGGTCCCTATCGCCAGTCCATGAAACACTCGAAATAAATAAGGAACATAATTATGCTCTTTTCAGGAATTGTTGGTCTTAATTCTTCTATTTAAAGATATAACAACTACATTTTTAACATAGGTGAATGAAATTTTAGATGGAGCTTCAAAAAGCGAAAATGAGCTTAGAAACAAGAAGTTTGAACTATTAGAGGGAAAGAAAATTGAAGAAGAAGATGAGATCATATAAAAAATTGGCTTAATTTGATGTTATCCCTTGGTAAACTTAATCCTGTGAGGACAAATAATGATAACGCTCAAAAAAGGCAGTTTTTGAAAATGAGTAGTTTTAATCAGTTGTATTTAGGGCAAGGTTTACTGATAAGATTATAATATTATTTAACCAATTTGATGTATGATTTCAACTTCTTCAATTTTCTCAGCTTCTGAAGGCTCAAACTTCTTGTTTCTTAACTCATTTTATTCCATAAAGACTCCTCAAAAATTTCATTAATTTCAAACAAGTAGCTGTCCTCTATGTGGGGACAATACTTGCATTAGGTATAGGGGCTTGTACCCCTCAAAGACAGTCACTGTTAAAAGGCTGGCATATTTTGTCTCTATGATGTTAAACCAAATGCATGCAAGAAGAATCCTGATGATGTCATGGATTGGTACCAAATGCGCTACGTCATTTCTTATTACCTTATAAAGACAGAAAATGACGTAATGTATGATATAATAACATACATATATATATATATATATATAAGTATGTGTATCTGTGCCTGTGTGTGCCAAATCTGATATATAAGCTCACAAAACCGGCTACAAAATTGCCAGTGTTTGCCTCGGATTTGGCTCTCCTATACCTTAACGTATGAAGTGGCAGAACATGCAAAACTATAGATTACCTTCTACATGTGAATATCTCTCACAACAAGGTTTTCCACTTCCTGTTTTAGCACAATGATGACTAACAATTCGAACTCTGTCCTATACTCACAATGGATTTCAGTGGGATGTTCTCCACACATTGTGAAATTTACCAGGGTGGAAATTTGCCAATCTAATCTAGAAACTGAAACCCGGAACTTCTGCATTTGTTTGATTGTAAAAATGACACCATACCTCTTAGCCTATAGTGCTAAAGTTTTATATTTCATACTTATTTAACCAACGTAGCGAATGTTCAACTACCAACTTATTCAACATAAAAATGTATAAAAGTATTAAAATTTACAAAATTATTGGGAGGGCGGCCCCTACGAAAAAAAAAAACGCCAATTCGGCGCCTACGTATTCTTTATAGAACACCGTCCAAGAATTCTAATAATATGTTATCTGTTTCCAAATAGAAGGTATCTCCGCTTCAAAAATTTGTTTCAATCATTTTCGCCCAATTCTAATCTCTTCCTTTACTAAACAAAATCCTTCAGAATTTGGTAAAAAGTTCGTTTTTGTGTAGGTTTTTTTTTTTTCTCAATTTAAATAAATTTTATTTCAAGAACATTTTATTATTGATTTTCATCAATACTTGCAAATAAAGTCGATGAAAGGATAAATGCACCCATCATGATCATGATCGATAGACTTACTGTGGTTTATTATCGCTTCGAATCTCAATTATTTTCAACCTAAAATCAGCATCAAAACAATTAATCTGACATTTGCTACAAGTACTTAATTTCTATCTCACGAAAAAACGAAAAAAAAAAAAAATCAACTTCATTTAATATACCATTGACGAGAGGAGCGGCAATAAATTTTGTGCAAACAAAAAATTCGCAACGAAAATCGACTCGACTGTTGTTTTATTTGGGAAAGACGAATGGCGAGGAAGAGAAATACCCACCTAGGTAAGTAACTCTAGAAAGAAAAAATAAAATAAAATAAAGAAACAAACAAAAAAAAAAAAAAAAGAAAAAAGAAAAGGTCGAACGAAACAGAATTTTTTTATTACCTTACTCGGATTTTTCATTATTTTCTTTTATCCTTGTTTGGAACGATCAAAGAAAAATAAACGGAAAAAATACAATAAAATTGAAGGGCCTAATAAGCCGCAAAAAGTCGGAAAGATAGTTAGGGCGACCATTATTGAAATTAAATGAAGGAGGAATGAGATCCAAATTGAACTTTATGTGGTGGATATTAAGAGTTCTTTCTTTATAATGTTTACTTTCTTCTTGGCTAACTCCAATTTTCTACCGAATAAAAGATGAAGAAGTTTTAATAAACGAACGGTTTAAGGGTTTGGCGGGAATTCTGATGATGATAAAAGAACACGTAGAAGACTGGAGCGCATTTTCATTAAACCCCGACACAGGGTATTCTGCAAATGGAATTTATTTTTCGCACCACTGACGAGGTTGTTTTTTTTTTTTTTGTTTTTCGTTTTTTCTCATTTTCACTTCGTTTACGTTTTCGACAGCCGATTACGAATTCGAATTTACGTCTCGTGAAGTAATTCTTTCCTCTTCTTTATTTTCTTTGCCATAAATAAATGAGAAAATTGAAAAATCAAACTGCAGACCTCTCTTTACTCACCTATACATCATTTATTGATAAGCAACATAGGTGAAGAAGAAATCAGTACCAAAACCCTACGCACCCAATAGGAAGACATAGGTAGACCAAGAGTAAGACTCGACCGTGCAAGATTAATGGTAAACACTAATCTTCCCAAAAAATATGAGCAGAATATAAAATACCTACTTGAATTTGAAATGGGTGGAATTGATTTTTTTTTTTTGGTGGGTGGTTTGTATTAGAACATAATATACAGGTGCTCATGGTGCTCATAGTAAATTAAGAATAACCCAAATTATAAGTTCAGTTTAGTTAACAATAATCGATGATGGTGGCTAGAGAATTAACCCCCCCCCCTACATCACACCTCAAGCCCCGAGATCACGCTTTTGGGTCTGTGTTGGGGTAAGATGAAACACTTTGAGGCAGATGACAGGAACTACAATTTACACCAGAGACTTCTAAACCTCATCCAATCCCTGATAAAATGTTTGGCACTTGATCAGAGTGAGCCAAACATCAGCACCTCTTCACCCTGAATAACGTTGGAATATGGTAATCTCCCTTACACCCATCTAGCTTAGGTATGTTTTGAAGACCTTGAGAGAAGTCACTCACAGTAGGCATATTTGTTTGTATAATACATGATGGGTAGGACACTGTTTACGCTAGTATTTTGCATGTGAAAAATAGATCCTATCATTGATGAATGTAACTTCAATGCAAAGTGAATGCGCCTCAATGTAAAAACATGAAGCATTTTTTTGACATGGAAGCACGTTCACTATTCATCCAGGTAGAGGTTACATGTTCTGAATGAAACATTAAATCTGCCACAATGAGTAGGTTGATATTTTGTTCCATTTTTTATAATTTTTGTGAAAGACTCATTATTATGACAAAATTTTAATATTTCGTTGTTTTCTGGTCATTAATTATATAAAATATCTTCCTCGACAAGGTTAAAAAGTGAGTTTACATGACTCGGGAATAGCTTACTTCTTACCCTTGTTACGCAAAATTCCCTCACAAGTAACCATTCACTTTTGAACTTTGGTGTGTAATCACTACACTAAAAGTAATTTATTCCCACTTTTGTGCGTTAACCACGCAACACAAATATATGTTTATACATATTAACTGAAAGCTCATCTGCAAATATGGCAAAATTACTTATTTTTTCAATTTGAACTTTCATTTGAGCTTAATTAAGCTTTTCAAAAATTCTGAAGGAGGACTAAATCTGGCAAGAAGTTTGAATATGGAGGAGCTGAAAAAAGAAATGTTTGGTTCTTGCAAATATTTGCGATTGGTGCATCTTATATACTATTATTTTGATTATTTTTTCACTTTCAAATTGTGAACAGTTACAATTAGTAGTTATGAATGGTAATGTTTCAATAATTTTGTTACCTTCTGATCATTAATTATAAACAATATCATCCCCAACAAGGTTTGAAAATTAGTCTACATGACTCGGGAATTGTTCACTCACTGCGCTCGTTTCACAAACTTGCCCTCCTATGTAAACCATCATTTTCAACCCTTGGTGTGTAATACACTGTCCACAAATTCTAACTGTCATCTTGTAATGAAAATTAAATTAAATTAAATTGTTAATCAAGATATCAAATTTGTAATTTCGTCAATCATGTTAAGTTCCCTAAACAGGTGAACTCAATTTTTTTTAACACACGTAAATCCAGTTTCAATTTTTAAATGGAACACCCTTTCCCTTTACAGGAAAGAATTTATAGATTTTACTTCTGCGCATATTTAATTTTATAAGAAAATTGAAAATCGAATTATTGGTAAATTTTCGTAGCATTTAATATAAAAATTTTAAAGGCAAATGAAAAGTTCACTCTGTCATGTCAACTAGGTTGACAAGGTAATGAAGGGGATTTTTAGAGGCCCGCGTCATAAAAACAAAAGAGAAAAATAAGAAGATTTTTAAAAAATTCTAGGAAAATTCATTTTGCACGTTCCACTCCGCAAATTAGCTTCCCCAGTATTTTAAAACCCTTTCCATAGATAATCCTATATAATGTACCTGAACATAAATGCAATATTCAATTTTTAGAGGGCCCATAAATTTTTACTCCTTCTTTTCACCTCCTTAATGTAAACTCATTTCCTATCGTCATTGTTGTTTGTGAATTCGATCTTTGGCCAGTTACTTCCAAGATTCCTATTTAAGTCCATCCAGAAACACCTCTAATGCAATTAATTATCGCAAGTACCTACCTATGTTTTCTCTCTTGGATTTCTCGATGTGATTGTTAAAGGAAGTGGATATTTTCTATTCTACCTGCCCGTCCTCAAATATCCCACTGTCATTGAAACAAACTATATGCTACAAATATAACGAGTTGAGAAAATGCTAGGACCTACTTGACAACGGTGCAACTCCTAGAACGACAACCAAGAGCAACATAATATCTCTTATTCGCGGGTTGATAAATATATTATGTGGAAAAATTATGTAATGGGTTAATGTAGAGGAAAGTACTTTGCCACTGTAATCAAAAGAAAATTTGAAGAAGTGTTAGATAAAGTTAATAACATTCCCCCGATGAACAGATTAAACAAATGAAAAAGAATGGAAGAAGAGTAGTTTCACGTTACACCTTGTAGGTGCTTACTCTGGTTTCTACCTAACTCAAATAGGATGATATTAAACTGGATACCTACCTAGATAACTTACGTATAACGCAATAAATAAAATCGGTACCTATCCATAACCTCAAAAATTTTATCAGATAGCAAACTCACCATTAAGTCAACTCCAGTTTAACAATTGTAGAAACTGAAAAGTGAAAACAGTTCCATTGCATTCAGTCACAGGGACTTCGAAGCACTTACAATATCATTAAGGCTTACAACCAACATATCAATTGTTACGAAGCTAATTTGTTGTCCGGATTTTTTCAGCCTTTGACTTGGTGCGAAAGAGAAACAAGCTCAAAACTTTACTTTCGAAATGTGGCATCAGGGACTGTCGAGGTAACAGACAATATAAGCTCATAAGCAGCAGCTGCACTGCATTTTTAGTGTTCCTAAATTTGTAACGTACAGTAGCTCGTTCATTCTTCAATCGAATAGTTCATCACTGAAAATAAATTGACCAATTTAATAGGTAGAGAGGTAGAAGAAGTGTCCCATTCATAGAATACTGTAAACTTTGAGAATGATTATTCTTAAAATTTTCAGTAAAATAATATTTTGATTTGATTATATAGAAAAAACATTTATCTTCGAGATTCTCCAGGAATATGAAAAAAAAAAAATTAAATTATTTTTATTTCATACTTAACTTTGATTTAAAATGTTCGGAGATGACGTTTTAAAAAAAGAGTTCCTAATGTGGAATACCAGTATTCCAGATTAGGAACAAAACTGGTACCTAGCTGAGCAATATAATGGAATCATAAACTGTGAAAATTTCTACAGTAGAAAGTACCTTTGGAATTTTTTCGGACCCAAGATCAATCAGACCTTAAATTTTTAGTCTGTTTATCTATTTCCCGTGTTTATTGACTCATAAAAAAAAAATCAGGCTTCCTCAGGTTTTAAAATTCAAACACGGTGCTTCATTTTTTCAATATAGTCTGTACAAGTGAACATGTCGAGCATAGTGTCATCGGTTGTTATCAATCAATTTTTTTCCAATTCGTTCATTGACCAATGAATAAATACGGGTAAACTTGATCAGTGATTTTACTTGATGTCAATTAAGGGTTTTAGGAAAGAGGTTTGTCTATTGCTACTATCAACTCTTAATAGGAACTTGGCTTCGAGCTGGATAAGCCACGGATCAGTTGGCAATTAGGAACTCAAAGTGGAAGACCAAACTGAAGAAATTTTAGTGCAAATTTAAAATTTTCTTTTCAGTTCTTTCATACAAAATCCACTGTTGTTTCATGTAAATGTACATTATCTTTAGTCACTTGGCTTGTTCAAAATATAACAGTCTTTTCGTATCAAAATGAAATTTGCTGTACGGTTCTCAAAAAATAAATTTGAAAAATTGACGAATACTTACGGCAAAATTTCGGCCAACATTAAAGTTATTTTTCATTTCCTTTCTTCCAATGTAGATATGGCTTTTGGCAATGTCTTACTATATAAGTACTAGTGATTAACTCTTTTTCCAGTAGGTGCCTGTATCTGGTTTGACCTATGTTTTTCTGCAAGTTTGTCTTACCCAGTTAGTAATTTTTTCGAAAAATATGGACATAGTGTTCTGAGATGGGCATAGCGACGTAGCCAGTAAGGGTAAATGGCCGATTAGAACCACCCAAGTTGGAATTTTCGAAAACCCTCTCCATAGGTAAAGATAGGATAAAACTTCTGGGAGGATTCGAGGTACTTTAAGTTTTTCATCAAATTTAAATAAGTTAAGCAATAGTATATTTTACTATGAGAGTGCAAAGTGAGTGATCCTCGACAAGTTACACTTTGCAAAACAAGTCAAAGGTAGGTGTCATTTAAGTTGCAAAGGCTATTTTTTGCAATACATGCGCATTCACGATCAGGGAAGATGTCTGATTGGTTGGAAGGAGGAGCCAAGCATTTTTATTTTGGGAGCAAAACAAGTATTTGCTCCCACTTACAACAATTGCTCCCTATAAAAAATTTTTGTTCCTTGGTCGGAAATTTTATGTTTTAGGCCTTGAAAACGAATATCTAATAGCGTATTTTGCGACTAGTATTGTGAAATAGTATATTATGTAGGTAACTAGAAAGAAAAGTGAGAAATTTCTCATCGAGTACAATGTTTAGAAGCACGAGCTATTAGCAAGTGCAGTAATTGCACGAGTTGATAAATTTCTCGCTCTGATCAAGTTACATACAATTTGTTTTTTTCAACGAGTTTAATGAATGCTATATCGTATTTGAGTCAGGAGAAATAAAACCTGTAGATTGCTGGTCGAATTCCTATTATGAAAAAATGAATTTTGAAGGAAAAAAATTCAATTAATTTAAATAAAACAAAATGCGACATTTCAAGGTATGGGGGAAACTGACGAACCAATTAACTATAGGGTTGAGAAAAAAATTAAGGAATGAGAAAAGGAATTAAGTAGGGAGAAAAAGAAACTGAAGGGTGCAAAATGAAAGAGTTTTGAAATTAACCACGTCTTACATCACTCCACGCATACCTCAAAAATGCAGCATTATGAACACATGTTGAAAAACATTATTTTATTGTATTTCTTAGGAGTGCATGTGGAATGGCTTGGGTTGTTAAACAAGGAACTCACATAGCAGAAGGTAGTCTCCAGATTGCATGATTAACAGCTTGGTACATAAGTATGGGAGAGTCAACTTCAGTACCCAAACACTGGCGAAAGATTTTTGTTTACTGAAGCCATTCGTGAGGGCTCTGTACACGCACATTTGTATAAATGCGTATGTATTTTGTATGTATTGGTGATAAAATTACTTTATACTTCGTAGATAACGAAATACAACAAATACACTTATCAACATGACATAATTGTTGATAAACTGATTTATCACAGTCCAACAATTACGAATTATGTACAGAATAATTATAACAAGTAGTTCACGCAATTGTGTGTTCGACATGCGATGCTCTATATTAGCTAATTTTTCGATGGCTACTCTCATAGAAGGGTTCAAGCCCTTAAATACCTCATTCAAGTATGATCCTTCAGTGCCAATTTTCAAAATTTTGGTGGGAAGGCTTCACCGGCTTTTGAGGGCTTCACTATCCACGATTTTCTCAGCTTCTTCTCTGACCCTGTTGTCAAAGATTACTAAAAAAAATTGCAGAAGATGAAAATAACTAACCAATCAAATTATTACTGGGTATGAGTAAAATTTTCCTCGACTGCAAGTATTTTGCAATTAGGTACAACCTCCTCCCCGCTAATTCGTACTGTGGGTATAAGATTAATCTCGTTACAGTTTACACAACTTCTCTTAATTAATATGACACAAAATTGAATAATATTGTAACGGCCAAAAGAGGCGGTAATGTACCTAATTAAGACCACTTTCGGGAGTACACCATATACGAAATATCACGTACTGAAAAGCAGTAATACTTCTAAAATAAGTTCAAGTTTATTATCCACACACTATCGTGGACCTTAACATTAATTAGAGACTCAATAATATTTCAAACACATGAGTGAGTTTACACATTTAATAAAATAATAATTTGTACATCACAGTACATACATATACGTTAATATTTATACATATACAATCACTATTCAACAAGCAAGACTATCTGTTCACTAGAGACTTCTACAAGAGAGGTTCCAGGTACTTAGAAGTAGCTGTCGAAGAACTGAATAAGAACTGAACAATTATATTACTGAATCGAGGGATTATATACTCGTTCAGGGTATGAAAACGTACGTGTCGGATAGGTAAAGTGAAGTAGGGTGTTTTTATTATAGGGTTGTGCTGACTCGTCGAGTACTCGAGGGACAGGTACAACTAGGTCATAAATATACAGAAGGTGTATCTGTATACATAAAATTAAATACGGGTAATTTAGTGGTTGTTTACAAAGAATTATAGGATGATAATTGTTGATAAATATCTACGTTTTTGGTATTCGAAAATGAGTGAACGAATATGTTCGTCATTTCTAAAGATAGACGAAAATATACGTTACAAATATCTCCTCATGGATCAGTTGTCGATGTCAACTTACCCCAATGAAGCAATAACTACTCGTGCAATAGGTTAATTTCAAATTCAAAAAATGATCCGTTTTCCTGAACGTCTCGACACTTTTAACGAGATAATTCTGAGAAATAAGAATAAGTAGATAGGTATTGGTAGTTTGTCGATGAAAAAATATCGCAATTCGATTAAGACGGCAAATAATCTTTGGATTCCTTTAAAATCGATTTCATCTCAAACCACCTACAGACCCCTACTGAGTTCCTACTGAGTGAAAGGATGCTGCTGGTTTATGACATTGCAATCCGTCGATTATTGTTACGAACCACGTCTCAACAAAATATTTCGACACCGTTCCCGATTTGAGCCCCGCACACGTTTGCGTTTTATCGAAAATCATACCCGGCACGTAGCCCACGTACCTATACCCTGGGCGAGGGAGGACGAGGGCGCGTATACGTACTTTTCGAAACGTACGGTACAGTTTTCATTCGCGTAGAAAAGCGCCCACATTTCCACAAAAGTTAACCAAATCGAACCTTCTGGCTGTGTACACAACATGCCGCCGTAGATTTGCTTTTATTGCGGACTGTTGGCTGTAGAATGGTCGATCCGTCGTCGTCGACTTCCTTTTACAAAACAATATTGGTTGGTTGTTTTTCTCATCACCGAGCAAATACGCTGCGTTTCGCTTATTAAGTAATACGAGCTTGACCAGGGCGGATAATTGCAAAAAAATAAAGAAGAACACGCTTTCGGGCGTTCCTGTCGATTTTGTTCTCCGTCGTTAACCGAATTTTCCATTTTCAAAAATTATGAACTACGAGTATCAACGTTCGATAAAGTCACCGAGTGTGTTGGCGAAGATGGCAAAGGCCCGTTAGAAGGCGACGACGAAAGCTCAATTATTCCGTTTAAAAGTTTTAAATTGGCCTAAGTACGCTTGTAACAAAAAGCTATAGGTATCTACTTGGAAATACTACGTATGTTTCTGGTAGCTTCGATTCTTGATTTGAAACACCTCAATTTAAAATATGTTTATGCGAATATATACAAGAGTCTTACAAAAATTAAATATATCATCGTTAAAAATATCCTATCCTTCATGTGGGTGGGTACCCAGCTAAAACATTTCGGCTAATAATAAGGTTTTCCATACATATTTTAAAAAATTATAAAATTATCTTTCCATTCGAGCTCTGTCGGTAGTAAACATTAATAGGGTAAGGTAGCCAAAATCATATCATTTCCTGAATCGTACCACTGCTGACATTTAAAAAATGGGAAACTGAATTTCTGATCCATGTGTTGAATAATGAAACTAAATTCAAATAATTACTAGGGAACCAAAAATTTTCTAAATATACTCATTTCCCCCTTTTTACAACAAAGTAAAGCTAAGGGCAAATAATTTATTCACGTTGTTTTAAAAAGCTTAGACTTTAAAAAAATGTTTTAGCTTTCAAAATTGTTAATTTAATTGAATTTAAAACCTTCTTCATTAAAAGTGAACACGTTTCCTAAATCATATCACTGATGAATTTCCTAAATCATACCTACCTAATTTTATAATGGAAGTGAATACTGTTTCCTAAATTGGACCATTTTTTGTTGTTACGGGTTTCAAAACATTTTGACAAGTATATTCCAAATTATTTATTAAAATGATTCCTAAAAATACGATAAAAAGTAAAAATAAAATAGAACTAACAAGAAAAACAATAAAATAAACTCTAAAATTGAAAAAATTATCACAAGTACGATTTAGGAAGCTGAAAATCAGCTGTAATTTGGACGATATTTAAGTGAGGCTAGTGTGAATGAAAATATGATATAAGTAAGGATATAAAAATTGGAAAATATATCATCGGGGATCCTAACAATATTATTTTTAAATTTACGAGTGGCTAAATTGAAAAGTCGTATGACTTTGGCAACCTTACCCTACCAGTGAAGTGTAAGTACTAATAAAGTCACACTCTGCCTTTTGATTTTGTAGCGAAGTAAGCTTCTTTGAAATCTTAGAATGTGCACATATACATTTCAGAAATTTAAAAGTAATTTGTCCCAGCTGAAATGAAGATTAGCTATTCAATTGATCCTAGGAGTCTAATGCCTGTACCTATTCATAGTTTACACTTATTGTTCACTAATCTTGGGTAAGTTTAAATTCAGTTACATTTATTAGCGAAACTAAATTGTTTTCATAACTTTAATAAAATTTGTCAAAGCGAAGCTACATTTCTCTCCATTCTAAGCAAAACTTTTTTTTTTGCAGCCTCATTGCAGTTTAAAAACAGACCCTTAAGTTAGTATGAATATTGGTGTAAGAGACTATAATCCAACATGTCAAAAAATTTATGGGATATAACAATACCACATAAGACTATAAGGAATCTATAAAGAGACAATAGGAATTCTCCAATCTCCAGCCTCCGTATTTAAGCCATCCTACTTATCACTATCTATATATATCCCCATACATGAGGATTTTTCAGGAAGTTTTAGACAAATCTGGCAATTTGGATAAAAATCTAATAATTGTTTGGAAGAAATCACAAGTATGAGAGGCTTAGAGACATACAGCTAAAGAGATGTCCAATGCCCTATATTTGCTGGTGCACAAAAATATGTCAAAGATGAAAACAGAGCTAGGTATAGGAGTTTTACATTCTACACTTCAAAGCTGCTCACATTTCATGAAATTTATGATCGAATTTTTACAAAGGTCAATTTTCATATCATTAGAGTCATACAGCGCTTATGCAGTAATAAATATCCTGATTGGAAACATTTCATCTTTGATATGTTTTTGATCAGCTTGTTGGAGATCTCTTTAGCTATACTGCCATGTTAATGAGAAAAGACTCATCTCAAATTTTTACGCAAATTTACTATTTGGTATCAAATGAAAGAAAAGGCAGTTCTACACCTAAATATGAAGCAAAAACGCCTCATTTCTAATAAAAAATACAATATTTTATCGAATAAAGGTTTTTCCAGTAACCTCATCAAGAAGTCAATCAACAGCATGGTAAAATTGAGAAGCGAACCTAAATGACTCTTGTCATATTTTAAAATTATACATACAAAATATTATGCTTATGCTTATCAGAGTTGTGGATGCACACTAGTAAACAAAATCTGCATGATATGTGCGAAGTATGAGATACTTGGTGTCCTGTTAATTTTTCCCAATATTTGGCATGGTGCCAAACTCACTAAAACAATAACAAAATGCTCCACACAGTATTTCTCATTTCCTTTCGGAAGGAAGAAAAGTCTACCTGAAGAGTAGGTCAATTATTTTATTAAAAAAATGACAAAAATTATAAGATTTTTGCAATTGAGCCTTATAACCACTCAATATTAACTTTAGATAAAATTCATACAGAGCTTCCTTTATTTCAAATTACAATAAATATTATTCCACAGGTAGAAATAACATAATTTCCGCTTAAGTTTTTTAATCATTGAAGCACACTATATAGGTAGGTACACTGTTTTTCTTTCAAAAACAAAATAGCCTATTTCACTCAACTGAACAAAAGTTTTTGATTTTTTTAGTTGTATATGTTTTTGGCTAAGTACATATGGAAAAAACTTACACAGACACACAATCTGTATATGCTTATAAGAAAAATTCTAAATGTGGGTGTTTTTTATTGGAATGACAGTGACTAACTTACATTAACAGTTTTTATTTTTGCTTAGTGTTTTTACTTTTTAGCATATTTTTTATTGTATTAATAAAGAAATTTGTTTGAAAGTTGATTTTTTTATAGCCTATACGTTACTGCGAATTTATAACTTCCTAAAAAAATTTTAAAGTGAGGGAGTTAGATTTGGTTCCTGTCTGTTTCCAATGTTATCCTTTAAGAACCCTTGTACTTGGAGGTTAAATTTTGAAAGAATTTATCTTACAGATGTAAATGCTGCTATCTCAGCTCCAGATTGTTTTTACTTATCAAGGCAGGTATAGACGTGAATTTACATTGAAAATTGTTTGAAGGTGAAGGGAACATGATTTCTTTTCCACTTAGGCAGGTTTTTTTTTACCAAGATTTTACTGTACTAACCTAACCAAAAAATAAGTGATCTGTAATGAGTCATTCTCAGTTAACAGTGATGAAGTTTGGCCAACCGACTGGAGCAGTACTCGACCAATCCTCCAGAACTTGCAAATATCATTTACCAAATTTTTGTAACAAATAACGCACTGGCCACTCCTAAGTCTTATATTTATACAGCCTTTGTGAATGTGTCCTAGTTTTACAGGATTTGACTCAAAACTTTGGAAACATGGGTTCAAATCCCAAAACCAAGCCAAAAAATAAGTAATTTGAAACAAATCTGTGGGGATTCATCTCATATAAGGTTAAGTGGCTCAGACTCCCAATGACAGTTACCACCACAAGGCTGGCAAATATTCATCTCAATGATGTTAAATCATAAGCACAAATTATGTTTGATTGTAATTACTTGCACATACATGCAAGTAATGTACGAGTACTAAATTGTGACCAGTCTCAACAATACAATGATGTTATAATTCCATACACAAACTGGCCTATCATTTCTCATCGCTATAAGAAATGACGCACTGGGCCATTTACACAAACATTATAATTACTATGTATGTGTGTTGGTGTGTGTGTAAATAAACCTGTATATAAATCATCCGAACTGGTTCTAAAATTTCCAGTGTTTACCCAGGTTTTGGCTTACCCATATGTTTACATATGAAAGGTTTAACATGCAAAATCTGTAGATTACCTTCTGTTGAGAATATCTTTTCATGACAAGGTATTCCACAGAATAACTTTCTGTAATCCGGAATGATGTTTGGCCATCTGACCATAGTGGTGCTTGACCAATCCCTTAATACTGACACACATCATGTACTTACTAAAGTTCTGTAACATCTAACACTGCATGACAACTTCCTGGGCCTGATACAGCTTTAGTAACTGTAGTTTAGGGTTTGGGTCTGAGGCTGGCAGACCTAGGTTCAAATCCCAGCTACTTTCCAAGCCCAAATCATTTGCCTATATTTGTGCTATAATATCTAGTAGTAGGTATTGCCCGCTCCCTGCGCCCTATTTGTATCCTTAATAGTTGAACAAGAATAGTAAAAAATAAAAATAAAAATTCTCCGAATGATATTGATATTATAAAGGCCACATTAATACTTCGTATGTGGGTATTTCTTCTGCCAACAGCCACTTTTCTTCCACTCCATTCGCTGTTCATCCAACGTAAATGGAAGACGAGTAAAATTTTAAAACAATAGGCCTACCTTTTTTTTTTCCAAAATAATTCCAATCGTCTGCCGACGAAGCCAAGTCGAGAAATCGCAGGCGCGGAAGAAAAGCTGGTGCCATTCCTAAGCAGAATTTATCTGAAGGCAATCACACGAAGTAATCTATGGTACTCGAACCGATCATTCCTTGAAAATAAGTTTAAAAAATAAAACAAAAACCCGTTAACGTATTACTCTTTATTTTTCACTCTCTCTCACACACAACACGCACACACACACACACTGTGTTCCTCTCTTGTGCATTACATGACAAGGGAGCATCGAGACGGTATGGAAAAGGATGGGGAACGATTGGTTAAAAAGATGATTTTCATTTAAAGCGGCTTATGGAAAACGTAAGCGCATTGTAAAATAGATACGAAACTAATTGGAGTACACGTTTTGGCAAACATACATGCTTACGATTACACGCACATACACATTAGTAGAAGATACGTTTGTACTTTAGTCTACTCTTGTAGGGGAGCCGCTCTGGAAAAAGCCATCTTTTGTGTTTTTGAATTACCCCATCGCAAGAACGTATTCTGTTTCACCCCTCGATCACCGCTCGTCGCGTTTTTGTTGTTGTTATTGCTGATGTTGATGTCGTTTTTATTGTTTTTGTTATTAGGTATTTTCTTACACTACCAGCCAAGGTAGTTGTCGATATTGTTAATGTTACTTGTCTACTTGAAATGAGTGCATTGATAAAAAAAAAAAGAAAAAAAGAAAAAAAAGAAACCCAGTTATTACTTACCTTATCCTTAGTGTGAGGATATTAATAATTATTGTTGTGACTGGGTTACAGACCAGTGCAAAAAAAAAATTCATAATCTTTCAAACTTTCGTAGTATCATCATGACTTAATAACATCGAAAAATAATATGTATCTATCTCAAAATAAAAAGCAGACTTTATTCATAAAACGTAGGTGAAAATCTCACGAGTTCTATTTTATACGAAAAGAATAATCGATTTTATAATTAATCTTGGTAAATGGTGGAAGAAAACTTGATTTTAGATTCCTTTCATTGGAATTATGTTTTTTTTCGTTTTTGTGTTTTTGTTTTTTCATGATTCATGAAAATATGTTTCAATCATAAGCGCAAATAGTGTTCATAATTTGGGGGGGGGGGTTTAATCCCTCCCTGATAACTGTAACGTATATTTTCGTCTATTTTTAGAAATGACGAACATATTCGTCCACACAGTTTCAAATACCAAAAATGTAGATATTTATCAACAATAATCATCTTATAACTCTTTATAAACAACCACTAAATTAAACGTATTCAATTTTATGAATATAGATATATCACCTGTATATTCATAACCTACTTGTGCCTGTCCCTCGAGTACTCGACGAGTCAGCACAACCCTATAATAACAACACCCTACCTCACTTAGCCTATCCGACACGTACGTTTTCATACCCTGAACAAGTATATAATCCCTCGATTCAGTGGAAGAAGACACAGTTCCTTGACTGCTACTTCTAAGTATCTGGAACCTCTCTAGTAGAAGTCTCTAGTGAACAGATAGTCTTGTCAACTGGATTGTGATTGTATATGTATAAATATTAACGTATTAATATATGTACTGTGATGTACAACTTATTATTCTATTAAATGTGTAAACTCACTCGTGTGTTTTAAAATATTATTGAGTCTCTATTACACGTTAAGGTCCACTATAGTTTGTGGATGATAAACTTGAATTATTTCAGAAGTATTACTGCTTTTTTAGTACGTGATGTTTCGTGTATGGTGTAACATCGAAAGTGGTTCTAATTAGGTACATTACCACCTCCTTTGGCCGTTACAATAACAAACTTATACCAATTGGTTGGTGCTTCGCCCATATACCCCCCTGAAATTCTTCACTGAATTCGGAATTCAACAGTCGTTAATGTTCATCTTAAAAAGAAAAGGCAATAAAACGTTTGTTAGTAAAAAACTTTACTCTCACTAGTGCAAAAAAAAACATCAGGCCCAACAGTAACAGCTCTACCAGAAAAAAGCAAGTTTTCAAAAATCAGTCAATTATAGGACCAAGATTGGTAGTAAATTTGTATAGATCTTGATTTGATCCGAATACTCGAAAAGTTGACAAAAAATAAAAAAATTATGACACTAATATCTATGTTAGGTTACTTTATTTTTCATATTATATATTCGAAAAAAAAAATATATAGTAGAAGAACCAAAAAATTTCTGTACTGCTTCAAAAGAAACTGAGTTGCAGTTATAGTCAAGTATACAGCCTGTATGCTGTATGCAAGTGAGAAGAGAGATCTTTGGTTCGATTCCACAAATGGGAGGGGATGAGTGGACAAATAGTTGTTTTAGACTGAAACAATTCTATATTAACTTTGAAAAATTGACCTTTTGCAACATTACAGATATACTTATAACTATTATCTCGAGGAAAAAAACGAATTAGTCTTAAAAAATCACACCAAGTAACAAATAACTGAAGAACAATTACTTCGATCAGTCAAAACCAAAATCAACAAAATTTAGCTACATTTTAAAAGCTATATGTGTAGACCAAACGAAATTTCAAAACTTTTGAAAGACAAATACTCAAATTAGAGCCATGAAACCTCCAAGCCAACATAAAATATCCTCAAGATATGAACCAAAGTATCAATTGCAACCAAAATAGGTAGTATGTCAGAATAGTCTATAGGTACCTAGCGAACATTTGTTCCAAATTTTGTTACTATCAATCAAAAATTACCTATTTTATTAGGCCACCAAAATCGGAGCAAAAATAGCTGTATCTGAAGCACCATCAAGTCAATCCGTACCAAATTCAAACAGTTTGATTCATGTCTTGGTACTAATGGTACTAATATTTGGTCCGAAATTTGTGACATCGAGCACAACTTGGTCCTTGTTAGCAAGAATTTTATACGTGCCTACACAATACGTATACATAAGTACATGCATAAATTAATGAATTTTGACTTTTGGCATCAAAGGTATGGTTGGGTGATGATACAAAAAAAGTACTGGGTCCTAGAGATGAATAATTTAAATGAGAAGATTTTCAACAAAAAACAAAATAGGTACCTAAAAAGTAAATATCATATTATAACTGTTGTATGTGTGCCATTATTATTTTTTTCTTGTAAAAATTTAAGGAGCTAAATATTCTCAAGTTCTCTACTTGCGCTTATTTGTGCTAATGGTTTTAGTTTCACTGCTCTAGTATTTTGTTTTCTTCTTTTGTGAAATAACTATAAAAAGAACAGCTACAGACTTTAATTTTGGTAAAGTGGGTGGGGTAGGTTATTCCAAAAAATGAAAACAGAGAAAATAATAAAAAAAAATTAGTAACTACCAACCTACATCTGTACTTAATGATATATTTTCTCTCATATAATTCACGTCAATATATATATCGTTACATTCCTTATAATCATCCACCTTATATCGTCATAATTTGTGCATGTGAACACTTATAGATCATAGCCATAATATAAGTTTACACAATGTCGTACCATATATCTCCATCTCTCGCACCAGACACTCCAATCTATCCGTTTTGTTCATCAAATAATGCCAGGTAAACATCTTTAGCTCCTTCTAACTAAGACGAGAACAACACATTTCTAAATATTTGTTCAATGGCAATTGTCTCCAGAACTAATAATTTATAATGTATTAGCAAATCGCCTCAGCTTCATTCATAACGTCAGTCTTAATTACGCATAGGTCTCAAATCGTATTAACCGACGTGACAATTCGGACATCGATTTTATGAATTTTCAAATTAACAAGATTAAGTACTTCTATTGTAATCATATGCAATATTGAGGGACTCGATAGTTAAGTTCCTATGTACGTACTTTAAATTAGTAGCTATTATAACTGTTCCTCGAAGTCAAGTATAAACGTGTGGTAATTTTGGTCGTTATTTTATGAGTCTACCAAATTTATTAATATTGCCATCACAAAACCCACGCACAAAAGAAATTAAAAATAAGCTTATGAAATACCTTGTTGTGAAAAAATATTCTCACCAGAAGGTAATCTATAAATTTTGCGTCTTCTACCACTTCATATGAAAACATATGGGTGAGCCAAAACATGGGCAAACACTGGTGATTTCAGAGCAGGTTTAGATGGTTTTGTAGCGTGCGGGCATTATTTCCTATCTTCTGTTATTTTTCTTTCTTATTTTCCGTTATTTTCCTTTCCTTTCTTTCTCATTTTCTTATGTTTAATTTAGACGGAGCTACTTACTGTTGGCTAGCAATCATACAGCTGGCCACCATTCTTTTTCTTGTTAAGCTGCTAACTTTTGTCCGCTTTGCTTTTCACTTTTGATTTTTACATCAAACTGTCAATATGTTCTTTTTGTGAGTGGCTACACACTCACTTAAGAATGAATTTATTTCTCATTCTGGATTCAAATTCATGAAGCCTGACCTTCAGAATGCGGTGATTGCTATTCCAATAATTTAAGTTGGCACCTCCATTCAAACTCTGGTAAAATGTATATCGTTTGTTATTTCCTTACAAATTCTAAAATGTTCTCTTGTTTATTCTTTTTCTTCCCGCCTAAGCATGTTCCATGCACTAAAGTTGTTCATGTTGAATCTCGATTATAAGGATAAATATTAGAATGTTCTAAATTTCTTAAAACCTCATTGAAGTGGAGTGTGTGTGGAGTATGTTATGAGCACCCAGTTCCCCTTTTTTCGGCAATTCCATTTTACGGTGAAATACAGCTTGTGCCACGAAAATTTTCATTCCCTGATCTGTTACTTGGAACAGTGCTTCCACTGTGTGTGCGCTTTTATTTAGACTTTTGCACACCACAGTTTATATACAGGCTTAATTATAAGCACACAGACACACATATGTAATAATTACGTACATTCGTGTGAAAAGATCAGTACATCATTTCTTGTATTCAGGGCCAGATTTAAGTATTTGAAGCCTGTAGGCCCGGTAATTTTTGGCGCCCTCTCCCGGTCAGTATCATACACCCCCAACCATTAGAAAAATTGAGAATTTATTTTTGAAATTTACTTTGAAAATAAATAAACTTTGAAAATGTATGGTCTAAGTAGACAGCCGAACCAATTATTATTTTGAAAAGCATTTAAATGATTATTTGATTAAAACGAGAAGGCAATTTACTATTTCTATAATAAAAATAGCTACGAATCGAATCACAAAATTCTATGTAGATACAAATTTAATGATAGGACATTTGTCGAATAGAAAGGCAAGTGGGCAATGTTGCCACCTAGAATAAAAATCTTACAAAGAAGCACAAAGATCAATCTACTTTATTAGAATTGACCTGATATTCAGATGTAGGGGTGGGGGTAAGTACGTTTTTCATTTCATTATCTCCTGAAAATTTTGGTACTATTTTTGGAAATTCATTTGTATATTATATATATATATCCCCTTTTGCGTTGAGTCCACTTACAGGCGTGATTTCGATCTGATAGTTTCAAAATTTGAAGCACATATTTGGATCCACCCAGGGACAAACCCTATTGTTTTTGGTCTGGATCGGACGCATGGTCCGTCTAGTAGGTCAGTTTTTATACATTTTTTATCAAACCATGTACATGTCGCAATTTTAAATCTATTGGCCTGAAATTTGGTATATGTACGTATTTTAGGACATGGGCAATACTTATCCATTTTCATATGGATAGACTTTACGGTACATCTGGTAGAAGCAATTTTGTTGCAATTTTAGCAGATTAATGGCTCTAAAAAGAGTAATTTATAAGCTATAGTTACAAAATAAATTTAAAACAGGTATTTATTTAAAGTATACCAAATATTCTTTCAAATTTGATTCTTATTGGTATTATAGTTCATTCCCTGGGGCTGTTAGAGAGACTAATTTTTCATGTTATCTTAATAAAAGTTGAAATTATCTTTCAATAGTTACAAAATTTTGTACAAACAGTATCTCTCGTAAAAAACAAGATATACCAATTTTGGTTTTAAATGGTCAATTTTTTCCCAAATTATTAGTTATTCAGTGTGATTTTATATTACTTAAAACATGCTTTTTCTTGTGAAGCTTGCTGAAATTTTTTTTTTGCGGGCACATTTTGGAAAATTTTGCGCCTCTAAAATTTTAAGCCCTAGGCCCGGGTATAGTGAGCCTATTGGTAAATCTGGCCCTGCTTGTATTGATAAGAAATGGCGGACCAGTTTGTGTATGGAATTGTGACATCATCGTTGTTGTTGAGATCGGTCCTGGTTTGGTACTCGTACATTACTTGCATGTATGTGTAAGTAATTATGATCAAGTGTAATTTGTGCAATTGGTTTAATGTCATAGAGACGAATATTTTCCAGCCTTGTAGCGGCAACTGTCATCGGGGATCCGAGCCCAATCACCTCATACAGAGCTCATATGATTTTTGGGATACCTGACACTGGCTCCTCCAAAGTGATCTTCAATTGCTGCTGAATTCAAGTGAAATGCGTGACTCCTTTCTTTTTCAGAATATGTCATATTATCCGAAACATTCTTCGTCTCATCCCCAACTGATGCCAAGGAAGTTCTTACCTTCAACATCCACTTTTGTCGCAACTTCTAGTGCCATCAAATAAATTTACTTTGTTCGCTGTAAAATCTCTCCGACTATTTCTTAATTATCGTCTAATAATTTTCGTAGGTAATTTAAAAGTGCCACGACCGACACCCTTTGCGCTGCCCCATCCACCCTCTTCCTTTCCTCCACACTTCAGACATAACGGTGCTGTGAATGGAACATACGTCAGGTAAGAGAAGTCAAATTTATTCAATATCATTTTCTTGTTTCGCTTCAGGTGTTAAAGCGAACTTTCTCCGTTTGAAAAGGAAAAGTTGTGTCGGAGCAGTCGAGGAAAGTTTTTAAGTTATGAAGAACGAAACACGCTCCGGCTCCCGATATAATATTAAAACGGATATACATTAAAAGGGTGGCCTTGTTAATAAGCGCGAATTGTAAGCTAAAGCTGCTATTGTAGCTAATTCACAATAACTTCTAATAAAGGCGGGAGTGCTGCTTAATTTAAGTCCTGTATTCATTTTGTGCAATCGAAAACACAGTTACAATCTTTGGTTCGCAGCGTAAATATAAAAGATTGCAATAATCGCTGAAAAATGAAATTAACTTTCTTCTGTTGCCACGTTAATTGTGTTCTTGATTTCATTTAAAGCATGAAAAAAAAAAAAAAAAAAAAGACATAAAAAAAATTATAAAAGAGGAAAAACGTATGCGGCAGAATTAATTTTCGATTGCTCTTGGCAAAAAAGATACTATAAGTTATCTTTTTTTTTTTTTCTCAAACATATGAATGAATGGAAGGGGGAGGTATCGTTTGAATAATTTAATAATAAAAGTCGCGCTAGTTTGGAAACTTTTCATTGAAAGAACAAATTGAAAATTCAATTCTGAAAAACTTGCAAGATGATAGAAAATCACTAGGGAGCTAATTATTCTGAGAAACAAGAACTTTCAAACCTTTCCCCCTTTAAAAGCTGATTTCCTAAAAGATTTTCTCAACGCGAAGTTTGAATTGCGGCTGTATTGAATTCTGCCCCAACTGTGACCCAATGAAAATAAAACTTAAAACATTGTGCCAGTAAAATCCACTTGGGACTTTGGATGAGAAAATGGAGCTGTAGTGCAAAACACAAATTTTGCAAGAGAAGACGTTAAAGAAAAGACAAATTTACAATCAATTTCTGTTATATTTAGAGACTAACACCATTCAAAACTGACTAATGTAAGGTAGATGTACCAAATATGGGGTACATTGCTTTAAAATTAAACTTAAATTTGAAGAATCAGTTTATATTAAACTTTTATGAAGGAATCAGGATCAATGGTCTTTGATGTTATTGTTTATAACATTAAAAAGTCTATGGAACCAATCTTTGATTTTACTTCCATGGATTTTTTTGACTCAACACTCAAAATAATGAAACCACAAAAGATATTCTCAAAATTTTGTAACCCCCTTTCCTAATATGGGGTATATAATTATATTCTAAACATATTCCATATACCTGATATAGGGTACCTGAAAATGTAAGCAAATCATAAAAATTAATTATTCTTTATCACGAAGGTTATAAATGCCACATACAACATTCTGATTCCATTATTTGTTGATTTAAACATAAATAATTAGTACCCATACCTGTGAAATTCGTTTTCTTATTTTGATGTAACAAAAGTAAAAAATTCAAAAGAACAGCAATAAAAATCAAAAAGAGAAAAATTCATTTTGGGTGTGTTATTTTGCCTGTTTTTGTGGATTAGTACAACATAAAGAACACTCTTTCTAACTATCTTAAATTTTTGTCCAACAGAATGCCTTAATAGTTTAAAAGATACAATGGTAGTCACCTCATATTTGGTCCATACTTTAACGTCATAAAAGTGTGGTAAAATAATGAGTTTTCACTCTTTTATGGATTACATCTTACCCGAGTATATTATTATTTGCGAGGAGTATTAATATCTCTAAATAAAATAATTTATCATCCACTCTCATATGGTGGAACTTAACTTTTCTGGGTTCAAACTTTAAGTAAATAATACAATCACAAAAAGTAATAGGACACTTTAATAAAATGATTCTTTTTACAATATAATATTAAGAACAGTGTTACTTCTAACAGAGTCTAAAACAAACTATGTCTATTCCATCGAAAATGGGAGTTTATAAGTATATATTTTCAGGGATACGTTTTTTTCATTGTGGTTAGTGTGAAATAGGTATATTGTGCAAAAAATTGATTTATGTAGTGGAGACTAGTCTGAATGTGGTCATCAGTACCATTAAGTATTTTCATTATGTAAACATCGATTTGTATACACATAAAGGAGGAATATGATGTAATGGAATGAAGGAAAATTGTTTATATTATTAAAAAAATTTTACCTGTGTATGAATATGTTTGTCTATATTATTTTTAGACAAATATATCCGTTACACATACCTCATTATTGGTACATATACCCAATAATATTTTAATTAATTTTCAGATTTTTTTTAACAGAATTCTTTAGTATTGAGAATTGATTAATCGAAAGAAAATAATCAAAAACAATCAATCTTTGAGTTTTCCAAAGTCATTTGATTAATCGAATAATTTCATAGAATAATTGATTATTTTTCAATTTTTTAAAGTGTTTAAAAAAAATATCCAGCACAGCAATGCTTTGTTAAAAAACCAAGTTTTCTCAATATTTATATCGATAGCGATGGGTATTTACATCGATAGTTAACGATACATCAATATTTCATTGCTAATCTCAGCTTCAGAAATTACAAAAAAATTATCGACATTTATCCATATCTTTAACAAAAATATCGATTTATCAATGTTTTATCTCTAAAAATCGCTTTTCCCAAGATTTTTTGTTTCCAGTTTTCTCAGGAACTTCTGAACCGATAAGCACCAAACTTCTTGCACACCTGCTCCCATACAATAGCTATCTTTCGTAAAAATTTCAGCCCTATCATCTGTTGGGTAGTTCTTTCAAAACCACGAACACAAAATTTTTTCTAGAAATTTTTCTTCTCAAATTTTCTTGGAAACTACTGAATTATTAGGCACCAAATTTCTAAGAAACTTGCACCAATATAAGAAAATTCTATCAAGAAAATTTTATCCCAAACCATTTTTTCATTTTCTCAGAATCCCAGAAAAACGACTTTTCCATGAATTTTTTGTTTTTCAGTTTTCTCAGAAACTAACAAACTAATAGGCAAAAAACTTCTCTCAGTATTGCCCGAATATAAAAATTATCTCTTGTAAAAATTTCAGCCTTATCCACTTGGTAGTTTTCTCAAAACTATGAACACAAACTTTTGCGTGATATATACATATAAAAAAAATTAGGTCAAAATGAAAAAATGGTATCAAGTGTTTTCTTTTCTCATGAAGAAGATAATTTTCATCATCCGCACCCCTAATTATTTTGTGAGGTCAATTTTAACATTCCATTTGGAAGCAAACTGGGTAAAAAGAAATACGATGCAATATCCAATTTCACATTTCCATTAACTCTTATCGGAGGCATCTCATTTACTGCTGGGAATTGTTTAATCGATAGAAAGAAATTGAAAACAATTGATCTTTAGATTATTTCAAAATCATTTGATTAATTGATTACATTATTATTTTTATTATTTTAGTCTCAATTATGATTACTAAGAAAATCGTAATTGAAATAATCAGTTTTTCCAACACTAGAATTCCTGCCACATAAATGGAATATGAGACCGTGGACATCAGGGACATACAGCTAAAAAGATGTCCAACACTCCATATGAGTTGTGGTTTTAAAATATGTAAAAAATAGAAAAGAAGCAATTTAAGTTGTACAATCTGCGCAATCCAAAGCTGCGCATATTTCATTGTCAAAATAGAAATCTCCATACCAATACATACCCACAATCAAATTACTACACATACATACTAAGTAATATATCCCTGATAGATATCCAGTTCCTAACATCATGGATTTTAATGCCAATATGAAAGGCAAAACGCTTTTTTCAAAAATTGACATAAACTGGGCGTTTCATCACATACCTGTAGCCGAAAAAGATATACCAAAAACAGCACTAATTACACCCTTTGGGCTGTTTGAATACATAAGAATGCCATTTGGACTCCGCAATGCGGCACAAACATTCCAACGATTTATCAATGGATTGTTAGGAGACTTGCCCTTCACGTATGCTTATATTGACGATATCTGCATATGCTCTGCCGGTGATGAGAAACAGCATGAGAAAAATGTTAGAATATTAATCCAGCGCCTTAACGCTGCCAGTCTAACAGTAAATCCAACTAAATGCGAATACGCTGAACCTGAGATTGATTTCCTCGGCTATACTATCTCCACCAATGGCATATCTCCACAGAAGACCAGGATTAAGACAATATTGGAGTTCCCGAAACATTCCAACGTATCTGAACTCAGAAGATTCTTGGGAATGGTGAACTTCTACAGACGTTGCATGAAAAATGCAGCAGCTGAACAAGCCAAGCTGTTTGCATTAATTAAGACGAACAAGAAAAAAGATAAAACCCCGATTGTTTGGGACGATGACATCGAAAAGGCCTTTGAAAATGTCAAAAACTTGCTGGCAAATGCAACTATGTTGGCTCACCCAGACAACAGTCTGCCATTGTGTATTGCTACCGATGCCTCTGACTTCGCAATAGGTGCAACCTTGTACCAAATCAAGGATAAGTCAAATCAACCACTTGCATTTTTCTCTAGAAAGCTCTCTACAACCGAGTGAAATTACAGTACCTATGACAGGGAATTACTCGGAATTTTTGCTGCTATAAAGCATTTCAGACACCATGTTGAAGGGAGACAGTTTACTGTATATACAGATCACTGTCCTCTCATACATGCTTTTACACAAAAAACCGAGCCAGCCTCACCCAGGTGGACTAGACAGTTGGATTTTGTTGGACAATTCACCACAAACATCCAACATATCGACGGAGAGTCAAATGCCTCTGCAGATGCTCTCAGTCGTATAGAAGCTGTCCCATCTCCTGCTCAGCTTCCCTACTCTGATATTGCCAATGATCAGTTAGTAGATGAGGAACTGATAGACCTAATAGCCAATGAGCAAACAGGCCTAAAGCTGATGCAGAGAAAAATCCCCGATACTAACGTCCTACTAACTTGCGACGTAAGTACAGGCAAGGATAGGCCATTCTTGCTGAAAAAATATAGAAAAATGGCATTCGATGGTGTGCACAACCTATCGCACACAGGACCCAAAGGTACTGCAAATCTAGTAGCATCCCGCTTTGTTTGGCCGATGATGAAATCTGACTGCCATAAATGGGCTCGAAGATGTCTGAACTGTCAAGAGTCCAAGGTAGGATGACATACAAAATCGCCACTCAAAAGATTTAAGACCACACAGCGATTCAAACAAATACATATAGATTTGGTTGGTCCATTACCACCATCTAAAGGGCACAGATACCTGTTTACAATGGTTGATCGTGTAACGAAATGGCCAGAAGCAATTCCCCTGACAGAAATGTCAGCCATAACAATAGCCAATGAGCTGTACAAAAATTGGATTGCTTGTTTTGGTGTTCTGGAAGTCATTGTCACTGACCAAGGACACCAATTTGAAAGCTCCATCTTTCAGGAGCTAGCCAAAAGGTTGGGAGTTAAATACTCCCACACCACTGCCTAGCACCCACAAGCCAATGGCATAGTAGAAAGGTGGCATAGAGCTTTAAAAAGTTCAATAATGGCAGTTGATAACACAAGTTGGGTTGAAGCATTACCAACCATCTTGTTAGGCCTTCATTCAGCACTCCAGACTGACTCAGGGTATTCTGCTGCGCAACTAGCGCTAGACGAGGAGCTCCGCCTACCAGGGGATTTTTTCACCAATTCAAAAGAAATAAGCCCCGAAACAATGGTGCAGCAAATATGCACCGATGCAAACAACTTCCTTAAACAGGCAGCTCCACATGGTCAGTCTAAGATCTATGTCTCGAGACATCTGGCCCAGACCTCACACATCTTTGTCCGAGAACACAAGATGAAAATAGGACTGAGTAAACCATACGTCGGCCCATTTAAAGTGGTGTCATGTAATGAAAAGAACTTCGTGATACTCGTTGGAGGTCAGGAAAAAACAGTCTCCATTGATAGACTTAAACCTGCCTTCATACTCAATAACAATGCCAAGGAAATAAGAAAGACAAATGAGAAAATTGAGAAAACTCAGACTAAATCACAAGACCTCACAAATTCACAACAGGTTGATAATGAATTAGTCGAATCAAAAAATTCACAGGAAAACATAATAAAAAATGAAAATAAAACAAATAATTCACAAACAGACGAATATAAAAATATAACAAATAAAAATAAAATCATAAAAAAAGTCAGATTCAATGACGACGTTAAATATAACGAATACAACCCTGACAAGGCAATAATTACCCGAAAAAGAGGTAGGCCTAAGGGAAGTAGGAAATTAAAAAATCAAATAGTAACCCGTAGGTCTGAACGATTAAAGCACACAAGAAAATAAAAAGTTTCTAAACAAATTAGGTCAAAAAAGTCGCTCAAATCATACGCCATTAATTCTTAGCCTAAATAATGTTTGCCAAAATCAGTTGCTCGAATCATACGTGGCAACTGAATAAAATTTTTTCACCATCAGATCGCTCGAATTATACGTGGCGATCAATAAAATAAATCCCCAATAAAAATAAAATTTTTCCATCAAAAAAAAAAATCCAAAAAAATCAAATTAAAGTTCAGCCGGTCACAGGATTTGAACCCATACCACGCGACGTTTTCTAAACTCTGGGATTATCAAAAAATAAAATAAATAAAAATTTTACAAGTAGAAATCATCCATGCAATTAAGAAAAACAAAAATACACTCCCACACAATAGGCAAATGTGCAATTGCAATGAAACATACCCTTATCATCAGATACGGAGATAAAACCAATTCTAGGCTAAATGTACAATACCTAAACACTCGACGCATTATCTTGTGCGCATCTTTGTCAGACTAGGGAAATCAAATTGACACAGTGCACATAATTTTTCTTGCACTTATTTCATTAGCCTAATTGAATGTCGTCTCGACAACTTGTCTTTTCGTGACTTCTTTTCTATGCTTTTTCTTCTACATTTTTTCCAAATAATATTTCAAACTTTACTGTTCACTGTTTTCTCTCCTTTAATTCTTCTCTCGTTTTTTGAAACCTATTTCGCTTGGAAATTTCGGCGACTTTTCCCAAATGACATCAACCCCGAACAAAGGTCTACCCGATCAGACCAATGAAACGGCTATTTTGCCTATGGTGACATTGCCTCCCGCTCAATCCGAGGAAGACATGCTTGACAAAGATGAGGTAAATGCTGAACGTCTTTCTGAGGAAATGCGTAGGCTTTGCATCATCGAACATCAAGCAGACTTGGATGCTGTGGAGCAGGAACTTCTTGGCACTCCACCATTACCACCTGTCACATCCACATCACGTGACATGGGAAATTTTAAACCCCAAAATACAATTTATCCACCACCCCCACCAGCAAATCAACAACCATTGGCTTCGGCCATGGATATTGGTACACCTGATAGGCGTGAAGATCAATCGGTACCTAATTCTTCACCGATACCTAGGGCCCAATTGCCCATCATGCCACCTCCTCCTCTGGCACCCTTGGCCCCTTTGGCCAATTTGCCTTATATGGCACCTTACCCGTCTCAAATACCTATCAATGAGTGGATGCCTCCACCTCCCTACCCACCAGCGCCATACAACTACTACCATCCTACTTGTTTTCCAAACCACCCTCGAAATACTTACCATCCCTACCAACCACCATCTCGTAACAACCATAATTGTGGAAATGGTCATCCCCGTAGACGTAGGGGACAAAACTCTCACCAGCAATATCATGCTAGGCGTTTAGCTCTTTTCAAGGAGTATCGTAAGGCCGGCTCTGCAATTGGCCGTGCCATAGGCGACTGGGAGGATTTTAGCAGGGAGAAGAAGGAGAGGGATAGACAGCAGTAAATCCCCCCAATATTGTGGTTTTTACCATTCGTATACACTCATTAGGGGGGGAGTGCTGTGAGGATTCACCCCGTAGGGATTTGAGGCTCGGCCTCCGTCGACAGACGTTCGCCCCGGTCCATCACCGGTGGCCACTAACAGTCTACGGACTTTAAAAAAATACGTAGGCGTGGCCAAACAGAGCTACGTATATTCGTACTCTGTTTAGCCACTAACCTAGCGCCGTTACATAGGCTAAACGGACAAACTACATAATACATCAAATGTAGATTCGTTCTCTGTTTAGCCGATGTATATTACGACACTGCGGCTAACGACGCGGCGTTTGGCAGATGGTGTGGAGTGGCAAGAGGTTTGTTCTTTGCCACTCACTGACACGGTGCGCGGGTACACCCGTATATACCCGCACACACATTACAATAAATTGCCAGTACACGATTCTCTCCAATAAAAGGGTTGGCACCCTCTTACCACTGTAAGTTGAGAGAGAACACGCAACACAGCCGACGCCATCAATATTGGTCAAGGCAACCTTCTGGTGGGTATTAGCCAATACCCACACAGAAATTGAAATTTTATCTGCTTAATCTGGTAATCATCCTCCATTATTGTGGCAAGTTTCAGAATTTTTGAAAAATTGGCCATTTAAAATTTTTTAAAGTTTGTTTTGCACAAATATGAAAATTGAAATTAAAAATTAAAAATTACTCAAAATTAGACTACTATAGATACATAGCTGAAATTTTGCGTAAATAATCGAGTAACCCACTTCTACAAGAGTGCAAAATTGCGACTTTCTATCTCTTTTTTTCAAATTTTTACATTTGAATGTTTGGGTTGCTCGATTTTTGGGTCACTCTGTATATTGAAAACAGATCTTTGCTAACTGGCAATAAATTATCAAAAGAAAAAATAAAAGTGAAGAAATTATATTCACCAGACTTCGACTTGGTTAAACTCGCCTGACTCGCTCTTTTCTCTTTCTAATGACTAACCTGATTCCTTTTGATATTAACTCTTTAATACAATTCATCATCTTATTTGACCAAACCTCTTTCAATAACTTCACGTATGCTATCTTATTTAAGAAATAAAACTTGACAGTGATGCTGATTATTAATCAATTTAATTTAATAATCGATTTAATCAAATAATTGATTATTTGCACCAATTACTAAATCAATTTTTTCAATTGGTTATTTCCTCCGATTAATCGCAATCGATTACTGGGTTTTGTCAAAAATAATCGAAAATAATCGGTACGTGGCAATCAGCATATGATTATTATAAATTTCACTGATTAGTGATTATCAGTAAAAAATAAACTATTCACAAATGTCAATTACCAATCTTATACTAATAATTTGTGAAGTGTGATCTGAAAAAATTTGTAAGATTGCTTTCATATCGAAATTTTGGCGGCATTATACTAAGTTAAATCACTGTGAAATAATAATGCCTAATATTAATCGATTTAATCAAATAATTGATTATTTTCACCAATTAAATTGATTTTTTTTAAATCGATTATTTCCTCCAATCAGTCGAAATTGATTGTTTGGTTTTGTCAAAAATAATCGAAAATAATTGGTACTTGGCAATCGGCATTTGATTTTAGGAAAAATATCTTGGTAGGATAATGTAGAGTTAGGTGAAATTCATTACTTCCCAACTGTGTACGCAGGATTTGTCTGAGAGGAAAGTGGCTTTGTGGAAAATTCATCCAACTTTTCATAAATTTTGAAGTGTCGTGAGACAAAATTTTTGAGAAATTTTAAACTGACGGAATTTGAGAAACACTGAAAAAAAAAAAAATGAGCTCCGCTAGGGATTCATAAAGGATTGATGTTTAAACATAATAATGTGGTAGTGAGTGTGCCCACGCACACAACAACCCAGCTACACGCCAACTAACACACACAAACAAGAGTTACAATATTATCAGATACACGAGTTACGCAAATCTGACAATATTGTAATTCTCATTTTAACCCCAATTGTAGACCGAGTGCTAAGATGTTTATACATCAAAAAATTAACGAACAGTATGAAAATTAATAGAAAAAATTAATTGTAAGTAGGCAATACCAAAATTGACAGAAACTTGAAATTAATAGAAATTTTTTCTACTTTTTATACACTTTTATCGCAGATATTAACGCAATAATATGTAACGTAGTTCTTGTCCTAATATCTATCTGGGGGTATTAAAATCAGGTGTGGTATTTATTAGTTCTCCCTTATCAACATGCTTGCTTTTTCAACGCAAGTTTCATCATTTACCTTCAATCATCCGATGGCATCATGATAAGTATCCTATCATATGAAGTATCCCATGTTTAAGTTGCATCGGGGATAAACATTTTTTTGTGACTATTTTTTTTTAATTTTTATTTTTTTCAAGTTATAAAAGCTTTTTTTTTAAACGTGTTTTTTGAACCAAAACTTATTAAGTGATAACGCCCTCCTGCGGAATATTTTACTGCCTACAAAATACTGATCGTGTCACATTGGCCTGAAACTGCACAACACAATTTTTCAAACTTTGAAAAATTGCTGTAACTAGACACTACAATAATCCCGGTACGCCACACTTATCATTATCACCGACGGATTATGACACGTAGATTTCAACGTTATTATTTACTTCGTCGAGTACCTTCGTAGGCTACATTTGACATTTAGAAATTATGCAAATTCTTGAAACATTACCTACACGAATAGACCTATACCTATACATACATCTGGGTGACCGATTTTATTAAGACGATGACTAAATTGACCGACATGGTTTAAGATAAGTCAATTCTGCAGTTTCAGCGCCTTAGTCCTTCTCATACGAACGAAACTTTTTCACAACAATCAATACTTACCTAGTATTATAAATAATGAAGAGATAAAAGATTAATGATGTATAAGGACATATCGAACATCAAAAACATCAAACTATAAGTAAATGAAATGAGAACGTGAAAAGATGCGAATGAGAACAGCAGCAACGTTTCAATTCGCCGAGGGTGTAAGTCTGTACGAAAAAGAAAAAGACAAGAAATGCATAAAAAAAAAAAAAAAAAAAAAAGAGGGAAAAAACGTGTAGCCTACGTGTAAAATCAGTAAATAAGCGGAAAAGAATTGAGGGCGAAAATATGGGTGTTATTTTATTATCGGGACACCACACCGCTAAGGGATGATTTTGGATTGGCGGAACGGGTGCCCAATTACCCCTTCTTTATCGGCTGCTATAAATGCGGAATCATTTTAGACGGCTTCTTTTACAAACGGGGGCAAAATGCTGAAGGGTGGGATTTATTTTTCGTGTATAACCACCATTTACTTTTCTCAGCTCTCGTCAAACGGAATTATATTATACGCTTCTTCTAATCATTTTATTTTTATTTATTTATTTATTTATTTTTTTTTTTTACGTGCACACAAGCACGTAGGCTACATACCTGTCCAGTAACGATATAATTATAAATGATTGCATTTCATTTACCCGTTCTTATTGAAAAAGAAAAAAAAGTTATTTAATTTTTCTAAGTTCGTTATTTATACCTTTCGTGAAGTTGTAGCATTTAATTGATATTAATGAATATTAGTTACTTTTTTTTTTTTTGGTTCTGTTTTTTTCTTTAAACTTAAGTGCAAATATTGATTTTTTTTTTTGTTCTTTTTTTCTTATTTTATATTTGCGTGTGTAATTTTTGTAAATTTTTGCCCGAATGGATAAAAATGAGAATCTGACGTCTTCTTTCAAAAGTGTGTACAGCATCGATCAAATATTGGGAACCACCATGGACAAAACATCTAAAGGTAGGTGCATTCTATCTGTATCGTATATTATGCAGTTTGCTGAAAGTGGCAAAATTGTACAACCAAGTGGTATTCTTCAAATAAAGTATTAATTCTACACTGCATGGTGTAGACACACTAGTACAATGCACGCACGCCTAACATATTATTCCTTCTCATTACACGTTTATCTGTAAATTCATGCGGTAAGAATAATAAAGAATACCTAACTAAGAGACGTATTGACGCGTGACAGGGGTAGCTACATCCACCCCTTAATGGGGAATCTGTTTTTTAGTTTCTACCATTTAATCTTCTACAAAGTTGATTTCATCATTTAAATTTTGAAATTCAGGTAATTATTTCAGTTCCGACTGGAACACTGTCGGTTAGTGAAATATTTTTAACTACTAAAGTCAAAATTCAGTTGTTACTATATCGACTAGACTAAAGGCATAAGCCAATAGGTAAGCCCGCAAGGCTATTTCAGTTAGAAGTGCACTGAAGGAAAATAATCAAATATTAATCAAATACATGATATGTACCTACTACAGACGAGTTGTCGCAAGAAATAGGTGCACAGGAATTGAACTGTTTTTGTTTTCAGTTAGAGTGAACTTAAATTTAAGTTGAAGTGATTAATAGGTCTCCGACTGATTGAGGATGCTATTTCGTTATCAGAAGCATTTATTATATTGTACCCGAGTAATACCAAATATCCTATTTTTGATCTACGAACATGTGCTTAAGTGAAATAAGTGTCACAAACCATTAGGGTTCATAACACTGACAAGGAGAACACATTTATCGAGTGAACAATCCGAAAACGATTGAAATTACTAGATATTCCAATTGTTGAAATCATCCCCAATGAAATCGTCAGTGTTTTCGTTCGGTGATTTCGTAATAAAATGAAAAACTGAATTAGTATTTCATGAAACGAATCGTGACGAACATACGGGAGTATTGACCTTCGATGGTGTATCTTTCGTGGAAAATAAATTTGGAAAATGGAATTTCAATAAAAAAATCAGATACATTATTTCATTCGACAGAGTTAACAACTGTGAATATTAAAGTTACTATAGACAGCAGCAGACATTGCTGAACATATTGGTAAGTAAATTTCAAAACTTATTTTAGACAATTTCAGTTGTCTATAGTCTTGCAGTTTCGACGTACCTACAGTGAAACCTGATTGTAGTTGAAAATAAATATGCCTAATTCATAAAATTTTGTTTTAATAAAATCAATATATCTAATCACTCGATACTTTGCACACATTATATTATTTTACTTTATTTATTCTTAAAAATAATACGTAAATACTAAAAATGGAATAAATATACGGGAAAATGATTAGCCTACCACTAAATTTTTCATATTTTTTCGTTTCATCATTTTAGTAGGGTAAATGTACCGATTTTGGGGTACCATTGTTTCTCTCAAACTATTAATGTAGACTGCCAAAAAAAAAATTAAAGTTGGTTAGTAAAACTGTTCTATTGTACCAGGCCACAAGAGAATTCGAAAGGACACGCCTAAAATGAGTTTTTCACTTTTTAAAATTTTTTATCACCGTTCTCATAAAGTTTATGAAATTTTTCATAATTTTTGAACAAAATACTAATTTACCTTTTCAAATATGATCAATATGAACAGAATATTTGCATATTTGGCTTCTATTTTGAGGTATTGTCAATCCTTTAAGTTGATTCAGTCAATTTTAGTAATTTATTTTTGTCACATCAACATTAAGAGGACGAATTTAATAGGTATGGGTACTAATTATTTATGTTTAAATCAACAAATAGTGGAATCAGAATGTTGTATGTGGCCTTTGTAACCGTCGTGAGAAAGAATAATTAATTTTTATGACTTTAATTTTGATGTTCTGCATACATTTTTAGGTACCCCATGTTAGGAAAAAGGGTTACCCTATTTTGGGAACATCTCGAATGGAGTCATTATTTTGAGTCATGAGACAAAAGGTTCGCATAAAATCAAAGATTGGTTCCATAGATTTTTCATGTTACAAACAATAACATCAAGGACCATTGATCCTGATTCCGCCACAAATTTTAATTTAGAATGATTTTACATATTTATGTGAAATTTTAAAATTACTTACCCAATAATTATTCAGTACCTACGTTCGTCCTAAATGCCTCGCGGATCTCATATATGAAATCCTTTTGCATAGAAAACCGTAAAAAAGACTGGCAAGACAGAATTTTTATTTGACAACTCTATAACTTTTGATTATGGATCAAATAATTATTAGGCTATTATTATTTTATGTGATTTTCTCTAAAACTTTGCACGAAATTAAAAATTACAGTAACAAGAAATGGCAAGTATAAACAAGTATAATAATACTGAAGTATATAGGTGATATGAGAGTGTTAGACTCTATATTTATCGTTATCTGATAGTAATATTCGAATAAAAACTATACAGTGTTGCAAAAAAACAAACCTATAAGCCTTGCATTCTTCAAATAACTATTTTTGTCTCTAATATCACTATCATTCAGACTCCCTCGACTCGACAATTATTTATTTTGCGACCAAGTATTCAAACGAATTTCTTAAATTTTCAATCGTTAGCTGGCAATCAAAGTCAGATTACTTATCTGTTCGAGACATTTTACGTTTACGTTAAGTGATGTTCTGGCCTTTATTGATAATCCATTGTTGTCGTGCATCGCTTAGCCAATGAACCATTAAAACAACAAATTATTTTTTTGGGTGGGGTTTCTTCGCTGTTATTCATATTCCGCCTGGCATTTTAAAGCTGCTACAAACTTATGAATTCAAATTGTGTTTCTGTATGTTTTTTGTAACTGTGTTTATCACAAAATTGTTGTTAGCTAAAATATCGAATAATTAATTTGATTAAGTTCGTATTCGATAAATGTTTGTGTTAAAAAGTAGCTGCAGTACAAAAGTAGCTAGGCGTACAATAGTTAGCTTCTTTAAGAGAATCTAATTGAAGGCAAAGAGAAGTTATAGTTTCTTAGCTGGCATCTTTCGAAAGAAAACATTCTCTTACCAGCAAAGCATGTTACTTAAATGTTTACTAGTACAAGAGTGAAGTAGGTACTAGTTATCTAGGTTAGCTTATTAGTATGTGGGTATGTAAATCCTACAGGCATGGTTTTTTTACATATATCAACGTTTAAAATGATTGTAAGAGAGGATTTTAAAGATAAGTTCTATCACAGGTATCCAGTCATCCGAAAATCTACATTTGCATCTGCATCTTGGATAGCTTGAGTGTGTATGCAGTATGTACCATGACCAAGAAGGAAGAACCTAAAAAAGATGTTAAAAAGTTATTTACTTTTTTCCTCGATGTTTCAAAAGATTTAACCATATTAGGCTAACATTTTGCCCACACTCTAGTTCAACAGTTATCAACCTTTTCTTCTTGGCGACACACCTGAAGAGCTCCTAATTCTCAAACACACATTACACGCCATTAGAAACAAGTTTCATAAAAGTTCTGAACATCGCATCCAGAGACATACAGCTAAAGAGATGTTCAATGCTTCGTATGCGCTTTGTTTTAAAAATATGTGAAATAAACAATTCAGGTTATATGTTCTGCACACCTAAAACCGCACATATTTCATTGTCAAAACAGACATCTCTACACCAATACACACACACTATCAAGCTACGATACATGCGCAGCAACAAGTATTGGAATTTGAAATGTTCCAACAACATTCTTTCTTCGATGTGTTCTTGATCAAATGTTGGACATCTCTTTAGCTATATGTCTATAATTGTACCACGCTGGCTGAGAACCTCTGAAGGCAGTTTATAATTTTTTTTTAAATTTTTGTTTATGATTGGTTTTGGTTATGTATCTATTCTGTACCCAAAAAACGAAGCACATATTTTGATGTCGATGTAAAGGGAGGTGGAATATCATAATCCAGTGGCATTAGTCTACCAAGTATTCAATTTTCAATCATATACTGCAGAACTAAGATAACCTAAACCAATACACCGCCATTTTAGGTTGACAATAAACCACTGGCCAGTCTCAAACTTGCAACCTTTAGACTGAGAAGCTGAGAGCCTTACCACTGAGTCATGCATTCCCCTAATACATACTTTTAAAACTCTTGTACTGTTTTCCCTTATTCCATGAAATCAGGGAAATTGAAAAAAGGTCATTCAAGCAGATAAAAATTGAGATAAAACTTTTATAGCAAATGAAATTGAGGGTAAAATACCACATAATATTGGTTTATTGATATCCACAAAATAATTCTGAAGCTGTTTAGGAAGCAATCTTACCTATGAGCCTGCCAGTGTAAGTTTTAACACATTTGAGAAGTATAAATTGGCAATCAAATGGAATAATGCGTACCTAACTCATGGTATGAGGAGGTACCTACGCTTTGTAATACAAAAATTTCACCGATAATTGAAAAGTAGTTGTACACACTGATTATTAAACTGATCAGACCTGGAATACATTTTCTTAAATCCAAGGTATTTTAAATACATACTTATCCAGGAAACCATTCGGTACCATTATGTAGAATTATTTTGAAGCTGCGCAGTGTGTGCTATGCAAATGGATTGTAGTACTTTAGACACCATGTGATACTACATAATTATGATACTATCATAAATTGGGCTGTGTATGAATGATATAGTGATAAGCAGTGAGTGCTATATAGGTACTATAAAGCGTTATATTTTTTGATGGATATAAAAAATATAATGTGCTGTGTATTTTGTATTACAGTGGAATGTTTAGTAAGAGCTGAAGCGTTTTAGGTAATCCATACTATAGTGAGCTGTACAGCAGTTAGAATTCACCGCAGTTAGGTAGGTTACATTTTCAGTCATTTCTTTTGGTACCAACTCTTTGCGATTTAATTTTTTATCACACAATCAACGCATAAGATAGGAGTGCACCTAACCCTTCCATTAATTCAATTAAAATGACTTGCAACTAAGGAAATTATTACAAGGTATATCTTAACTAGGTATTGTACATAACTTATATCCGAGTACCTACCCAGCTAGAAATTAAACAAAATGCTATGCAAAACAAAATACATTCACTAACATAACATAAGTACTGGATGGTGTGTTTATTACACAATATATTTTATATTATTCATTATTTTGTAGTTACTATTTACCTAAGTATTACTATGAATCCCACTGGAAACACTGTATAACAACTCTGAATTTTACACTCCACAACACACTCCACTTGTAGTTGGTATGAAATAGGTATGCAGGACATAATATTAGGCAGCAAATACTACTCATTATCACGTAGTCTAGTATGCTTTCCAGAGTATTGTCTACTTATTGAATAACTGATACTGTTTAGAACTGAAATAGTTCAACACAGTGCTACCTATTAGGGCTTGTAACCAAAACCATATTCCGAAAAGTAGTTAACTGCTAAAAACCTTTAAAAAATTGACAACATTGATTTGGAAACCTATAATTAAAACAATACCATTTTACTTGTAACAAATTACCAATAACCAATTTCGAAAAAATTTTGAAACCATTAACTGGAACAAAAACCAGAAATATTTTATTTTATTGGTTTTTCAAAAATATAGATATTATCAATTATTTTTTTTTAAATTACAAATTATTTTCTGTAAAATTATTTCCTGTAAAATTATTTCTAACCAATAACTAGAGGACTAATCAGTAACCATTACAGCACTTTATTGGTTTCCAACAACCTATAACCACAAAAACATTTTGGTCGCAAGCCTTATTACGTAGCGATTTCCTTGCTAGGTAGTACACTACTTCCTAATTGGTTTGACAACACTGCAACTGAGAATAGAATAGTACAGTGTACTGTAGTAAGTTATTATTGTTCGCATCATATGTATAAAAGTATGTAGGTATCTTTTACTGGGGCTGGTAACTACAACCGTAACTAGAACAATAACCACAAGAAATCTAAACAAACTGAAAACATTGATTTGGGAAGAAATAACCAAAACAAAAATATTGTACGTAAATAATAACCAATTTCCACAAAATTCTGAAACCATTAACTGGAACAATCAGAAAAAATAGGGTTTTATTGATTTTTCCTGAACATTGACATTATCGATTATTTTTCAAAAATTAGGGTAAGGTTGCCAAAATCTTACAACTTTTCAATTTAGCTGCCCATAATGAAAAAAATAATATTTTTAGAATCCCTAATAATATATTTTCTGATTTTTATAACCTTACTTCATGTTTTCATTCGCACTAGCCTCAGTCAAATATTGTCAAAATTATAGCTGATTTTATCAACAAACTTCGAATGGTACAATTTAGGCAACTATAGTTTCCTAAAAAATTGTACAGTCATTTTCCTAAATCGTACCTGCGATATTTTTAAAATTTTTGTATTTTATTTTATTGTTTTTGGTTTTATTTTATTTTTATTTTTCACCATATTTTTGGGGGTTTATTTAATAAATACGTTGCAGTAGACTAGTCCTTGATGTTTTGAAATACTTACATAACAACAAACATTGGTACGAATTAGGAAATTCATCACCTTTAACAGTGATACAATTTAGGAAACAGTGTTCACTTCCAATAAAATTTAAATTTTCCATCTTCAAACTGTAATTTTAATTAAAATTTTCTGAAAATATGATAAAGAAAGTTTTAAATTCCACTAAATCAACAAATTTGAAATCTGAAACATTTTTTTCTAGCCTAAGCTTATTAAAACAATGTAATTGTCAAATTATTCATTCTTTGGTATGCTTTTTTTTTATAAGCTTGTAAAGAGGAGGAAAATGAGTATATTGAGAAAATTTTTGGTTCTCTTGTCATTATTATTGTATTTAGCTTCATTATCCACCACATAGATCAGTAATCGACTCTCCTATTTTTTGAATATCATCATTGGTACGATTTAGGAAACAGTTTGATTTTAGTAACCTTATCCTACCGATTATTTCTTGAAAAATTATCGATTGTTAATAATTTAACAAGGAGAAAATTTATTTTTTGTCAGCACGTTTCCATGAATTATGTCTGGACTAATAACCAGAAGAGAGTCGTTTTCGCTAACCAGAATAATAACTACCGAGTTAAACAAATGCGTACATTTTTAACCAATATACACAAACGATAACCGATATAGCTCATTATTTGTTCCTTGTAATCAACAACTTATCTATTATTGCAGTTAACGTAATCTTATTGTCATTACGGTCGCAAACACGAATGAAAAGCTTTGTGTAGGTACCTAAACACATTGGGTGCTCTTGCGTATCAGTAAATGCAAAATGTACTGTGTCTGCATAGCACCACGTTCGATTTCCAGGCTGGTACCGCTCGAAAAAGTTTTACTGGCGACAAATTGCACTTTTCGAGCATTTCTGCGGACCCCATTTCCAATCGTCGAACAATAAGTGAAAACTAATCGCAAATTATCAATCGATACGACGATTGGCGGTCTCAACCCCTGCTGCCCAAAAATTAACCAGTATTCTCGTCTATGAAACGCATAATATAAAACAAAACAAAAATAAAAAACAAAACTATTATTTTTATTCCTTTTTACGAGGCTCTCGCCTGTACTATACCTACGTAATTGACAATATATTATATTAAAAAAAAAAACGACCATATAATTGAGAGCCGTTTTGTCGGATATTTCAAAATACGAATATATACGAATTCGAGTGGCACTCGACGATAATCGACTAAAGAGGTTGGAGCCAACTGGCACCGCCAGCAAAAATCCTTCTTTTTTTTTTTTTTTTTTTTATTTTTTTCCCCGAGTAGGGGATTGCGTACATACGCGTTTTGATTTTAATTAAAAATTCGTTCTCGCTGGCGCAATCTCGCAGTGTATTTCAAACATAGAGATAAGAACCCATAAGCACCCACGCGGTGTACGCCAGTATGCTACTGTGCTGACTTTCGTGCACTGCTTGCCGGTATATCAATAGTAATTTTCTTTAATTTTAATGCTAAATAAATCGACGTGCATATAGTTAGCGTTTGACTACGATGTACGAAACCATTCGAAGAATTTAATTTCGATCGTCGGTTTTCGTAATTGTTCGAATGGAAAAGGGTGGGCCCGAAAGGGTGCAATGTGACCAGCTCGTCGTACAGTCGCCTAATTTGATAATATTATCCTTATTAGTGACGAGAAAATTCGGTCTTATCGGTGGTCTCGGCTCGACCAAGTCCGAACAGTCGATATTTTCAACGCTTACTTAACCTGGGTGTTGTGAAAATAGTGCTTTAGCCGATACCCTAGGGTTATGCATTTTCAGGCGCCCCACATAAGCTTTATGTTGTGGGGCGTTCGAATGCGACCGAGTCAGAATAAAATATATGCCTAGTCATTTGCACACGCCCCAAAGTAAAAATACGAAAATGAGTGCATCAAAAGGCACACATCCGATGAGTATTTAGATAAGATAATATTTCTATAAGTTAAAGTTGTACCATGTATACCATTAAAGAAAAAGTGTGGTGGGTGAAGCAGCGTAATTTAGGTTTGTCATATCGAAGAATTAGTAATTTGTTTCAACAAAAACATCCCTATTGTCCAAACAATAAGGCGTTGCATCAACAAATTTGAGAGAACTGGTTCAGTAATTTATGATCAGAGAGGAACTCACCCTCCTTGCTAGGAATCAGACAATGACCTACTGGTTCAGGCAAGGGTGACTGCAAATCCTAAGTCAAATATTACTGAACTGGAGCCACATTTCATCGGCAGTGTATAAATCTGGACCATATTCGACTGTGGAGGCCTTTGGGAATACCATAAATGAGTGCTGTGCCAATATTGCTCACACCTAACTTGCTCATGTTCAGGCAGAATTCCACGACCGCTTGTATTATTGTGTAATGGCAAATGGTGGCCATTTTGAGCCTTTAAATTAATATTGCAATACTTTTTATTTTTTTTTTTCATAAGTTTTTTTTTATTTCAAATTTGTTATTGCTTTATTCATCGTTGATACCCATTAAAGTGTTTTATTACTATTTATAAGTTATTTCTTTAGAGCATGTGTAAATGACTAGGCATATATTTGTAAAATACGATGTATTTTCAGATTTCGTCAGGTTGTACTTCTTCTCACTCCTTATCTGATCTGATAATGATTGTCAATTCGTTTTTATACCTTCGCCTCAGTAGTAAAAGCTACATCACGTTAGTTTTACTTTTAAGCTCACTACAGAATGTGTCGACATATTTAAAATAGATTAATTTCATTAGTTAAATTTCAGTTGTGATAAAATCTTATTTTCTCGATTTCTCATTCATAGGTAAGATGTTAACGATGCTTAATTTTGTTCGGTTCTCTATACCTATATTTTATTAATAATGAAAATCTCATTCATAGCAATCGACAATAGATTTTGAATTTCATTGAAATTTAACTTATATATTTTATTCTGGCTTAGTCACATTCAAACGCCTCACAATATGAACCTTATGTGGGGTGCCTGAAAATGCATAACTCTGTATAGCTTGGAGAGACTATATCTGTTCAAATCTCTATAAATCCGTAAAATATTTATTAATAATATTGGAGAAAACGAAGGCAGTTTGTAGCTAGTGATTAGCAAAACTGCTCATAATCTCGTTGTTTGAGGCTTAATGTTGCTCTTGCAGCAAAAACCAAGTCAAAGACGAAGATCGACTATCATAATATGCAATTCCCTTAGGCAGCACGTCTCTGGATGTCTGCACATTTTGATCAACTCAAAATGGCGGTATTGTGTTGGAAAAGAGAGAAATTTCCTCGGACACAGAGGTGCAGCCACCGTTTCAGACAGAAATTTCGAACCCAGTAGTATAAATTGACGGATCCTCTCATAGTCTATGGCAGAATTCATCTTTAGAAAGGGGTCAAAAACTGAAAAACCAGTATCACTAACTGAGGGTGTACAAAATGCTGTATTTTCAAGGAATGTGTGGCATGACTTGAGCTCAGATTGCAGAAAATAATGGTAGGGGCTACAAAAATTAAAAATTTTACTAGTCCTTGTCAATTCTAAAGACATTTTATTGAAATTCATTTTTAGATAGTATTCTCTTTTCACATGTATTTTTTCACAGGTAATCAATAAGAATTAAGGAATTTCATTAATCAAACATTGGACAGTATCATTAGTTAAAAGAGGGAATTGAGATTTGTAGTTGAGCGTATTTTAAAAAATGTTAAAATTTTTTTTTCAAGATATCATATTTTCTTTATTTTAATCACAACATATGAAACACATCATACAAAATTCTTGTTGTGTCCTTTGTTGAAATAAATTTGCATCTGTTTTTAATCTATTTTGAATTTTATTTGTTACTGTGGGGACGTTTCGCTCTTTTCCATACAAAACATAAAAGACGACGCAAACCAATTTTTAAAACAAGCTGCAACTCATGGTAAACCTAAAACCTATGTCTCGAGACACTTAGCAACAACTACGCATGTGTTTTTACAAGAAGAAGGGATGAAAAAGGCTTTGCAGAAACCCCACACCGGACCCTATAAAGTAGTGGATTGAACCGAAAAAATGTTCACCCTACTTATAGCCGATAAAAAGAAAAAAGTCTCAATAGATCGTGTCAAACCTGTATTCTTAATAGCAGATGATAAAGTCAATGTCATAAAAAATAGTAAGGAAACTAAAATAGATACTGACATAAACATAGTCAAAAATTCACAAGAAATTGTCGAACAAAATACCATCACCCAAAAGCCACATACACAGCCAGAAATAGTACAAGAAATACATAGCAATGTACTCAAACCAAATTTGGAAAAAACTGTTGAAAAAACTAAAACCAAAAAATCTGTCAAATTCGATGACAATATACAAAAAAATACTACTACAATCCTGAAATGCCTATAAAACCTAATAAAAGAGGAAGGCCTAAAGGTAGTTATAAAAAACAAAAACAAATTCCGAGTTGTAGATCAAAAAGGTTAGCTCAAAACCAAAATAGCTAAACCAAAAAATATAGATCACAAATACAAAATTCACTCATACAAAAAACCACCAAATTCCCAAACCATAGAAAAATAAATGGTTATAAAAAGCAAAACAAAAATTAAATCACCATTAACTCCTGCAACAAAATATAGCAGAAGGTCAAACAAAAATAAAAACATCAAAAAATGGTCATAAAAATCAAAAATAAATCTTCTGCCTCCAGGATTCGAACCTAGACGCAGAGAAGAAAAATGCGAAAATAAATCAGCTCGAAAATTAAAACATCTAGAATGAAATTCAAAATAAATTCACGTGCATTTTGATAAAAACAGAAATCAGCTGACAAATAATGAGAAATGGTACAACTGCAATGACACACATCCTTATCACAAAACATACCGCAACGTACGTTGCGATAAGGATAACGCATCACCATTCCTTATCGCATTGACCTATAAAAGAAATAAAGTTCATTCACACGAATACGTCGACCCACATAAAAGCACGTGGCAATTTAAATCAACAAATTTTGCTCGTAGAAACTTCTACGTTGGAATTTCTTAATGGTGGGAAAGTACTAAATCTATTATGCTGAGATGAATTATGATAAACTCGACGACAAATTTGTACCAAATGAAACATCTAAGAGCGATACTCAAACCATTTGTTTGTCAATTACGCTCCGAGCAACATCGCATTCTAATTTCATTTAAATTGTTCAATTCCAACACCTATTTCTGTGCCCAAATCGCTTTTGAAAATTTCTAATATTTTCCATTGTCTTAACTGACACCTGCATCTCATAAAATGTCTTCTACTAACAACTCTGAACCTTTGCTCGATACGAGGAAGCCCTCCTTGCAGAAGAGCAGGAACAGAACAATCGGGAACATGACATTATGCTTTCCCAACTTTCCTCATCAGCAAGCAATCTCACTTTGAACTCCACACCGAGGCCAGAGGTCAGTTCAATCATAGCTGAAATGACCCAACCTCTTCCTCGCCACCTTCCTATCAGCGAGACCTCAAATGCTTCACAATCCATGATCACCCCCATGGACATGGACCCATTTAGGAGCAATCAGCCATCTTGCTCCAAAATCACAGTCCATAGACCGGACACCCAACTTCAACCTTTCGTCCAACAAAGGAATTCCATCCCCAATGTGAATTCCAGAAACTCTACCCAGGAGATAAGGCACAAAAATAAAAAGAGAGGAGCACAATTTCGTGCAAATTACAACCAATGGAGGATCCTCAATCACAATACGGGGACTTTTACTGGCCATGCCTTAGGCCAAGCCCTCCGTAATATCCTCTTTGGAGGATTTAGGTCTTACAGAGGACGTAATCCCACAGGACAATCTTCAGTCCAACGTTCCCCCAACTTTTAGAGTATGATGGCACTTAGTCTTTTCTTACAAAAAAACTAGGGGGAGTGGCTGTGGGGATGTTTCCCTCTTTTCCTCCCTTTAGGGCTCGGCCCTGTGTCAACAGACGGGTTGCAGACCAAAGTCCGCAACCCATACTAATAGTGCATTGCATATTAAACAAAGTACATCGTCTGTATGCACTCATACAGACGATGTATTTCTACGTTTACCATTAAATGGTAAATTGAGGTAAGTGAGTATGTAATTAATACATACTCACTGATAGTATACGTGCTGAGGTCCGTATAAGGTACCGCCTCACCTCTGGATGATTGCCCCAATTAGTAGGTACGTTTTTTGTACGGTAAGGCATATTTAAACTGGCTGGCTACCAGTACCGAGAAATAATTCATCGCCCTGCATGTAAGCCACTGTCTCCCTCGAGGTTCCATGAACCCCGTGTAGGTAGCATCTACCTACACCAAACAAGCCACAGTTACTAATGAATTGAAATTTTGTGCTTCAATCAAATTTTCATCAGGCCAAAATTAATAAAATAAAATAATATATTGTTGTTACCTACCTACTCCAGAAAGATATTCAAGATTTGTAAGGTAGAGAATTAAAAAAGATATCTGATAGGTAATAGAAATTTGTAAAATCTTAGATTTTTGTAGCCCCAACCATTATTTTCTGCAACCTAAGTTCGAGTGTATGGCGTGATGAAAGGAGCCAAATTCATGAACTCTCTCTTCTCATTCGTTAATTATTACTTTTCCTCACTCCTTAACTTCTTTCTCTCACTTCTCAATTGTTTTTATTACACCTCAGTTTTTATTGATTCCTTAGTTTCCCTCATACCTATCATTGTTTTGCTTTTCTATCATTTAAATTACTTCCATTTTTTTTTTTAATTATTTTTACTATGACAAAGATTCGAAATGTCAACCCATAGATTGAAAATCTGACACTACTAATTAGGCTGGGAGGATTAATTTATATAGAAGTGAGAGTTTTCCTTTATTTGTTCATTAGTTTGTTTTAAATTTCATTGATAATCTACTTAAGTACATTGGTTGCCAATAAGAATTTTCTGAGGTGCGGTTTGAGGGGAGGTTTTGAATACAATTTTTCTGTAAATATTTCTTTTCAATTTTTTTCCAATTCCTTTTTTTTCTCATTTTTTTAATATTATTCAACCTTTTTTTTTTGAAGTTTTCCAATGTTTTCACTTATTTTCTTTGTTTTATTGCCCCTGGCTCAAATTCAACATTCCTTTCATTTTTTCCAAAAAGTATTATACAAAACTTAGTCGATGTGAGCAATTACCAATTTGTATGATTATATTATGTTTTTTTTTTATTATTCCAGAACATGTACTTTAAAGCTTATTTTAGTGTCTTGGGTGGATTTTTCAAAAATTATTGTGGCATCCACTGCATCAACTGAGTACCTAGACGTTTATCTATTTACACGAGGAAACCCCCACAGCCTAACTGGTAGAGAGGTTGACTTTTACACAGGAATAAAGTTAGATGTTGGTGGTTTTAATTCCCAATCCGCCAATACATTCAACTAAGTAGGTAATATTCATTATCGTCTTTCTTTTTCATTCTCCAGAGCAATCCCATTCAGCATGCCCCATCAAGAATCAAAATAATCATACAAATGTTACATACCTGAAGGCTGATCTTCCAACAGTAGGTTTTTTTAAAATAAAAATAACGCTTAATAAATTTTTTCCCCTCTTCAATCTGTTCAATTCAGTTTGCAAGAGTGAAATAGCACCCGTTAGTGTCAACCCAGTTTTGACACTGTGTGGCAAATAAAACAAATATAGTGTTGTTAAATGAATAGGTAGGTACCTATACTAAATAGTTCTTCGGTTTTTTTGATAAGTTTTTTATCACCCGTCAGCGGTAATTTCTTTTTTCGTCTCATCATTTTTGATTTGCTGTATCATACTTGTCAATTTGTTATTAAATAATATCCCTCCATTGTCAGTGGACTGACCAAAAAAAATTTTTTTTTCTCTCTCCTGAAATTCGATCCAACAAAAACGTTGAAAGCAAGTCAAAAAATGTTTTCCCTCGACCCCCCTGAGAAATTTGATGAAAATCGGCCTATAGACTTGACCGTAACGGACTAAAAACAAAACCAAAACTAACATACATAGCCTAGTCTTAGTTTCGGTCAAACTTATGTACTCATCACTAATTGCAACGTGATTCAGTTCTGTTCTGGAACTATTCTCCAGATAAGTAGATACACCCGACCTGAACCTTAAAGCAGCGGAAGGTAAACTGGAGAACCGAAAACTTTCTCTGTCCCGATCACTTGCGACACACGTTGCTCATTTCCTCAACCAGATTCATCTTTTCACATAGCACTGAAAATGATTTCGACCTTCTCCAACCTCGAAAAGGCTGCACTGTGCAACACCGAACAAAGTTTTCGCTCGACAAATGCGTCAGACACAGCATTTGCTCTCCGCGTTCGTCTTTGCACGACTTCGAGCGAACCGTTTCTGAATATTAATAAAGCAATTCTAAAGGTGGATGCCTAAAGGTTGACAAATATTGACCGATACGATTCGTGCAGCAATAAAAAGAAAATAAATAAAATAATATAAAAAAATAATAATAATCGTATTTAATCGAACGACGACGATGACGACGACGTCACGTTAAAAGTACACGCTGCCACCCATCGCAGAAGGGCTGAAGGAATGGAGTTGGCTGCTTGTGGTGCTGCTGCTGGTGTTGCTGCTGCTGTCAACGGAACACGCGCCAAAAAGTAAACTTCGGTGACATGGCACCGAAAATGCTATCGATGTTTTAATAACTACCGCACTTTGGCAAATGTCTGCACCCACCAGGCATATATCCTTTTGCTATACGTATCTACTTTATAGGTCCGGCTAACGTATTTCGTGTTCTTAAATGTCGACTAAAACATAGATAAGACCTTATAAGCCAAGCCTCGTTCCAAAAACATAATTCGGACTCACGAAAAACGTACTGATATGAACCATCTCGCGGTGCTTGAAAGGCGAAACTACCGTTGATGTCGAAATATCTATATTGTTGGTTATTACGTGGGTGAGATGACTAACGGATGTGGATAAAAATTTGATATGGGCACCTAATATGACAAATGAAAAAATTGATTAAATTTTAAATAATAAATACCACAAATAACACCTAAACGGTAATAGAGACCTATAAAATGCAGCGATAAGAAATATTATAATTTTGATAGGAAATACAAGGATTAGGTGTACGTAGATAACGCAATGCAATTTTTTTTTTCACGAACATCTTACTCTGATTTTTCAAAAGTCTCTTTCAACGACAATTATTTTTACGTTGTTACTTTCTTACTATTTTAAACATAATGACTGCAAAAACAAGAGAAAATCAATTCAAATTGGTTCTTTAACTTTCCCCATTCAAATTCCACCATATTACGTAGGTACCCAGTAGCTTCATTTTAATCCGTATAGGTAGAAAACAATATTAGAGCGTTTTATTTTTTCTTCATAATTATTATCCACTGTAGGTATAAAAGAAAGTGCCTTTTTAAATATGATACATATTTCTATTTTCATTGTAGAGTAAAAACTACAAGTTGAAGGTGGCTGCAAATTTCGGTTCAAAAGAAAAATGAAAGAAAAATTCGTGAGTTTGTGTGTGTATTTTGATTGCATTCAACACACGCACACTGATAAAAAAATAAATTTCATTGTTTTGTTAGAAACAATGAATCATAAAGTGTTACCAACCACCAAAAAAATAAATGTGTGCCGCATTAAATTATTCAGTCAGCTTGCATAGGCACTGAATCACGTATTTGTCACGACAACACTGTGTCTATCTCGTATGAATCAACTTCAGATTTTGAATACAGAGTCATATGAATGCCTAATGTAATTTTATTTTTCAAAAGTTGGATCGTTTGGGTATGATTAAGCTTTAAACTTTTGACGATGTTAATAGGTGTTTTACACATTTAATGACATCACGTGACTTGGAAAATTGTTTGCAAAAGGGTAACTAGTGGGGCAGTCGGGGAAAATCCTACATTCAAATCCCATTTGACGCTTCATTCTTTAAATGGATTTTTGTTGTTTTTTTTTAAACAAAAGAGCCACTGGTTAATGTTATTATGTAAAGTGCCAGAGGTGAGTTTTGCTTTTTTGTGGACCTGTTTGGATGAAATTTAGTTCCTTGTTCTGCTTTAGACCTGTAGAGCGAACTATGAGAAATGAAAATTCAAAAAACATGGAGTTTTAAACAAGTTAAAAAGTTTTCGCCAAAGTTTTTGGTTCTGCACCAGTTCTTTTAAAAGGTAGTTCTCATTTCTATTTTACAGTTTTAATCTCAGTTCTCAGGTATGAAAACTGAAAAAACTGAGAGTTTTAAACAGGTTACAAAGTTTTCACTAAAACTTCGTGTTCTGTATCTACTCATTTGAAATATAGTTCACATTTTTCTTGAGGATACTATAACGTGAGTTCTGATGTGCGCTAATCCCAAAAAAAATTAAAGTTGTAATTAAGTACCAAAGTTTGCATTAAAAGTTTGCATTACGGGCCTGCTCTGTCGAAAGTTAGTCCTCAATTTTTTTTTAAGGTTGTAGTGTGAATTCAGAATTGTAGAAACTTCAAAACTAGGAGCTGTGGGCTGATTAAGTTAGAAAGTTTTCACTGATAGTTATAATTGTTTTCTAACCTTCACTGATTGATTTTTTTTAGTTGTTCAAATTAGTAAGTGATCTTAACTTATTCCCGTATTTATAAGTATTATTATAAGAATTTATGGTACAGTAGACTTGCTTTCTTTTCACCATGAAATGAAATTTTAAATTTTAAACTAAAAGAAGTCTTTGAATGCCATCCATAAACATTATCTCAAATTTTTACAAGATGAGTGAGTATATCTGCATCATAAAATTCCTAAATTTTGTTGGAGACCATACCTACTAACCAAAATAATACCTTATTGGTAACCCTGTTTCAAGTGCTACTAATGAGTGTAATAATTATTCTTATCTTTGAGGTGCTAATCATCAGTATTTTTTTTATTCTCCAATAATACCAATATGAATAGGTACCACTGTTTTAACTTTACTGTAGGCCATATCCGTCATTTTATCCCCTCTACTCTAAACCCATTCCACAATTCAATCAATATCAGAATCAAATTATTACGAGGGCCGCCTAATTGCGAATTTTTGATCTGAACTCTCGAGTGGTTCATATCATTTAGGCTACAAGAACATAGGAACATTTACTTTTCCAAACAGACTCCAACAATGAACCAGTTTTCTCATCCGATCCATGAAGGACTCTGGTTGCCTTTCGTTGATCCACAATCTCACTCCGTACGCTTCACTACTTACCATACCTGTGGTGGTATGAATGTCATTAAGGCCACTCTTTGAATTTCGGAACAAATGAAAATCGCATGGTACCAAATCCAGTGAGTATAAAAACTGTGTAATGGACCCATATGGAGGATGTGAAATTAATTTCAACTTTCGAATTCTTCACTGGCAGGACGAAAAAGCTGGCTCACTGTTGAAAGAAATGTAGAGCTGTAAATGTATTCGTACGTAGAAGTGGCGCAGCGAGAGGGTGGTTTGTAGTTGAAATTCTCCTCATTGCTAGAAAAAAAGAGGTGCAAAAACAAGGAAAAAAATCCAGATGTACAAGAAAAATAGTGTATTCGAGAAAAAATTTAAAAAAAAAAACAAAAAAAACAGGAAAATAAAATTAAAAATCCCTCGAGAAGAAATTTTTTGTCTCGCCACTGTCTCGTAGTCAGTGAAATATAGGCCTATTTTCATTCCTGCCCGAGTATTCGGACCCAGGATGTGAGTGGGTACGTTTTAGTTTCATCATCTTTTGAACATTTTAGCACTATTATCGAAAATTAATTTTTTTATGTGTACCCCATTTTGCGTGGAGTCCATTTCCAGACGTAACTTTGATTGGATGGTTTCGATATTTGAAATACGAATTTACTATTCGTTTAAGGGAGAATCCTATAGTTTATTGTTTTTTTGTCCGGATCGAGCACATAATCCGTTCGGAGGTCAACTTATATGCATTTTTTATTGAACAGCGCACAGGTCGCAATTTTCAGTCGATAGGCCTAATTTGGTACACTTATGTGTTTTAAGTCAGGAACAATACCTACAAATTTTGATGCGGATAGGCTTTACGGTCATCTGGTAGGAACGATTTTGTTGCATTTTTGCCAAACTAATGGCTCTAAAAGGAGTAATTTTGAAGCTATAGCCACAAAATTTAGTTTTTACAGATATAGACTTGAAATATATCTAACATAATTTAAAATTTGATTCATATCGGTATTATGGTTCATTCCTTGGGGCTGTTGGAGGTGCTAATTTCTCATGTTATCTCAATAAAAGTTGCAATTCTCTTTCAATAGTTAGGAAATTTAGTACAAACAGTACCTCTCATTCAAGAACCAGATCTACAAATTTTAGTTTTGATTAGTCATTTTGTTTCCAGCTTATTAGCTATTTAGTGTGATTTTCCCTCTTTTCTCCTTCTGATAATGGTCCTAAAAAATTCGTTCTTTAGGCTTCATCGAGAAAAACACTCGTTTTGACCTAAAAACAACCCGATCTCAGCACAAAATCAATAATTTATATATTACTTTATCAGAAGAATGTTGTTGATGGAGGTGATTTTCAAACAAAGAAAATCTACTTTTTCATGCGAAGCTTGCTGCGCACGAGTTTTTTTCATGATATTCCACCGAAACAGTAATGACATTTGAATCTTGAACACCCTGTATGATTTTGAAAATGTTTGATTTGATGGTAATAATATATTTTTCTCGATTGATAAGAAAATGAATGTGGGCAAGAATATTAATTTGCGTACATAGGTACCTACGTATAAGTGGGGCCTTCGATGAAATCAAATTTTTTTTTTCCAGACGATAACGACGATACAGACGACAGCGACAAAAAACCATGCGACAGTACCGAAAAACAATGTGGCAGCGAACACGATCAGGATGAAAGTTCAGTTCCACGAAAGATTCGACGCAGTCGAACCACATTTACCACTTACCAGCTGCACCAATTAGAAAGAGCTTTCGAAAAAACGCAATATCCAGACGTGTTCACCAGAGAAGAATTGGCAGTCAGATTGGATCTGAGCGAAGCTCGAGTTCAGGTAAGTTATCGCAGGTCGAAAATTAGCTTACTCAAGTCTATTATTGGTTTAATGCGACTCTGTCTCCTTCGTTTTAGAAGGTTCAGCGAGAAAAATTGGGTAGGCCTAAATAATGGAAACGTATTGGTAAATTCCTTTCACAGAAACATTTTTTTCATTTTACTGCGCATTGAATAACTTGGAATAATACGACGCGATTTAAGAGATAATATTATTAATGAGAGAATCACAGTCAAGTATTTTTTGTGTAGGTATTAAATGCAAAACGGTAGGTAGCCTACTATAGAATTTTAAAATTTCATGTCCCAATTTTTTTTCTTCCAAACGTTCTTTCAAGTGTATGGAGGGATAACCATTGATGAAAGCAACAAAAACATATGTTAGTCATCGCATACATTAAAAATATTTTTAATTTGGACAGAGCAACATGACGGCTAAAATATAATTGTTGAAATTTTGAGTAAAAATATCTGATAACCGCGAGTGTAAAATGAATGTTGAATGGGCTACAGTAATATATAATTAGGAATTAGGTAACAGTGAAGAAGGAATCCTTTATTCACCTAACCAAAGAATAAATTTTGAAATGTTTACAGAACACGACTTTCATTAGATGTTTCGAAAAAAAAAAAAAATCTGTCAAGAAATATAATATTTAATGACAATTATATAAAATAAGCAATTAAATTCAAAATTTCTAATACAATTTTTTGTGAAATAAAAAAAGTAAAGTTAAAAAAATATGATCGATGTCAATTATTTGAAACTGAAGTATTTTTTTGAAAAAGTTGTTTCATAAAAAATGAGTCAAAATTTTGTTCACTTCTAAATGACATACTCTAAAATTAATTATCGATGGATAATTTGAACTTTAACATTTATCCAATAATACCTTAAGTAAGGTATCTAGTATTGCAAAGTAAACATATGAATTTAAACAGAAATTTGCAGATCTCGCATCAAATGCGAGGATAGTGACATTGAAATAGTTTGAAATGACCAGGAAAATTTTTTAAATAGATTTCTTTTCTCTAATTATAAATTGAAACTGCTTTTTTTGCCACTGCATCATACTCCTCCCACGAGACAGATTTTCTCAAAATTGTTATCCTTTCTAGACTCATAACCTTAAATAGTTTCTATCAAGTAACGTTTCAACAGCTCTATCCTAAAAGCTGTAATTAAAATCGAAAATTGTCGTCACAAGTCTATTTAAAATTAGTTCTAAGTTCTAATGAAGGGTTTTTGTTAAGTGTCTGTTCTGATAAGTGAAAACTCGGAAAACCGAAAGCTGTAATATTCAGTTCGAAAGTTTGCACTACATGATTTAGTTCTCAACCAGTTCAGTTAAAAGTTAGTATCTCACATTCACTCGAAGAGCGTGTAATGCAACTTGTTTATACATAAAGCGATGAGAAAATTTTATGTTGCAAACATTTGGCAACGTCGCAGAACGAAGGGGGTAATAAAAATCTCCAACAATTTTCCTTTGCTACGCCGCCATGTAACGCGGAAAGAATCTTTTCGCATACTTGAGCCGTATGACAAATACCCTCCAGTACCCTGTACTGCGGATAGTATTATTTTGTTTATTTACGGCGCAATGGCCGCAATGACAGTCAGTTTTGAACTATGAATTCCAGTGTTATTTTTAATGTTCGATCAGACATGTACTAGCATTTACGAAGTTCTGTCTCGAAAATTTCCCATTTTTGGGTAACAGGTGTTGGAGAGGGAAATGTTGTATACGAAAATTCAACTTTTTCCTCTCAGGTGAAGTAGAAAAATAAAAATTAAATTGAATGTCAAATATAAGTGCATACTTGTAGTATAGTCAAAGCAGCACCAGATTAACACTAAGGGCAACATGGGTAACTGCCTAATGGGGCCTCTGGGTTCGGATGGTACGGCTGAGACATTAAAAAAAATATTATTAAGTAAAATATTTCTTTCATCTGGCTTGTGAATCGGCTTATTAGAGAATTTTTCCATGGATTCGTCATGCTTTAATCCAACGCCAAGCCAAGAGGTGGATCTATCTAATTTTTCAATTAAATTATTTTCCAGTGCTGTAATTTAGGCTGAACTTCCAAAAAGAATTTATCAGGAAAAATTGTTTTTTCTATAATGGATTATTTTTCTTTATTGAAGCATCAAAATTATGAAACCAAGTGTGGAAACTATCATACCTTACCCTATATAAAATACATTTGCCAGTTATAGCCAGCAGTGAGATAGCTGTTTGGTTAAGTTCACCACTTTTAGCTGGCAAATATGTAGGTCCCAGGTTTGATTCCCCGAACCAACAAAACCTACAACAAAACCTATATCTGGTGACCTTCAACGTGTGCTGGACATGCACGCAACCCAGTGGTGCATGGTGGAACTCACAATTCTCCCTCCTAACTTAAGTTACTGATAGATGGTGCCCTACATAGTGGAAATAGAACTCATATAGGTAGGTGATGTAAGCTTGTGTGTATAGGTATAAGAGGCATTTCTGGCTCCACCCAACCTCCCACAGCATTTAATGTCATTTAACTCATGTTGAGTCTCTTTAGGGGGAAAGTGTGGGAACTGCATACCTTGCTCTATATAAAATACATTTGCCAGTTATACGCAGTGGTGAGATGGCTGTGCAGTCAAGTTCACTGCTTTTAGCTGGCAATTACGTGGGTCCCAGGTTCGATTCACCGAAGTGACAAAACCTACACCAAGTATTTTAATTTTGGCTAAAATCCATTTGGAATGTAGTAATCATAATTTAAGAAACAATTTGACGGTACTATGTACCTTCCAAAAATTTTTTTCTTCATATTAGGCCTACTAAATGTAACTTACAGTTAAGTATACCTACAAATAAATATGCTTACGAATACTTAACTTTGTCCATTTACCTAATTAAATGATCACTTAATCCGAAGTCGATACCCTGACTTCAACAAAATCCTTTTTAACCAACATTTAAGTTCCCTCCTAAACGAGTAATTAACTGAAAAAAAAAAAAATCAGATTTAATCGTTGCTGACCCTCTTTGTACGCTACTCTACTCTCGTTCTTCCGATAGTTTTTTTTTTTTTTTTTTTTTTGTTCCGTCTCCCACCTCCCAGATAACCTGGGAGGGCGACACGTTGGAAAATCTAAAACGTATTTTATATAATTTAATTGCCGTCATAATGGAGTATTGCAATACAATTAGAGTCGACCAATTACTCCCGGTCAGTCGATTTAACATTTTTGCTAATTTCCTAACGATCATTTAAGTGCATTGTTCGAGACAATTCTGGTCTATTGTTGTCCAGGAAGCATTATGAAGGGTGGCAGATTCGCAAATCGGATGTCCAAATACAAGCCTCTCGCGTCTCTCGCTCCCCCTCTCTCAATCTCGCACTCATCCTCTTTGCCTCCCATCTATTTCCCAGTCACTCCCTTTCCCTTCACTTTTCCGAACTTTTCTCTGACAATGCACGACGAATTGCGAATAAAGGTTACATTTAATGCCACTCAATACGACGCTGCAGCTCTTTGTCAAAGTTTAAATTTACTAACGCGTTGCTGTACTAAAATTATTTCATTTTTCAACGCTTAAATCGACGCTGCGTCTGTTATATACATATAGAAGAAAGTTACTTTTTTTTTTTGGTAACTTCATCAAGGTATTATCTTGCGTGCGTCGACTTCAGATTTCACATACAGAATCACAAGAATATCTGGAGTAACCTTTGTCAAAAAATTTGCGAAAGTTCGATCGTTTGGCCGTGATTGAGCTTTAAACTTTCGATGACGTCACTATACTCTATTAAAAATAAGAAAAACATCACGTCATATGAGTTGATGGACCAGAGAAAAAAGGAAAAGGTAAAGATTCACCTCATTCAACAAATGCTGTATTCAAAACTGTTTTGTTTACACCAATATTTTCAGTTTTACATACATGTGAAATGTGACTGTCTCTATGATGTTATACGTCTTTCTTCTTTGGATGGGGCTTTACACATTTAACGACATTCCCCCACTTGATGGACGCTTGTGGAGGGGTAAATGGTTGGGCAGTAGGGGGAATCCTACCATCGAATTCCATCTGGTATTTCATTCTTGAAATTAATTTTTTTTTTTTTTTTTTTTCATACAATAAAGATGTCGGTACTGGTTTATGTCTTCATGTAAGGTGTCACCGATGATTGTTTTTTTTTTACCAGTTCCGGTGAAAGTTGGTTCCAGTTCTGCTGTAAGGTTATAGTGTGAGTTATGCGAAATGAAAATTCAAAATATTTGGAGCTTTGAACGTGTTGGAAAGTTTTCATTAAAAGTTTTTGTTCCGGACAAACGTTATTCTTTTGAAAGTTAGTTCTCAGTTCTGCTTTAAAGTCTTAGTGTAAGTTATGAGAAATGAAAACTCAAAAAACTGGAAGTTATAAAGAATTTAGAAAGCTTCCGCTAAAAGTTTCATTTGTGGACCTGTTCCGTTGAAATTTAGTTCTCAATTCTTCTTTACGGTTGTGGTGTGAACTCTGAGATGTGGAAACTCCAAAAACTGGTAGCTGCAGGCTAACTAAGTTCAAAAGTTTTCACTAAAAATTGAAATTAATTTTTTTTTTCAATCCTCATCGATTGATTTTTTTTACATTTCAAATGAATAGCGATCTTCGCTTGATCCTGTCACAAAGATGAGTGATATTTGTTAGCCCATTTTATGAATCGACTAGCATACGTTTTAGAGTTAACAAGAATTAACTTAGATGATTCTTAATTACCATACTCAGTGAAAAACAACATTTTCTACCATCAAAATAAGTCATTATACCATGTAACTTACAATATTTCACGAAGAGTGAAAAACACTAACAAAACATTCACACACGCGCAATCAAACGAACGCACACACTGATGGGAAGCAAAAGTACGTGCGACCAAGACAAAAGCAGAAACCGCAACCAACATGGTGGTCGCTTGGCCTTAGTCTGGTGGATTCAGATCTAATCTTCATCGTCGTATGACATAGGTAGTCAAATTATTTGCCATCACCAAGGTTGTTATTCTACGTGGTCCAATGTATGATTGAGGTTATCTGTAATGGACGCCAGTTCTAACAAAAACCTCAACCTGCACTGTCAATCTTCACCATCTTTCATCTGTGTTTTAATAAAACACAATTATTATTTCATCCGTCAGCTTCTCAAATTTCTATCGAGAATTAATTCGATGAAGAACAAAACATAATTCGAACTCTTTTGTCACGGCTTATTCACAAAGAACACCTTTCAATAATGATTGTCCCTAACCAGAAACGTATACCCTTTTTTAAAAAAGTTATCCAGAACACCCTCAACCGTAGTCCATCCTTGAGATACAGTAAATGTCCCTTCCAATTGCTGAAGGCACGAATACAATTTTAATAAAAATAGTTATTTGTGTTACATATGCGAAAAGTAGTGTGAAATTTGCTGCACAAGCCAAGGAAGAGTGTTCCAAATCACGTGAGTAATAATCATCTACTTTGCATAAGTGTAACACCCTATCTTTTGCTTCATCTTCCTCCAAAAAATAATACAATAGAACAATAACATTTATTTAGGACACGAATCTTGTCACTTAAATGATTATACTGGGTGAAAAAGTAAGAGCCATACGAACGACTAATAAAGACGTTGGAAAAATAAAATGCGTGAGTGCTTTTTGTCACGTTGTGTTAAAATCACCTACATTTCGTACGACCAAAGCGTACAAAAAAGTTTACTTTTCAAGTGAATGTTGCACAATAGTTATTTTTGTGATACAAGTACGGAAATTCAATGATTTCGACAAGTGTGATTTTTGAAGGACAAGCAAAGGGCAAATGATGAAATTTTCAGCTTGCCCTGCAACACACACCCACACCAATTGCATTTACTTAGAATGAACGTCATACACTATTTTTCGCAGCCCTCACCCAAAAGATTAGCATCGATACTACAAACAATTGCAAACATAAAATAAAATTTTCCTTCGAGTAAGAAATGAGCAAAAAGAAGGCAGAATCAAATCTATGCTGGTGTGGCCAAGAAAATCATGCAAAAAGAAAACAAATTTGCTGGGGGGATGCGAAAAAATTTCCACAAAATTGACACTTGTATCAAAATCACCTACTTTTTTCACTTTTATCAAAAATAAATATTTTCTGTTGGCCTTTGTTTTATGGTGGGTAGTAAAGTGAGGTAGGTTGTTTTCAAAGTGAAACTTCATTGCCCTGAATAGTACACTAAAAATGGTCATGCAACAAAGCAGATGAAACAAAATTCACAGTGCACAATTTTTATCCGTTCCAAAGTTACTAGGCCTTTACTATAAAAATAATTTTTGTTTTAAATTGACAAAATACGCAAATAATTATACGGAAATTATGTATTTTTTCACGAGAAATGCAATGACTCTATTAAAGTGCTCTATTTTCATCCATTCAAAAGTTATTATTTTTCTAATGAAGTAATTTTTGTTTTAAATTGACAAAATATGCAAATAATTATACGATTATGTATTTTTTCACGAGAAATGCAATGATTAAGCGAAACTTCCTGGCGCTGACTAGTAAACTAAAAATGGAAATGCAACGAATCGTGTGAAACAAAAACATGTTACGGCTGATCCTCCTCACAAAAGCTAGGCCAATTCAACTCTATTTGATTCATTTCCCTCTTTACTTTCTCTACTTATTTTCATTTGTTGCGTTCTTATCAGGAAAATGAAAGTTACGTGATTTAACGTTGAAATGTTCACCAATTTGTGAAAACAAATTTTTTAAGTTTATATGACTTTTTCTACATTTTAGTGTTTATAGAAAAAAAAAAAAAAAAAAAAAATCACCCTTCAACAAAACATTTATTCTTTACAATACGAATTTCAGCGTAACAAATTTCACTTCCAACGTGTGCCGCAGTACACACTTTTTTTGTTTTTTGTTTTGTGTGTAACATGTTTTTAATGAATATTCTACAATTAAGTATTCTGTAACGATGAGTTTTGGTGAAAATACGTTCGGGAAACGGTTAGGGAAAATGAAAACCAGATAAAATAGTCAGATGGTAAATTATCCATTTTGGCATTTTTGATCTGGGAAAATGTCCTTGATTCGTCCCAAAACAAATTTGGTTTTTTTCTTGAATAGGTTTACATATTCCGAAAATTTGTCTCTCCCCTCTACGGAAATTCTGGCTAAAGTACCCAATGATAAATTCGTGGTAGGATAGTTGAAAAAAGTTTCTCCACTGTTAAATACGGTGTTTATTCCACACATTGCTGAAACTAAGCCCCCCAAAAAAACGATTAGAAACGCGTACGATATCCGTTTACACTAACTGATCAACTTATTGACAAAAGAAAAGGGAAAAAAATGAAAAGCACATTAAAACGAAAAAAAAAAAAAAAAAAAAAAAAAAGAATTAAAATAAGGTCGACCACTGCGAATAATGAGTACCTACGCGACGAGAGAGTGAGTTCAAAGCATAAGGACAGCCGTTCGGTGGTGGTAACACCAGCAGCACCAATAAATAGAATACTGTAGGCTAACATCCCCACCACCCCTCCAGTTTATCCGTCAGCCGCACGTCATCTACTTATCGGTCCAATTAAAGCCGGATCAATTATTAATAATAAGGCATTTTCATTTTTTTCTCTTTTCTCTTTTCTCTTTTCTCTTTTTTTTTTTCATGAAAAGCTTTTTTCTGTACTTAAACCTTCTTCTCGAATGGTCAAATTCGTTTCGCAAAATGGGCGCTTAATGAAGATTTGATTTTATTAACGACCTTTGTAGCGGTGGCGTGAGTACTTAACAGAATTTTAAATATCGCACCCCCAACCCTTCGATATAAGTCGATAAACGACGACGACGTGTAGGTAGTGCAATGTTCACAATATTTATTATTCCATCGACGTTTTACAGGGTAGTTTGTTCTCCCTTTTTTAGGTCCTTTTTTGCCTTATTTTTCGTTCTAAACGATTCGGGCGAATTACCTGGCAGTTTCGTTTGTTCGAAATAAATTTTATTAACCTCACCTGTTGTGACCGTTTTCAGAACAGACAGGCAAACCAGACAGAACGACAAAATCATTCACGACGAGTTCACATTTCAATAATTCTCTTCACTTTCTCCATAGCTAACATAGGCATCCTATGCAATGCAGTGCAATGGTTGACCTTGTTGCCGCAAAAGCGGCCACATTAAATCCACCAATATGTCTTCGTATTCCAATCTCCGAGGCCTCCATCTTCCTTGAAGAATCTCCATTCTCATCGTGGTCTATAATCTGATCAGACTTCAGCATTAATTCCCACTATCTTTCTTTCTAACCCTCCGCTCCCTCTCATCCGTAGATTCCTCATTCCTCTTTCTTTCCCAATTATATTTGCGGCATCAACCACATCCGTTTTGGTCACTGCCCAGATCTTTATCACTCGTTCACGAAATTCACCTGGCATCCTCAAACTCCCTTACCCTATGTGAGGGGGACCTGAATCACTTCTTTTAGCACACTTAGCTCTGTTCGTTGAATCCCTTGGACTAATGCCTCAAGGAACCGAAACAGTTCCCTCCATTCCACAATACACGTTTTCTATTTCATAAATTATCGCTAGACATACTTTTCTCTTCTCTCATTTCTTCACAACGTACTCATATCCGTGTTATAAAACCTTCTCCCCTTATACACTGATACCGGATTCTGCATTAAATATTCATGGAATCTCTGCCAAACTGAGACCTAAATAAAGTTATTGTATGAATGGATTTCTCGGCGGCAAAAAATTTAAAATTTGGCACTAAAAACATTAATTTCAAAATTATTTAAAATTTAAAAAAAGTTTTAAAAAAATTGCAAAATTTGAATAACAATTAAGTTCTTGCTTGAAACAATGTTATATATCACTAATTAAAATGCATTAATTTATATCCAGAAAAAGAATGTTCTATATTCACTGATACTAGTTGGGCATATTATGTATAATTATGCACTTAATATTACAGGGTCTTGAGATACATCGGTATAAACTGAACCATCAGTTAGAGCATTCCGTTTTTATAAGAGTAGAATGCCTGAGTTTTTGGAGAAAACGAAGTCGTTTTTCTTGTTTAAAATTAATCCTTTTTATACCCGAATGTTATTAAAACTGTAACTGAGTTTATCAACTACACTGTATGGTATAGCATAGCACGCAGAATAGGTATGCAATTGATTTTATCATTTATTGCATGATTTTATTACAAAACGACTCTGTTACCTGTTACAAGCAGCTTCACTTGGATAGTGCCTAGTAATTGTTTTAACACCTTTTTTGTAGATCCAAATCAACCCAAATAAAACCCGATGAAAAATAACGGAAATAGAGTGAGAGAGAAAGAATCGTATCCACCTCACCAACCAATAGACATCAGCCTATAAAAAGAAAGAGGGTGAGAAGTTGTTTTTCAGTTCTCTTTAATTCCTTTTCGTTTGTTTCAACACGTGTTTTGTCCATTTTCTATTTTCTCTGTTTTCACAGATTGTAAAAATTGATAACTTCGACCACAGGAGGGCTACGGACTTCCTTGATGGCTATAAACCTTCCTTTTTATAACACAATTTTTTCTAGAAAATTTCATACAAATCCGCCTAGCAATTCTGCACCGATAGTATTTCCAACAGTTTTTAGTCGGTAACTTGATATATAATAAAGTATAGAAATGCAACTTTTTATTAAAACTTAGAAATTTGGCATTTTTTTGGCATTTTTTTGGCACTTTTTCAGAATTTATTCCATTTTTGGCAATTTTTGAAAAAATAAAATTTCATTTCCAGGCCCTCTTGCAACCTGAATTAGATTTCCCTTTCATCAGCACTTGTCTAACTATTTGCAAAATGAGTTTATGAGAGGATTCTCTTCGTAGTTTTATTTTTATTTTTCCAACTCTCACCCCTTACTATTATACCTCCGTTTATTAGCTTGTATGAAAATAATTTTTTGTGAAACTAGTGTGTAAAGTAGGTGATTGTGATACGAGTGTGATTCTTGCAGCACAAGCCAAAGGTGAGTGATGCAGATCACACGAGTAGAAATCATCTACTTTGTACAAGTGTCATACATTTTTTTTAATGCCCCCTCCTCAAAAAAAACAATCAAAAAAATGGAAAAAATAAATATTTTGGTAACTGGCAAACATATAGGAGTAAAGTATCCCGACTCCTTCAATCAGAAGTCGTGGCACTGTGGTTAAGGTATTAGCACTCAAACATGGAGGATATGGATTCGATCTGCTGGAGCAGAGAAACTTTTATCAATAAAAATAAATAAAATAATGAATCAAAAAAAAAAAGTAATTGTAGGTTTTGTCAGCTCGGGGAATCGAACCTGGGACCTACATATTTTCCAGCTAAAAGTGGTGAACTTAACCGCACGGCCATCTCACCACCAACTATAGCTGACAAATGTATTTTATATTAGACAAGGTATAGTGGTTTCCACACCCTCCCCCCTAGAGAGACTCAACACGAGTTGAACGACATTAGATGCTGTGGGAGGTTGGGTGGAGTTAGAAACGCCTCTTATACCTATACACACAGGCTTATACTACCTGTACGGGTTATATTTCCACTATATAGGACGCCATCTATCGGCAACTCAAGTTAGGAAGGAGAGTTGTGAGTTCCACCATGCACCACTAGGGTGCGTGTGTGTCCAGCACACATCAAGGGTCACCAGATGTAGGTTTTGTCGGCTCGGGGAATCGAACCTGGGACCTACATATTTGCCAGCTAAAAGCGGTGAACTTAACCGCATGGCCATCTCACCGCCAACTATAACTGGCGAATGTATTTTATATTAGACAAGGTATGGTGGTTCCCACAGTAATATTAAAGTGTATCGAAATGTTCGATATGACTTAGTGTGCATATGTACGAAAAAACAAAAGTCACAATGTTAAATATTTTTGAACAGATCAGTGCACATGTTGGAAAAATGATGTTAAAAATAATGATGTTGAAATCTCCTTCTTCACATACAACTAAGAGGCATGAAAACGTCAGTTTTTGAGGTAGGTGTTGAAAAACTTAATTTATGACTTTCTTCATTAGAAAAACATTTACAAAAATCAACTCAAACATTTACGTTTCCAAGCCAAGATTTAGAGGAAGACTGGAAGGAATCAATGTTACTCGAAAAATACCTCTTCCAAGACCAAAAAATATCTGTAATAATGACAACGTCCATTATTATTTTCGCTGCTGGGTTTTACTCGATTTGTTTTCATTGCAATGATAATTTATTGAACTTGTTTTCCCGGGTGGATGAAAGAGTTTGTGTCTTGTTATGCAATTCCTTCGTCTTCTGTGGCTTTGTGGATTGCGTCTGATATTTTATTAGGCATCAATATACCTATTTCTGTTTGTAGCTTCGCGAACTATTGCTTCTATCTATAATAAAAATTTATTTTCCGTAATTATTCCTTAGCTTTTCTTATATTTTCTGTAGAAAATGTGAGGTTGATGATTCTACATTTCCTATGTGTATACTTATTAATTACTTCTATCTCTGTTATTTTTTCACTATGCGAGTACCTACGTACTTGATTAATATGCTGTTAGTAATCAGAAAAATTAGTCTTGGCCAGTGGCATCCACAGGTTTTGAAAGAAGTGTATCATGCATATTCAACTAACCACCCACCCACCTACCCAGTTACCTAAAAGGGGGGGTCAATGATGAAATAAAACAGATATAAAATTATTCAAAAAACGAATTTTAGTATAAATTTATAGATAGTAAGTACTATTATTCAATTAGGAAAAAATTATTTAAAAATAATAATTTTAATATAATATAAATTTATAAGTAGGTAGGCAAGTATATTATCCAATATTTCAACTAGGCAATTAACTTATTTTTTAACAAGTTGCTGGTTGACGTAAATGAATTTATTATTTCATCATAATCTAATAAAATATCTTTCTCAATTGAAATTACCATTAAATTTTCCAACCACTCTTGACTCATTGTTGTACGGAGATGATTTTTTATCAATTTCAATTTTGAGAATGACCTTTCAGTTGATACACTTGTAACTGGCAATGTTACAGCAATTTTGACAAGAAGAAATAAATTAGGGAAAACAGATTTCAAGCAAAATTTACAAAGTAATTCGAAGATTTCTGAAATACTACCGCTATTAACAAATTTACTAGTAATATTAGCCATTTTTGAGATGTCTTCTTCCTCAGAATTGGAACATTCTCCACTGAAAAAAACTAATTCCTTGTCAGACACAATTAATTCGTCTTCATCACTGGCAGTATGCAAATGTTTTGGAAGTTGTTTGGCATTGTCAAATTCATCAAATGAAGAAATAAACTGTAAATACTCTTTTCGTGCTTCATCCACATTTAAAAAATCACCATATATACCACAAATAATTTTGAAGGCATCCACCGGCATCTTTCGATTATTTAGTTTAATTTCATAGATCCTCTGTCGAGATAATAAGCTCAGGTCCTTCAAAATTCCCATGATAATACCATCTTCACCTATAAATCGTCTGTGAATTTCGCTGCTGATAATATCAATTGTGACTAAAAAAGTGGAAACTTTCAAAGCCATCACTGGATTTTCAATGGGTTCATCGTGAGCCTCCTCTCCACACATCTGCTTTTCCCTTTCTACATCTTTTACCTTCTCCAAGTAATGTTAATTCAAATTCTATATTGTTTATAAATTCTTTTACCTTGGACTCAACTTTCTCAAAATTTTCTCGTAGGTTTTTAATTTCGTTATCTTTCTTCTGTAAAATTTGGCTAGCTGAAAGTAAGTCAAAATCTGGACTTTGAAGCATTTTTGTCATTCCATCCGATATAGCAAATATTTCTCAAAATATGACAGCTGTATAAACAAATTGTTCTGTTGTGAAATACGTGATTAAACCATTGGCTGAGGCTTGTGCTTCGTTGTCTGCAATTCCATCTGTCGCACCAATTTCCTCCAATGTTTCCATAAGGGCTTCGAATGAATTGAGAACTGTATCTAAGTCTTGTGAGTGTGACATCCATCTTGTTGTATTCACTCGTTTCAGTCATTTAATTCTTGTATTGGGGTATTTTTTCTTTTGCTTTTCTTCATAAAGTTACACAAAATGAAGGCGTAAATTTTTTCCAAATTGCCAAACAGGTCCCCAGCATTCAGTGACAAACCAATAACAGATACTATAATTAAATTCAGACGATGTGCCCAGCACCATACGAACAAAGCCATTGGATTATGCTGTTTTACCAAAGCTTGGAGGCTCTGATATGGACTTCTCATATTTGCAGCTCCGTCGTATGATTGGCCAACAAGATACTTTTTCCAGTCAAGCTGCTAGTTGGCAAATACAGTTTCAAATAATTAAATACGTCTTGACCCTTGGTGGAAGGGGACTCGTTCAGGGCCAAAAGCCATTCATGAATGTGACCTGTTTCCTCACTTACATAGCACACAACAAATGACACTTGCTCCTTTCTTGATTTATCAAAAGTACTATCAATTGAAACACTGAAAAATCTATTTAGGCATATTTCTTCTGAGAATTTACATCTTATAAAACATGAAATCTTATTAATAAGGTTATTTTGGCATTTTGCTGAGAGAAATGAATACTGTGGTTTCTTAGTTTGTTCCAATAATGGTTGGAGGTAAGATGCCATAATAGGACTTGATTTCCCTATTAGTAATACAAGGTTCTTGAAGTTTCCATGAGCTAAATTACACCAACTCTCATCATGCCCTCAGAATGCTAAGCAGTGTCGAGCTAAGAATAATGATATGTCAATCAGCTGCTTTATAACCTCCCGATTTTGGTAAATTTTCATTTTTTGCGCTGTTGTTAAAGCTGGTAGAATAGGTCTGCATGTGGCCAAGGTCTTACCAAAAAGAGTGGCTTTTATATGTGTGTCTGATATTTCATGCTTCATGAGAAATGTGTCACCACCAGTCCAGCAAAAACATCCTTCATAGACCCAAGATTTCTTTGTATTTTTGCCAAAAAGCATACAGTCAAGACAATACATTTGTTTTCAGTTTTTGAGTACAACAGCCAGGTTCTACGACATAGTGAACCATCAGGTAGTTGACGGAAGTATCACGAAGCTTGAAATCAACACCCTGATGGATCTTTTGGAAATTCACCTTCTAAAAGCTCTGTCGCAGTAGGTTGGGATGGGCCCATATTTAATATAACATCTATTAATTCTGGAGTGAATTTGAAATTAGGAGATATTTTAAACGTTGCAGGGTCATTGTCAAAAATATTCATCTCTCTACTCGGCCCAGAAATAGAATCCAAATTGTGAAAATTTTCCTCTTCCTGTAAAAAAGAAAAAATAAGAAATCTTATTATTTTGTAACAAAAAGTTTTTATGTTTCAATTTAACATTAATGAAACCTAGGATGGCCAGGATCAACAGTAAATTTGTACCAAAGAGGACATTTTAAACTCTCAATGGACTTTAAAAAAAAATTTTTTTTTCAAAATTACTTTTTCTATGTTATGATTTACAAGTTGGTATAACTGGTAGGAGTACAGTGAGTATTCTGTAAAACTGTGAAAGGCTGGAAAAATTATTTGAATATAACCAGGTATGACTAAGAAAAACATTCCTCTTTACATGTGGCCTATAATAAAAATTGAAAGATTTACAAGGTTTTAAAGTTTATAAAATTCCCAATTTTAAAATGACTTTTTCATTGAAAATTTTCAGCACAATTTTTTCACAATTAGGCTACTCAGGGTGATAGAATGCTTCGAGACAAACAAAAAAAAATTCTAAAAAGTTACGACCCAGTAATATTTTCAGAAAAGAAAATTAAAAATTTTTTAGGCCCTAAATTATAAAATTTCATGTTTTAAAAATCATGGGGCTATACCTTTTTTAATTTAAATGACAGAGGACCTTTTTTGGTTATCTAGAGTCCTAGAAGAGTTTTATCACTCTAATTAATTATAAACAATCTTTACTCAAAATCTGCAGTGGAAAAATTATTTCAAAATTCTCAATTTTTTCAAATTTCAAGACCTTGTAGCTCCTTCAATTTTGATTATAGGCCATATGTAAAGAGGAACTTGTGTCTTAGTCATATACCTCATTTACTTGGTTAATTGTGTACAATACCTGATTATTTGTGCTCATAGATACGAGTATGTCTTCATAAATTTCTGCTCCTATAATTAGTGTAGGTGATTGAATGTTCGGTGTATCTGGATTAAAATTGACATCTTTAGGGGTATTTGTATCTTGTAAAGATAAACATAGCCCATCGCCATATTGTTTTTCTGGTACAATTGCTACAAAAAAGAGTGGTCATAATCAAGAAATTTGATAAATTCGAACTTTGAAGATTATGATATGATTTGATATTCAAACCCCAATTAAATTTAATTTAAAAAAGTATAAATAGATAGCTTGATCTAATATAAGTTATATTATTACTTACCACTCTTACAGAAAGAAGTACCAGGCTTACTGGGCTCACCAGTCCCACCACTACAATCTTGAGGATAAGGGCTTTCTCCTGAATCTGAATCAGTTTAAAAGAGCATATCATTTTTATTGTTTTTACTTTTTAGGAACATTGGCATAACTACAAGTAGGAGTAGATTAAAAGACAAATAGAATGCAAGGTCACCTTAGAATGCTGAGTAACCCAGAAATACCAAAAATATAATTTAATTTAATAACAATTTGTCAATCATAAAATATGAGAAAATTTGCTTTAATGAAAGTGGCCAGCTAGCTCAATTTTATATTTTTGTGGCAATTTCCTCCTATAAGATGATTTCATACAAAACAATAGTGGATTTAAAAAATTGATCAACTAACTTCCTTTTCCTTAGTCTTCTATAAAAAAAATATTTGAAAATAAAACTTTTAAACATTGGTTCAAAGCAATTTTTTAAACGAATTTAGAAAATATATTATTTTTAACATTTGACTTTTTTTGAAAATAATGAAATCTGAAAAATGTAATAATTAGGCTGGGGCCAGTTGAGGAAAAATGTTTGAGAGAAAAGGACAAAATAAAAAACTTTCAGGGTTGATCCTAAGTAAAAGTTTACAAAAACCTTATGAAATAATAATTACCTATTTCATTAATTAGATGGAGCTCACTGCCTCAAATGGGTCTCTGGTTAAATTTTGCCATATATCTAAATTAAATCTTCCAAACCTAAACATTGGCCTTGCTACACTTGCTTCATCTTCAAGTACTTCTTCTTGGTCACTTGCCACAAGTAATGTGTAAAAAAATCAACTCACCATCAATGGTTTCATTGTTTTTCATCAATTGAAAAAAAACATCCAATGGCTTCATTACCTTCTGCTTCTGACTGCTTTTCAATGATGTTTTGAAGACGTGTGCCTTTTCCAGTTAGTACTATTATCATCTTTCTTCCTTTTCCAACCACAAACACAAACTTTCAAAATATTTGAGTCATCCATTATGTGAATTCACACAATTTCACATCACCGTTACAAGTAATTTTTAAAAAATTATGGAGATTGAATAATCACAATTTAAACAGAATAACAAAAACAAAAACAACAAAAAAACAGTTGATGTTGCCCTCATTGCTGGACACATGCAAAATTAGACAACTTACTATAGGAAAGAATTGTTTTGTTTGTCACTTTTGAGTACCTACCTATTAAAACTTGGTCAGCTCGACTTGGAAAAAGAAAAGAAAATTGCAAGTGCAGTTTTTTTTTTCACTAGTAACCTGCTCTCTCTTTAACTTGTTACCAGGATTGTTCATTTTCATTTTATAATACACCACAATGCCGCATGGCGCCATTGCCCGTCTACCTATGTCTGAATGTGTGTTGGAATATGTATGTATGTGATGTGACATAGTGTGTGTGTGTATGTGTATGTGCATGTGTGTATATGTATATGTACATGTACTTATATTTTTTTGGGGCTGTTATAACAGAGAAGACAAAATTTTTAGCTAGGCAGTAGTGGATGGGGCAACAAGAGACAGGCTATAGTTTTGCAACCAGCAGACATTTACCAATTTAAGGTAATGTACCTACTTATATAAGTAAATGATATGGTGCAGTGGTATATGGTGTGGTGTGTTGTACGTTGTAAACAGAAGAGTGAATGCTTTGTGTTAATGTGGTAGGGTTACTGGGTTGGTGTATAACTAGACGTCTGTATAATTATAAAAAAATTTCTATCCCACTGATTTTTCTCACAATTTTTTACACGTCGGACTATTCTATATTCTAGACCACTCACCCCAAATCAAGTGTATCATATGATACACTTGAACCATAACGTGGACGCCACTGGTCTCGGCCTTGCGCTTTCTGGAAGAATAAGACCAAAAGTAAGAAAAAAAAACCTTGTGTTGTAAAAGAGTATATTCATTCACCGAGAAGGGTAACTACATTGGCAAGGGTGAAACTAATGGCAAATTAAGAGAATTGCCACTTCATGATAAGTATATTTATAGGTACTTCAAGTGGTAGACCAAGAAAAACGAAACATTTAACAGTAAATTTCGCTTTTTTGTGGAGTAGGTTGTCATCAAACCCACTTTCCCTATGCAAACAAAGTACAAACGCACCCAGTGATTGTTTTCAACCATAGGTATTTACAAACAGTAAAAAAGTAAGTGAAAAAATAAGAAGTTTTCCAAGAAATTTACATGGGTAGATAGGTTGTTTTCGTCTAGGTCAACATTTTTGGCTGGTTCATTGTCCATGCTGGCCCACTTGTAGCATATGCCACAGCTTACAACTCATCTAAATGAAACCATAAGAAACACCTGATTCTCAAGGTAAGATAAGGTAATCTGATTTATGATCTTTATCTTTTAGTCAAAGCAGGAGTAGGAAATATTTCCAACACAAGCGTCTGTGATCAGACAAAGAAGATGTTCTTTCGGGTGTTTCTAGTTGCGTCTGTAAACAGATAACAGATGAAAAGTACTCGAGAGAATAAAAAGATGACTTCTACATATTTAACCTTTTTTTTTTTTTTAAAATACCTATAATAAATTATTTGGCTGATTCACTTTGAAAGATAACGTGAAAATAAAACAAAAAATGATAATGAAAAAATAAAATTTCAAAAAAAATTTTCATTGACATAAGGATTTGAACACAGGTTTCCAGGGTGACCGTCCAGGTCATTAGCAAGCAGCCATGGAGATGCTAGCTGACTCGTTAATTTGAACATAACTACATTCAACATCACCCTAAAAACACCTATTATTACACACTTTCATTTTATTCACTCAATTTGTTGAAGTGCACTGAATGACCAATTTCAGCGCTGCTTTCACGTGTTGCGACACACACACACACACACACACACAGATATCCGGTTTTATCAGTTGTTTTTTCAATTTTTGTTTATTTCTGTCTCGAAAAAAAAAGTGAGAAATTTTATTTTCTCTTTCGCCGTTATTTTCTTCTTCAAATTATAAAAGCGTATTTTTTAAAAACTCGTTTTTACCTAACTTATAACCTATAATAATGCAAATAAAAATATCCTCTTTGACTGAGCATAGACACTTCTATTCCCAACTTGAGTAGGTGTATAGAAGATTGACTGTACCTACTTATTTTGAAATCTTCTTCCCTGTTGTAAATTTTATCCAAAATTCAATAACAAATGTAAAATGATAACCAGAATCTATATTCTAAATGAAATATCTATTTCTCATTGATTTCAGGTTTGGTTTCAAAATCGTCGAGCCAAATGGCGAAAACGAGAAAAAACATTCGGCAAAGATTGCTCACCATATGTAACAGATCAAATTTCAAGTGAGTTGGAAATTTATTCAAAAACTTTATCAAGACCGAATACATTATGTGTTTTGGTTCACAGATCGCTGATTAAGCTTTTATACACATCAGGTAGCTCACTAGGTAATTTACCATATTTTTCTGCACTGTGTTTGCTACAAAGTAGAAACAATGAAGAGAGTTTTAATTTTTTGCAACATCTAACCGAAAAAACACATTTTTTCATATTCCTCGAATAAATGAACGAAAAGTAACAAATTTCAATACAACATGAAAAAATATTGTTAAGCGCATGCGCATTTTCGAGTTGACTTTCTCACACGGCTCAAATACTTTCTCAGTTTTTCTGTTTTTTCTAAAGTAATATTAATGTATTAAGTTAGGTAGGTAATTATTTGGTTCCGAAAATTTCTTTTGTGCCAATTTTTGTAGGATTCGGGTGTGAAAGAGGTGCGGAAATTTTTTGGTTAAAAAAAAAAAGTAAAATTATTAACTAATTATTATTATTACTATTATTATAATTATTATTTGATTATGGAAAAGAAAAATTTGCATTTTAATTTGTTTTATTTTTTTATTTTAGGGGGTTGTTGCAAAAAATAGCGTGTGACCCGCGTGCAAAATAGATGATTGATACTTTTCGCACTTGTATGCAAATGACTGATATAACATTTAACAATAATTTTTTTTTTTTTTTTTTCAACATAGGATGTTCAACAGAGGTTCTCCATTCGCGGTTAGGTCTACCTCTACTGCATGCGGATCCTTTTTGGTCGTCACGCAATATGCATCCGGCAATGTTATTCGGTTTGAACTATCCGTGGCAAAATAATATATCAGCAACGCCGTCGGCCAAAACGGCTTCATTTTTATCGCAATATTTAATCAACAGTAACGCAGTAAGGTGGGAACCGCTACCATTGATAAGTACATCATCTCCGACGTCGTCGCCATCATCGTCTCCCAAGTCCACAATAATTGACTGAATACGAAACAATCGGTTACATAATTATGGTTTTCAATTCGTGATTATAATATCTTCATTTCTCTTTCGTTGAATTATAGGTGACAACAAAAAAAAAAAAAAAAAAAATTCAAGCTTGCAGCAGTACCTTGTATCTAGTCCGATTAAGGCTTGTTAAAGTTATACTTTACGTTTATAAATAAATAAAAAACTGTGAACATTTCTTTCATCCTCAGCTGTCCTAACTACGTATATTATAATACGCGGACTAAGCACAATAAAATTATAATGAACAGACAAAAAAGAATGTTTGAACAGCAGACAATTAAATAGCTAATTTATTTGTACTAACCTTCATTAATAGAAAAATTGGCTGCAACTTGCCATCTTCATTTTATTGTTCGGTGTAGGTAGGGGAGACCCATGACCCATGGGACAGTTTTTGTACTTTTTACACTAGTTTTTTGACTAATCGAGTCTTGATCATTTGTTTTTTACTTGCAGCATGAACCTTTGCCTAAAAACTTTCCTCGCATATTTATCCCAACTATTTGACAATACTTTTAATAAAACGAATTTTACATAATTCATTTTTTTGTCGCATTGTACTACACCCTGTAGTACCATTGGACATTCATGAAATGATGATAAAATTAAGAAAAATTTTTATTAAAAATATGACCTATCGGCATAATAAATTTACTGCAACAAAATTCAACATTAGTCAATACAAAAATAATTTTTTCTGGTTTAACAGTCATTTCATCATCGTTTTGTTGAAAATAAAATTGTGGTCTGCCTCATAAATTTACAATCCACATTTTACTACTTGATTTTTTAAATTTCTGTGATAAAATTATAATTTTCTTTTGTTATTTTTACATCACATTCATATAATGTAGGAGAATTGTATTTTGGAGAAATACCTACTCAATTTTTTTTTTTTTAGAGCATATTTCAAATTTTTTTCTTTATAGATATAATTATGTAAAAAATAATGTAAAAAAATTTTTTTTTGAAATTTATGAAGAAAATTACCCCCACCCTCCCATTGGCTAGGCCCATAATCGTATTCAAGCTGGACAACCACAAATATTGATTGCTTTAATTTTAAAATATCCATTATGGAAAAACAAAAAATCATGATGACAAAAACGTATATAAAATTAAGTAATTTTTTAAGGAAATGAGTTTAAAATTAAAATTTTCATAATAATCCCACCTGATTCACTTTGTGGCATGGTTGAAAAAATGCGAAAAAATGCAAATTGCAAGTGTCGCATTTTATTACAGCAAAAATGTCCCTAGGTACAACACCCCCACCTGAATTAATAAGTATCTCATTTACCAAGATAATTGAGAAAAAATTAATTATAACATGATAAATGGATTACTTTCACTTGTTAGAATTGAACATCAATCAAATTTTAGTATCTTTTTATCAGTTCAAAATGTAGTGGCAAAAAATTAGCAATTCTCATCTTTTGTCAAAAATTTTGCTATTATCACTATCATTTTCGAATTAAACAAGGTATGGTCTTGGAATTCATTTGCAACGTTGCCAGACCTATCTTACATCCCACCAATAAGTTCATAATTTTGTTCATGCAGCGGCAGCTGCAGGTCTCATAGTAGGTGAATCCCGTGGTATATGGGTCTCGACTACCTATTAACGATAGGTAATATAAGTATTTTGACGCAACCAAAAACTATATGACTCAGGTAATTAATATACCAATGTGATGGCCTATGTAGCAACTTAATGTTAATTTCAGCCTGATTATTCTCAGTGATAAATTTATCCGGCTACTTTAAAAAAAATTTTTTAGTAGTTTTGGTTTGATTGTTTATTTTTCTCAGTGTTGCTTAAACTATCGATAGTTTTTCTCAAAAATGACTATCGATAGAAAGAAATATCGGTATGTTGCATCATTAAATATGAATTCAACTGTTCGTAATATTATGCATCTATAGTTTTTTCGTTTCATTAAGTTAGATGGAATTGAGTAACTACCTAGTGAATTGAAAAATGAATGTATGAGCTAAAACCAAAAGGAAGACCAAATCGATTCCACGTAGGTCAAAACTGGAAGACAGGGATGCCCACAAATTCAAAGAAGGCATTATTTTTACAATAATTTCATAATTTTTTCTATGCTACTTCAGTCCTTAGGAACAAATTTTCTGACTTCATTTTTAGGATTGGAAATTTATCTTTTTGGATCAGAAAACTACTGTTTGGTAGTAAGATCGAAAAATTCAAAACAAATGACCACATTTAACTAATTTTTGGTCCAACGACCAAAAAGTGAAATTTACAAGTCCAAAAAGTGATCCAGGACAAAAACGTCAGTTATGAAAATGTTCTTTGAAATATTAACAATATTTTTACTTTGAAACGATATTTTTTTTTTTTTGAGAAAAACCTATTATATTTCATTTAATGATATCTCAGCAGCTATTGAAGCTAGAAATCTGAGATTGGTATTGCTGGAAGGAGGAAAAAATTTAGTCAAATTTATGACTAATGATTTGTCTTTATTGTCAATGACTTCTTCATAATTAAGGAACATAAAATAACTAAATAATGAAAAATTTTCCATTCCTCTAAATTATTGTTTATTTAAGAAACTAATGGCTGTAGAAAAACATTTTCACTGATAGAGCCCTATTTTTTAACGACAAATTAATTTCTGTTATCAGATTTCACTAGAAATGAAGTCATTTCGAGTTAAAAGCAAGTGAAAATATTAGAATAAAATTCAATTTTACAGTATAAATAGGTCCATACAAAAAAATATCACACAAATTTTCCTACAAAAAATGTCCCTCACCATTTTTTCATAGCGATAACTGTAATGACGTTTTTGCATAAATTACAGTGTGCACCAAGGGGGAATGTTTTTTTTTGCCTTGCCTGTTTGCAACCCTCATATTTGGCTCGCTGTGCTTACCTATAAAGTTAACACCCGCGTTCTAGAACGATACTTAAATACAGATTTGCTACATAAATAATATTTTATCTGCGATTCCCATGTATAAATATAGGATGAACCTGATAAAATAAAAACTTAAGTTTAACTTAAGTATAAGAAATATTCTAGAATATGGATGTGAGACTCCTGATCATACCCAAGTTAAGACATATGCCATTTTAGACCTTAATTTTTTCAAATACCGTTTTGTTCTGTCCATTGAAGGCACATATCCTCAGAGGAAAGTATGAAAAGGTGATTGGAAAAAGTTTTACCCAATATGGTGTAGGTCTGAACCTATACAATGAATATAGTTCTTTTACCACGCGGATCTGTTCAAATTTTTTATTGACCTGCAGCCATTGGCCTGTATAATATTATGTTACCAAATATGATTAATAATATAACTATTTTCTTTCATGTTTTTGAAAAGAACATAGAATATAAATTTTCCAGCTCAAAAATTTGCAGCTCTCTTTGACACCACAATCCACACAGTGAATGGATCTTGCCCTGAGTGTACTGCTATCTCTGTGTTCAATACATTTTTCAGTCAGTCAACTCATGTTTTTGTTATTCCCAACTTTTTTCAGGCCTAAAATTCTGAAAATGTGAAAAACACTTTACGGTCTTTCATGTAGCCTCATTTTTGTTGTCAGATTCTCTTTTTTTTTTTGGTAGTGCAGTTAAATTCACACTCAAATAATATTACCTAGCTGCAGGTACTAAAGGTGCGAAAAATATCAATACATATCGATATTTATGGAGGTTGAGGTTGACAGATTCGATTAAGATGAACAAAAAGAAAAAATGTTGACTAAGTTACATCTCAGAAGTGTGTAATTGCAGCGAAGAAAATATGTAAAGTACAAAGTATGAAATGTATGTATGTAACGAATATGTAAGAAGTCTCACAAATGAGTGGCGGAATTAGAATCAGTGTAGCTGTGAGTATAAGTATGAAAAGCAGTTTGTGTAATTAATGTTGAGTGTTTGCAGGAGTGTGAGTGCAAAAGGATTGGTGGTCCCAACAATATTTCGGAGAAAATAACGATATTTTATGTATTGATACGTAAAAATATAAGAAAATATCGATATTTGATTGAATTAATCCCCAATTTACCATGATAAATTATAATATTTTGGATTAAATATTGATATTTTGCGCACCTATCGATACGAAAATATATTGATATTTCGCACCACTAGCAGGTACTTATTAGTTACCTACCTAGGCCATTGTAGAGGTGAAATATTGAGTTAGAATGTTTGCGACTAATTCACAGAGAAACTGCTTCACAGATTTATTCAAACTTCCAATCAACTTTGAACTCATAAATTTAAATTCTATAAAAATTTGGGTACCTACCTAACTGTACCATTTACTATGATAAAATTTTTGCTCAGTTGTTTGATTTAGATTTTCTTTTTTTCATAATCTCTTCCCTACATTATTTTAGGCCAATTAATTTATTTGTTGGCTATATTTTATGCCATCTTTTCAAGTAAAATATCTGTAAATATCGATTTAGAATTTATTACTGTATGTTTTTATTATTAATTTAAAGTTAAATTTTTGACGTAGTTTTCGATGGTCAAATTTTCGTTTTCTTTTATCATTTTTAACATTCGACGCCAAAACTGAGTTCGTTTTTCGTGTATTATTCCCTGTTTTAGTTCAATTTCTTCGTCAAAATCTAAGTAGTACGGATCATTTGGATGGTATGGCTTCCAGTCGATTCTATTTTCACCAGATACTGGCTCGTTTACATTCCTACGTAAAAGAACGAAATTAAAAAACAATTCTAATTTATGAAAATAAGTAAAAGCAACTTTTCTTAGCTTAAAATAGCTATCGAACTCCTCGTACTCTTGTTGAAAATCACTTAGGCTTACCCAGTTTTCATGAAATTAGTCATAAATCTTGCCATATTTTCGATCACTTGTATTTCCCTGGAGGTGATCACATTCTTCTTCTGTGCAATTCGTGAAAACAACTTGAAGTAGGCTAAAAAATAACATGCTTCGTCTGCGTGGACAGCCACTGGAATATATTTCAAAAAATTTTAACGTATATGAAATCCAGCAGCAGGCTATTGTTGTATAGGTACATCTAGGCAGTTACATTTAGTTGTATTTTGTGTTTGCAAGATCTCTAACTAGAATCGAAAGGTTTTGTATTGAAACTGCGAAATTCTGTTATCAACTCTGACTCATATTTTAGGAGGCTACTGGGTTTTAGCTGATGCATTAAGTAGGTATAGCTTTGTCAGACATGAGGAAAAATAATCTCTGATATCGCTTCTTCAGCGGAAAAACGACGCAAGTGCAAATTTCAACTTTTTTGAGCTACATATAGGGGCATAACCAGAAAATAATTTTTGATGGAAGGGCTATTAAAGGGACGAGAAATAAGGATAAGGAAGTTATAAAAAGAAATTAGTAGTGACAAGATACGACATCTTTGGAAGAAAATTTCAACGTGAATGTAAGAATAAGTTTTAGAGAGACCAAATTGGGACACCCGATTTTCTGAGGTGTCTGCCTCTTCTGGGTTACGCCTCCAATTACATAAGTCAAAGGTATCTAAAAATGATGAAATTTCATATGCAACTATGGTATAACTGTAGGCTAATACTGTCAGAGGCCCCAAAGTGCAAAAGCGTACCTGTTGAAATTTTATTTCGACTATTGTAACGTATCAGAAAAAATTAGTGATTTCTCTTCAGACATACCGAGGCTAAATTGGCAAACACGGTGTACCACTTGAAGTAGGGGAGACTCAGGTACGATGGAAAATTTTTTTTTGTCTCTGATGTGAGCTAGAATTGAGTTATAAATTTGGGGCCAATAAATTTGAAAAGAACAAACCTTCATCTACAAAACAAAACCATAAAAGAAATAATTAATGTGGAATACCTTGTCGTGAGAGATATTCTCACCAGAAGGAAATTCTACAGAATTTAAGCGTGTTCAGCCACTTCATACAAACGTATGGGTAAGCCAGAACCAAACCGAACACTGGCGATTTTAGAGCCGGTTCTGAGAGTTTTTATACCGGTTCTGGCGCATGCACACAGACACACGTACGTAATATAATACGTACGTTGTTAAGTACGGCCAGGTCGCGTCATCCCCTACTATCGTAGGTGACGGCTGGCCGGTTCGTGTACGAATCGTGACATTGATTGATGGATGACGTCACAATTCGGTACTCGTACATTACCTGCAAGTATTCGCAGGTAATTACGATCGAACGTAGTTTCGTGTGTTCGTTTAACGTCGCAAGGACGATAAGTTGGCCTGCCCTTTGGGGCGGCGACTGTCGTCGAGGGGTCCGAGCCCTTTTACCTCATACCGATGAGTCCCCACAATTAATATGTGATAGTTTTTTTTATAATTCCATCTTAAATGGGGTAACTTTTTTGTTCCATGGTAGGTGTTAAAGCCTATTAGAAAAAAAAATTTTTAAATCAAAAAATTAAATTTATTTTATTAAATATCATATGAGGTGCATTGTTTCTAAAGTAATTATATTTAGATAACACGTGATACCTATCTGCAGTTTGAATTGTAATAATATAATTATTATTAGGAAAATTGATTGTTTTTTAATTGTGACACTTTTTTCATGAATACCAATTCATGACATCTTTCACAGTATCCTAAATTTTCTCAAGATTCAATGTTTCATGTTTTTGGACAGTTTTAATTAGGAAAATTGTTTGCAAAAGATTATAATGAATTTTTAATATGTTCCATAGTATATCAGAAAATTTAAAACATGGTACACTAGGTTCACCTTCTTACAGTAAATTAACATTATATTTAATGGAAGTGTTTTTGAGTATTAGTAACTCTGAATAATTAATTACTGACAATTAAATTTCTCTGAAAAACATCTTCAAGTATGAGTATATACTCAATTTCACTTCCATTGATTACACTTTTTGTGAGTCATCAAAATTTTACTTTTGATATAATTTTGATAAATATTGCAATAACTTTTAAACAACAAACTGGATAACAATTATAACCAAAAGAAATATTTACCAGGTGTACGATACATAATGCTATGGGACCAGTTTGTCCAAAAATTATGGGAAGTAAGTTTTGTACATGGTACACGTATTCTATGGTACCCTGGTCTCCCCTACTTCAAACTTTGACTATAGGTGCAAAAATATAGACTGAGTATAGTAATAAGAATGTGAAAGCAAAATATCTCTCATAAATAAGCATAATTGGAGGAATAAGGTCCTTCCAATTTTTAACATTGTTTTCGCTTGAAAGATTTATAACAATTTAGAAATAAAGTAATATTAACCAAAGTAAAAAATTGTCAGTATTCATTTTTATTGATAGTAAAGTTCTTTTCATAATAAAAACCACCTTCCGCCAATTATGCTTATTATGTTACCTTCACCTACACTTTATCACCACCATCTTATTAAGCTCAGTCTACAGTTATATAATACAAGCCCCAAGGCACCGCTTCACAGCGCTTTGACTTTTGCCTGCCCTGGATTTTTACTACTATAGTTGGGTAACTTGTTTTGGTGGAAGCAACAAAAATTTTCTTTTTTCTTTCCTTTTTTTTCGTGTATCGATATGTCGATGTGGATGGTGGCACATGTGGATTGTATATGAGGGAATAATATTGGCAAAATACGTTGGAAAAATAATTTTGTCGAATAATTTCAGCTGAATTGTACATTTATTATAGTAAGAATCAAGTATTTAAACTACTTTTATGTATGCTATCCTTGTGAATTGAAGAAGTCACCTTCATCAGTTGTATTCTAAATTAGTAGGTTCAATCAAAACATCGGAAGTACACATAAATTTCTTACTTTTATGCCACCATTTCTTTACACTGTGAAGTATATTAAGGCTTACGGAGCTTTACTGGTCCAGTACAATGTAGCCAAAGAAATTTTACATTTTTATCCAGTAATTTAGAAAAACAATGCCGTATGTAGGTAACAATCAGCTCAGTCCGCTACCCTTTAGCTTCCAAAACATAGGTACCTATTTGAAGTTTTTGTTTCTAAGAGTGTAGGCTAACTCATATATATTGTGTCATTATTGACCTGAAATTTTTGATTTTCACAAAGACATTTTTGCCATTGTCAGTTAAGCCAAATCAAGCTTATACATGGGAAAATGATCAGGGGTTTAGCATTTTGGAAATGCAGGCGAAGATGCAGTATTTTTTTCTTAAGTGAAACTTCAATGGGTGCTGTAGGCTTAGTTAGAGTTATGGTGAAAATTTGTGGCAAAATTGTGGATTACCTTACAAAAATTAAGACCCTGAAGGACAATTGAACAAAGAACTAGCAAAAAGAGAGAAACTCTAGAGGGGGAGGAGAGGTGACAAGTTCCATTTTTTGTGTCTTTTGTCTAAGGGAGGAAACAGAGTGGTTAAAAATTAATTTTCAGTCAATAAATTTTAGTCTATTTTGCCATAACTACTGATAGTGTTTAATTTTCTGCGAGATTAATAGCCTAACTGAAAGGATAACTGAAATCGTGTTGATTTTTGTGGGTTGTAGATTTTCAGGTATTCGTAAAATTAACAATAAAAAAAAAGCAATAAGCTAACGTAAAAATGAATTTTTAAGACTAGGTACACTTTTATTGTGTAAAACATACCGTGAAAACTAGCGCACTAACACAGGCACACATTCATCGCATGACAACCACAAAGCTTAACAAACAGGATTGTCTGCCATTCTAAATTTTTGTTCTGTAGTGAGTGAGCTATCCAGTAAACAGCCCAAAGTCTAAATTGATCGTCACTGAACTGAAGCTGTATAAAAACAAGTCCAGTAATACGCCATTGTGTATTTCATTAGTCATAAGTGAATTCATTGTTGTCGATGTTAAATTCCAAAAATTCTAACAGTTTTAGATGCTTTCATTAATTTTATAAAAGCTTATTAGTCTACGCTTGCAATCAACTTTTGGCAGACAGTTTGAAGGATGAAAGAAACAAACTTCTATCATACACAATCTTAAGGGAACAATCCATACAACAGAAGTTATCGAATTTAACTGCACGAGAACCATTGTTTCATTGTTTTTAAATAGCTGAAATCGTGCTAAAACATCAACATATTTCAGCTGAAAATTCTGTGAAAATTTTTCTAAAATTGAATATTTGGTTATTAAGATGTACCAAGTGAAAATTATGTTCAGGTTGTTTGATTTAAACTGCGGAAAACAAAACGGCATATTTTCCTAGGTATTACTTGGTATTTATAGGGCTCCAACTGAACAACATGAGTGAGTTCAATAATAGTATAATAATACAATAGAAAAACATAATGGACCTACAACTAGAGTAAATTTTATTTAGTTGTTAAAGATCTCCATATACTATTTTAAAGCTGCGTTCCTTAATAGAGGTGCGAAAAATAGCAATATGTTTCGACATTTTGGAGAAAATATTGATATTTAAAGTATCGATGTGTAAACATATTGTTGGACCACCAATCCTCCTCCCCTTTCATTCCTGCCGAACACTCGACTATCTCTACCTGTATACTTTTGTACCTTTACTCGCGGCTACACTGATACATCATTCCGCCATTCATTCGTTTATCTCCGTACATGTTTCGTTTACCACTTACACTACTTTTTCTGCAATTACACATATTTCTGAGATGTTACTTCGAGTACATCATCATTTCTTTTGTACAATTACTCTTCTGCATCGATCCACAACTTCTTTATATATAGGAAAATATCGATATTCGACTGAATTAATCCCCAGTCTACCAAATACCTACTTAAATGATGATATTTCAAATTAAATATTAATAGTTTGCAAATCGAAGCGAAAAAATATCGATATTTCGCAACACCACTCCTCGCAATGCTTTGATCACACGTCATGTATAGTCGGAAAAAATTTCTAACCGAGAGATTTTGGTATTGATGTCATAGGTCAGTGGCGTTGCGGGCAAAGGAGCGAACCATATGGACAAATAACTCGACCAACCAATGAAAAGGCTCAAAAATGATGAATTCTGTACAATTTCTTCTTCTTCATCAATTATTTCAGATTCTGAACGTTAAAACAATTATTATTATTTTCGGTCTCGTTTTATTCCTTAGCATCTTATATTTTATTTGATATCATATGTAAAATAAAAAGCCGACTGTTCAATAAAGAGAATAAGAAAAAAAATTTGAGGACTTCTGCATCGTTGCAATCTGCTTACCATGTTTAATCTTGTTTTTACACCGCCAACGCCACAATCAGTTTTTATTCCATAATCCCCACTTGCAATAATGTATTATAAAAAAATAATGACGAGTGGCAAAAATTTCAGTAAAAATTATGTAAATACCTAGATATCAATAACGGAAAAACCAACCTTTTGGCGCATTAATTAGGCCTTTAGATCCGAAAAAACTTGTGAAATTCAATGTACCGACAAATTTGAACAAATATAGAAACAATGGCTGAGCATCGGGACGGGCTGCCTGGAAATCTAAGACATCAGTCCATTCGACATACCACAAATCCGAGAATAACTGTAATAATAATACCAAACATTTTTATGTTTATAATTTTATTCAATAGCTACCTATAAGGTAGAATGAAGAAGTTGAAAAAAATTATTGTTTTCCTAAATATCTGCGGTCGCGTTAACCCACGTCACTAAAAGTGAGAATTTAAAATTTACTTTAATTTTACAAGAAAATAAGTCTAAATTTATTCTGACCAAGTTGAATCATAAGTATAGAAGTGCTCAACAGATCGTGAGGTTTGTAGGATTTAAAGGAAAAAATTATTGTCAAGTTCACACTCAGCATTTTAAAAACTGTTTCCAACGATATAAATTGAGAAAAGTCAAAATTAGCACCTATTTTGGGCCCACAGCAGTCAAACTAAAGAGTCAAACGTCAAATTCGAACTCAGTGACTAAAAAAACATTATATTATTTTATTCCACGTATAACATGAAAAATTATGAAAAGTCGAAATTTTCTCCTTTTGGCGTTTAAAAATGGGTTTAACGAAAACATTAACAAAACAATCGAACTCATCGTCTCAAAAAATAGATATCTACTTAATAGATGCGCGCACAAACAATATTATACAACCTTAGTGTTATGTTGTTCAGTTTCAAAGTACATACTTAACTATATGGTCTTCTGCAAGGGTTCAAAAAAATAGGTTTTTGGCCCATAACTAAGACCCCTTTCATATTCGAAAAATATTTATCTGTATGCGATTCTATCGAGCCATCTCATACCAATTTTTAGCCGTCCATCTCGATGTTAGGTATGAAAAATAAATGTCGATACCTTCATAATAGCCAAAAAAGTGGATTGTTACCCCCTAGGTATCTGCCACCCTTTTTACAATTTTGAGAATTCTATGAAACAAGATCTAGATGTAACACTCAGGAACCCTCACACCAATTTTTAGCCTTCTAGCTCGATGCGAAGTATGAAAAATTAATCTAATTCAGATAAGTTATACTTTCATGAAGTTTCTGTTATCATTTTAACCTGACATTTTAGCCCCAGGATGTAGGCCCAGTGCCAAAGCACAAGAATATCCTTTATTTTAATTACTTATGTTATTTTTGCCAGTCCCAATTAACACCGATATTTTCGTTCACTCTAGGGGAACCCCAAAATTGTTTCTAGAAAAACGATTGATTTCAATTTCCTCGGAAGAAATACTAACAAAAAGGGCGGCTTTGATTTATTCAAAAAATGGACTAAAATAATTATTTCTCAAGAAACGAATTCAGTAAACGGACCCACAGTTAATAAGTTTAGGAATATTGAGTCATGAAATGGAATTTATAGGTACCACTCATAGACGAATTTAGGCGGGTTGGGGGACCAAGCCCCCCAGAACAGGCACTTAGCCCTACATGGATTTTTCCAAAAAATAAAAAAAAGGTAGGACATCCATTGAAATTGTGAGGGGTTTTTCACTGATAGATAGTAGAGAAAGGAGATGTTGGACGACTGATAAAACTTGATTAGAGCCTTAACCCTCCCCCCCAAACATTATGACAAAAATTCGCCTATGTCATCCTTACTCTCGCTACTCTCTCGCTAGATAGACCATGTAGGCTTATTACGAATAAAAGTATGGAAATAGCGCGCCTAACTATTTTTTCTTCACCAATAGGCTAGTTGAACGTTTCAGTTTCCATAATCCCTTGAATGAACCCACGGGTGGCCTCAATAAGCGAAGAGAAGGAGCCATGCCTTTTAAAAATAATATGAAGATATTTTTAATTCATGAGTTGTTAAGATGCAAATACCGACCGCAATAATCAACTCACCTCACAGACCTTCCCAATCCCCTCCCTCTTAAGAGAAAAATTAAATCCTGAAACCACCGTGAATAAACTTAGGCTCATTTTGAACTACAAAATTTACGAAAAAACTAGCTCGAGGGTCAAGCTTGGATGGGTGAAATTCTTGTTCCTTCAACAAATGTTTCGTGTGATGTTGACACGTATTACAATGGGTAGCTACATGGTAGCCTTCGATAATAATACTAAAATATCCGGTATGTTAGGTATGTTATACATTTAGTTATCTGATTATAAAGTTGGGTACCTACATCGGCAAGTTGCGCTACGGTGAATCGTGATACATCCTTATCTCCAAAGTAAAATTCTTTTACTTCCTTTTGAAGTATTTCCAACGTTTCAGGACTGATTTTGTACATCCATAAATTCTCTTTTAAAATGTCCGTCAACGAGAAATTCCAGCAGTCAGCTGAAAGTAAAATTATTTTCGTACTAGGTATTCACACAAGAAGAATTTACTTCTCCATTTTGACTTGAAAACTTGTGAAGTTCTCGTTCTTATACGACTGTTTTGAGATTCTTCAGGCTTTACTATACTATGTGAGGAAAAGGCTGGTAAGAGTAGGTACGTAGATGGGTAAGAGTACGCACTCCAATTTTCACTCTCTGGCTGCACTAATCTGAAATACATCAAATGTTTAATGAACATCCTCATATAGAGACCTTGTGTACTAAATACCATGATATTACAGGTTGAGTGTACGATTTTCAATATGATACAAATTGTTTTTGTATGTTTCTTTACTATTTTCTGTGATAACAATGCAAGACATAGAGACAATGTTTGATTCAAATTGACCTCAGAAAATCAATAATATCGACTATTTATATAAAAACATACCAGGAGAAATATTTAGAAAAATTACTATGCATATTTTTTAGAGATATTTTTACAAAACAAGTGGTATTCAGCTAAGAGTACGCACGTAGCCTAAAGGCAGGATATCAGTGCTTAAAACATGCTATTTTGTAAAGAAAAAAGATAAAGGGTTAAAACTAGTTTATTTCACAAATATATTTTCATGTGTTCTACTCCTGAAGAAGATTTCTGAAAGGAATTATAATGCACATTTTGTGGAAACTGGTGATGCAAAGATTCAAAAGCATATAATAAGAAAGATAAATTTTTACCAAACTTTGTTAATAACTTACTCAGATTTTACTATAAAAATGATACTGTTTCATTTTTGATTTCACATTTTAAAATTTTTATGAATTTCAATTTTTTTTTCGAAGTACATACTCTTAGAACCCAAAGTGAGTAGTCTTACCCACCCAGGTGAGGAAGAGTACGCATTTAACTTCTTTTTAAAAAAAATTAATAGTGAAATTACAGATAAAGTTATAGAACTCAAACCAGCTACAAACTGTGCTAATAAATGATGGTATTTCACAGAAAAATTCGAGAAGAGTGGGATTTCCAGGGGCTGCAGGGTTGACAATATAATACTAAGTGCATACTCTTACCAGCCTTTCCCTCATTACAATTTCCCAAGAAAGTAAAGAACGGTGGATAAAACCTCTCTCAATATTGACCTATACTTACATACATTTTAGTTCTAGCCTACATTAGTTCATTAATGATATTCGCCATTTATAGAAACCATGAAGTACGAATGGGGTTTTTTATGTTATTCTTGGAGTAGGTAAAAGCAGATAAATATTTTCAGGGTTGGTAACTTCATTGGGAAGAATGAAGCACAGCCAAATCTGAGCATCTTTGTCCTGGTAGAAAATCATTATAGGTACAGTCTACCAGAGTCTGCTACGCTGTAAGAATACATAGTAGTTCAGACAGCATGCAACCCTATATGCTACTAAGAATGTACTATTCATACTGCTGAACAACTATGAAGAGCTAAACTTAGTTTCAGGCATAGGTTCTAATAGGGTTGTAGGTAGTTAACTTACAGCTATTTCAATAAATTATGTACCTACTTAGTTCTTTGACTATATAGTACTGAACCAGTAAAGCTCCATAAGCCCAATGTACTTTTTAATGTCAAGACATGCAGTTGAAAAAGTAGTCAACTTTAGAGTACCTTCTGCATGTTTCTGGACATTTTGCTCGAGTTCACCAATTTAGAATACATTTGATAAATTCATCCTTTAAATTCACAAGGATATCATACATAAACGCAGTGCAAAGTACATCAAAAGGTATGCAGTGGTTGCCTATTTAGAGGTGGCATGTCTACCCAGAAATCATCATTCTTTACTGGTCCAGTCAGAGATATACAGCTAAAGAGATGACCAATACTCCATAAATACTATAGTAGAGATGCGTGTTTTAGTTCATTTGGTGGATTTAATTCAAAAGGTCTCGGTCTTTTGAATGAACTAGTTCAGTGAACTAGTTCAAAATGAACAAAATGAGCTGCATGAATCAAACCTTTGAGTATGTATTATTTCATATGGAGAGCTGATTCGTATACGGCTCTATACTTTCTTGAGGGTAAACAATATTGCGGGTAAATGATATTCAGGGTAAATTTGCCTGGTTGTTTTTGCGGGCACACTTTATCGCGGGTAAACAAAATGCAGGGTAACATTTATCAGGGCAACATTTCTCCGGGTAATTGATTGTGCGGGTATACAAAATAGAAGGTAACATTTATCAGGGCTACATTTCTCAGGGTAATATTTTATGTTACAGGTTGAGCAAAAGTTAAACACTCAAATACTTTTCTTAGTACAACTACATGCTTAAAAATCACAGTAGTACTAAGAAAAGTATTTGAGTGTTTAACTTTTGCTCAACCTGTAACATAAAATATTACCCTGAGAAATGTTGCCCTGAGAAATGTTACCCTGTCTTTTGTCTACCCACACAATTGATTACCTGGAGAAATGTTACCCTGAAAAATGTTACCCTGAAAAATGTTACCCTGTCTTTTTTCTACTCGCACAATTGATTACCCGGAGAAATGTTACACTGAAAAATATTACCCTCTGTTTTGTATACCCGCACAATCAATTACCCGGAGAAATGTTGCCCTGGTAAATGTTACCCTGCGTTTTGTTTACCCGCGATAAAGTGTGCCAGCAAAAACAACCAGGCAAATTTACCCTGAATATCGTTTACCCGCGATATTGTTTACCCTCAAAAATGTGTTCTCCCTCGTATACATTTTCTATACGTAGTTACTTTCAGAGAATGAAATGACTTCTTTTACAATCGAGTATATCTATATATAATTTGTATATATATATATATATATATACTTGCGTATAAAAGAAATCATTTCATTCCCCAAAAATGCTCATTATTTTGTTTCATTTTTTGTTGATTGATAAGAAATTCCACTCATCCAGTGATTAACAACAATGCTGTGACGTATAAGAGTGAACTAGCTTGTATGTCTTTACAATATAACTTTGATTTGATAATATCTTTTAGTTCAAAGTAAACTAGTTCATTCTCATCTTTAGGTTTCATTCATTTAGGTCTTTCAAAAGATTAGTTCAAATGAATTAGTTCTAAGTCAACCGACACATCTCTACACTATAGTTTAAAAAGAAGCAACTTCAATTATATGTTCTGCGCATATTTCGTTGTGAAAACCAACATCTACCAAGCTATGACACATGGGTAGTGACAAATATCAAACTTTGAAATGTTTTATCAGTGTTCTATATTTTTGATATAGAGTTGGACTTCTTTTTACCTGTATGTCTCTGGGTCCAGTACTATATAGTTAAAGACTTAGTATAAACTTCTGTGGGTTGGGTAGTATGGAAATTGATCGGGCTATTAACAGTATGGAAAAAGAAATGAAGCTTCTACACAGCCAGTATGCAACCAATAGCAGAAAACGCGACAAGAACATATTAAATCCCAACAACCACTCCTCCAGTGGTGTGATACCTACACATGTTATGCAGTACAACAACAGCGGGTGGAGCAAGGCTGCTAATAGTAGATGAAAGTCCGCACTTTTACTTATGCTGCTAAGGCTGAATGTGACTCTCCAGAAGGGGATGAGGGGAATGTCTGGAGCATGTTCATTTCAGTTGGATACCATAGTCATCAGTTCTGTAGGTTGCCAGTTAAGGGAATCGAAGCAGCAACCTACAAGTTGAAAAAAGCAACGATGTTTTGGCGCAGCCATGATTCCACCGAAGATAGAAGATGGGACAACCACATATTATATCCCCGCAGGTGGTACCAGTCGATATTGAAGTAGGTTGTATAGCTTATACTGCGGTAAGCTATAGTCTTCGTAATAAAAATTGAATTAATGAGGGTACTCACTAGCCAGTGCATGCATTCCTTCCCCTTTGCATACATCCCAAATTATTGGTATGGGGTCATTGTCGAAGAGTATTTCCCTCGGTGATCGTGATAAGAATGCATTCTCTTCAAATGCCTCGATAGTTATCATAAAAATACTGTTAAATAATCGTCCTTTTGTTTTCTATGAATACATGTGTGGAAAAATGAGAAAAATTAGTTGCGATGGAAGCCTATGTTAGAAAAATTTCTTCAAACTATTTTCTATAAGAAACCTCTTTGATTTTCTTTCGTAGCTTGTTTAATGCATTCACTATGTCTTCACCAGGTATTTGTTTCAAATATCGTAATAAACGTTTCAGGTGATTTCCTTTGAAATTCAATATTTCGGCTAATTCCTGGGCTCTTTGCAGATGATTCTCATGGTATGACCACAGAGAGCTTAATGCGTATCCACCTTGCATAATGGCTTTGTTGAACAAACCTGCAAATGAGGGATACAGATATTTTAATAAGAGGGCTAGGTTTGCAATTCACATTTTAGACAAATTTGTAAACGCTATTAGGAAGATACCTACCTACTTATTTTAATAGTCTAATGCAATTAAAATGGAATTTTCCAACATAGAATACGTTTAAATTTTACGAACTACTTTGAATACAGTTGCTCCAGTAATTTGGGTGAAATCTTAAGCGTAACTGCTAGTCCAGTAAAAACGTGACAGAAAATGGCCAAAAGATGAAAAAAATCCTAACAAATGGTTGTTTGGCTGAAAATGCTTCATTAAGCCCTCCACATATGCCTAATGAAACAAAACTTCCAAATTCGAGGGGGAACCCCAATGAAATCTTGTCAGGGAAGAGAGGAAATTGTTGAACGCATTACTGAACATCAAAAAAGCTTATGTGAAAAAATTTAAAAACACTGAAGTATGAAACATATGCATGAAGTGAAGAAGCTACCTATATGAAGAATTAAGAAATCCGCCTAGCTAGCTTCTTCAATTTTGAAGATACGCCTTACATTAAGACGAAGTGTTTTCTCAGTCATACTCAGCTATATTCATGTTTCAGATTTGGGAAACCACTAATGAATTACTTAGTGTACCTACTGTATACTTTTTTATATCGCTTGTTGAATACAAAAGTGACACGTTTATGTGATGATGATTTGTCCATTTTGAAACACCAATAACGGCAATCATGAATTAAGATTATATTGTGAGAAACTTGTGTATTTTATTTGTTTTGGTCTTAAACTTCAATGTTTATTAACAATGACACTCATATTGCAAATGATTATTTCATTTGTAATAGTTTACTATCTCAGTTACTTCCAGTCACTTGAAAGAATGTTAATCGTTAATTATTTGAATAGTGTAATATTTAGAGTTATGACAGTTTTGACAGTCAGATAAGCACTTGTTACAGATGATATAAGTGAAAATATGTCAGTTTGGCATTCTAAAGAAAATTTTTTTTTAGGCATTATTTTTACATGTGTCACATTCGCTCTGAATAATTGTCTCAAAGTAGGAATGTACATTGAATTATTTTCACTTATGCCATTTTTGCAACTAATTATTAGTCTGTCTAGGTATTCGTAATAATACAATAAAGTTGTTACATATTAATATCATCAAAATTTATATTTGATTTTTTTTACAGCTCTACCATTTTCAAACTGATATTGGTTCGTTGTAATGACATCCAGCTAGGGAGAAAACTTCCGGAAACAGCAAAAGGAGAGGTAAATGTTGAACCTGGACTGTCTTGTTTTGAAAGGAAATAACTTGTGTTACTATTCAAAAAATAAATGTTGTTTAATTAACACTCAATTTACTTTCAGTCTATCTAATCATTCAGTAATGGAGTTTAAAAAAGGATGATGAAATTTTCTAAAAAAAATTGGTATTTGAGACAAAATTTTTTCTTTATTTTCATAGGAAACCCCCAAGAAAATACTGGTACAAAGAAAAGATTATCTTTTAACAGTGCCTCGATGTCATCTAGATCTTCATCACCTAACTCTTCGTTATTGAAAACCCCAACTACTGAGGAGTCATCACCAAAAGACTGCAATGATTTAATTTACCATCAAACATATGAACCTCACAACCATAATTCCGGTGAAGATGATGTAATAGTCCTTCAAACTGATGCAAACTCTGATTTTCCTACACCCTCCTCAAATAATGATGAACATTCTTCATGTGCATCCGTACAAGAGTCAGATACTCTAGTATTTTAGCATTCTCAAAATGAGAAAAGTTGGAAACAAAGTCTCGTAAAAGTAACCAAAAATAATACTTAAGATATCAATAATCACCCGATTAAGACTGTACAAGATACAAGAAATAAAGTTGCTGATGTTCTTTTACAACCATAATTCCGAGGAATGCACAAAAATCATAAGATACTGGACCCAGATAAACAAGAAGTAATTAGATTCCATATAGACTCCATCTAAAGAATTGAAAGCCATTTCACTCGAGCAGCAAGTTCACAAACATTTGTTGATGGCAGTAAAAGTCTTGCGGATATTCATTATGATTATGTTAAACTGCGTCAAAAAAATGAAAAGCCTTTTGCAAGTTACAATATATTTCGAGACGTTTTTACAAAAGAATATAATATTTATTTTTTTGTTCCCAAAAAATATATGTGCGATTTTTGTTTCGCCTATAATAATTTCAGTGAAGACTAAAAATAAAGATAAGTATGATCAACATCAAGAAGAAAAAAAGTTATCTAGACTAAAAAAGAAGCAAGACAAAGACAATTTCACTGGAATTTTAACTGTTTATGATCTACAGGCTGTCATGCAACTGCCAAAAGGGGACGTCTCAGTCTTTTATTACAAATCAAAGTTGAATGTCTTTAATTTTACAATATATAACCTAAAAACTAATAACTGTGAATACTTTGTGTGGGATGAAACCAGTGGTCAGCGAGGAGTAAACGAATGGGGTACCTGCATTTTGAAATTCTTACAGAAGGAAGCTGTGACAAATGATACTGAAATATATTTTACTCGGACAACTGTGCAGGCCAACGAAAGAATAAATTTATGGTAGCTCTCTACATGTATTCTGTCCAGTTCTGTGGAATAAAATCAATCACCCACAAATTTCTCGTAAAATGGCAGACACAAAATGAGGGTGATTCAGCTCTTGCATTAATCAAAAGAGAAGTAAAATGTGATCTGAAAGGTGCTCCTGTCTACACACCAGAAACATTCATTTCCATTATTCTCTCCGCTTGAAAGTCTGGTGATCTTTTTAGTGTGAATTAGTTATGCTTTGACAACTTTTATGACGTGAAAGATTTAAATTCAGCTATTGGTCCAGTCAACACAGGAACAATAAAACTATCAGATGGGAAAATTTTTCGAGAAGAACAGAACTCACCATATTCAGTTTTTTACAAAGGATTCTACACCAACGTAGAATTCCAAGAAGTAAAAGTGATTAAAAGTAAAAAGTCCATAGATAAAACAGCTCAATCCATTTCTCTTAAACCAGCTTTTCGAACAAAACCTCCGCTACCAGATAATAAAAAACAAGATCTTTGTTATTCTTAAGTATTATCACATTAATTTTTTTGAAAATTTGTAATTTGATGTACTTTTATTCCTTGGTTGAGAGCACTTTTAGCATTTTCTAATCATTTTTCAAGTCACTCTTTTAAAAATATTAGGCCTTTTTGAAAGTGGGATAGTAATCTTTCTTTTGTTTTTGTTCAAAATAATTCAAAAAGTAGGCCTAATATTAATTCACTTTTTTTTAAAATAATTTTGTTAGTTTGTTCCTATTTTTAATTGCTTCTCAACTAGTTTTTTTTTTTTTTTTTGTTTGTTCCTCATTTTATGTAGGTACATTTTTTATATGTTTATAATTTTTGTTTCATTAAAAAAAGTCATAATCATTTCAGAAAAAAAAATTATTTTGGGATAAAATTGTCACATTTTGATTTATGACTACTTATTTCAAGAAGTTGGGAAGTATTAATGTCATAAATCAGGATAGGAATGATTTTAGGGGCTAAAAAAGACCCCCCAAGTTTAGTTCCAATGTTTTTAACCTCATGTATTGTTACTTAATACATTTCACCACAATTTTATGCAGTTGCATATTTTCTCAAATCATTTTTTCAAAAAAAAAAGAAGAGAAATTAAAGCTTAAAATGTATCTCCTGAAAAACTACTCTTTTTGAGATGTGTCACTTTTGTATTCAACAAGCGATAGACGTATATTTCTGCGAGCAATTCGTAGGTAATGTGGCAATTAAAACAATATTTCTTTTCACTATTTCTTATTTCAATGGCCGTAGGCATGTAGCCGTGTAAGTTTAAATTAAAAAGGTATCAGGCAATATTTTTCACAGCCTTCTGACATGCAGAATCAGCCTAATGAGGCCTCAGCTATATTTCTGAGTGGTAGGTGTTGAGCAGTGAGTGGTTGCTGCTTACCACTCTAAGATTAAAGCGGCAAAGTGGCTACGCAATTCGCGTAATTTAATGTGATAACAGTGAAATTGTATGATAGCGAGAGGAAAATGCTCAGTGTTGAGTTCAAAAATCAAACAAGTTTGACACTCATGTTGAGCGGTCACTGCTCACAGCTCATGCATGGTCACTTGCATAAAAGATATACCTATGTTTGATTTTGTGAACAAAGTCGACGCACACTGCTTACTACTCACCACTCAGAAGCATGGCCGAGGCCTGAGTCTGTGTCATGCGTGATGAACAGTTAGGTACCTCTAGATAAGGGAGATATCATGAGAAAATGAACGTTGGCTGCTGCTGCGCTATTTCCACATAACGTTATGTTATTCGGATCACCGCCAAAACATCTGATGTTTTCTTTCACCCAACATAGTGCCAAAACAATGTCCTTCATGCCCATATTTCCACTACATTGAGGTGAATCCAAGTTTAAAAATCCTGGAAAATTTTATCAATATTACAACGTGTTAAAAGGTAAGGTCTGTTGATGCGGTAGGTAATGTTACAAATAGATTGAACATCAAGTGCTCCTAATTTTTATTCAAAAAAATATTTTTTGATTTGAAATACTCCTTTGACTACGAGAAAAACAAAAGTTTGTGAATGACTCATTTTGGTGAGCTACAATTACCATCTTATAAATATTATCTTCAATCAAAGGAATCTTGTAAAATTCATCGAAAGAACAAAATAAGTTCTCAACGTGAGTTTGGAAATTGGTTTTTTTAAGCCACAGTTTCTCTAAGTTTCAAAATTTTAATGGTCTAATCAAATGGGGAAGTTCAAAAAATTATTTTTTCATTTTTGTCCAGATCCCCTACCTTCACCTACTTACAGAATTGAATATGTTTGAAATTCAAAGAAATTTTTAATCATTTTTAGCGTGTCTAACTCTCATTTTAACAAAATTTTGAAAAAAAAATTTCTACTGCCTGGATTTCAACCCGAGACTTTCATATTATTCGAACAGTAGGTATGTTACACTTGCATCCTAATAGTTAAAGAACTTTTGTAAATTTTACCTTCAAAGAAAAGAATATGCAATCAATTTGACACATGTATAAAAGCATGAGTTTTGACTTCAAGGTTGTGTAAAAGGTAGTGCTGTAAAAAGATCGATTAGTAATCAATTATAATCGATAAGCGGGGCTCTTATCGATTATCGATAAGAAACATTGTGTAATCGATTATTAACGATTCGCCTCTTTCTATTACACTATTAAACTATTAAAGTATTAAATACCTCCACTACCTATTTGCCCTACCAAACAATATAAAATACAAATTACAAAAATAGAAAATACGAATTATCTCATCAATTTAATATTTATCAAACATGGCAACTGGCAAGTGTAAAAGAAACAGAAAGTAATCAAAATCAAATCAACAGAAATAACAAAACTTATAAACGAGTGTCTCTCCTTCCGCGAGACACTCGTTACAAAACAAAATGTTTGATTTTTTTTTTAAATTTTTTGAGGAATACTTACTTAATCGATTGTAATCGATTATAATCGATTATGGGCCACAAATAATCGATTATAATCGATAAGAAATTTAATCAATTTTTAACAGCACTAGTAAAAGGAATTAAAATCAACTTGAGGAGTGGAAATATTCATGTTCCATGATGTCCACCATCCAACACAAACTCTGTATAATAGTTTCAAAAATGTTTTTTAAATCAACAAATAATAAATTATGGTAACCTAAAATTAAAAAACTAAACAACTCTGAATGAAAAAATATCAAGAGTTAGGGGGGAAAAAGTTTGTACTGAGATACACGGCAAAAGTGAAACTTGCTACACAGAAATTTGTATTTTGAAGAATAAATGTTTTGTTCGCAGCGTGATTTTTCATTTTTTGTTTTGCATAAACATTAAAATGCAGAAAAAGTTATAGAAATTTAAAAAATTATTTTCACAAATTGGTGAATCCTTCAACGTCAAAATTAAATCACGCAACCTTCATTTCACTGATAAGAAAGCAATGAATGAAAATGTATAGAGAAGGCAAAGAGGGAAATTAATCAAATGAGTTGAATGGGTCTAGCTTTTGTAAGGAGGGGCAGCCATAACATTTTTTCACTTCAAGTGCTTCTTAGCATGACTGATTTGTTTATTTCGTTTCACAAGCTTCGTTGCATGATCGTTTTTAGTTTACTGCACAGCCCAAGGAAGTTTCACTTCAAAATGGAGAAAAATATACACCCAATCTGACATATTATACTCTGTTCACACGAAGGACTGAGAATTGCTACATTTTTTCATTTGGTTTCTATTAATTGAGTATCTGAATTTTATCATAATTTTAGTTATTTTTTGTTTCCATTTCCGTTACATTTTCAGACTTTACCAATATTTTTATTTCAGTTTCCATTTCTGTTTCTATTTAACAAAATTTTTTTCCCCGATTTAAAATTTTCCAAATCTTATGCAAATATCAATATATTAATATTTTTTTGATATTTCCCTAAAAATATCGATATTTTTTCTCACACATCAAAAATTAATCTGGTGGGAAATAGAAATAAAAACGATTCATCATTCTGTTTCCATTATATTTCCATTATTGGTCTTGATACTAATGAATTAATTATTTCCAATTTAGTTTCCATTTCAGAATTTTAGGGTTTCCATTTATTTCAGTTTCCAGCCCAAAAAAATATGGTTTTTGTTTCGTTTCCAAAGAATTCCGTTTTTATTTCTCAATCCTTGGTTCACACTAAGAAGTGTGCGACATCAGAATAACCTGTAGATGAGGCAATCAGTTTGGGAAAGTGGAAAAGGTGTAGATGCACATTGTCATACAATCATAAGCATCATTTTGTCGAGTAAACAAACATCGTGTTTCAGGAAGACATGTGTAGATATGGTTTATGATGTAACCCACTTCTTAGGGCGAACAGAGTACAGCTGAATGAGTGTAGACAATAAAAAAGAAGTCCGCCACTTTAGCTGTTATTTTCTATACATACATACCTATTATAATTACCTATGTACTTATGTAAGTAAGTACATTGTACATATGTAAGTATATATATTCAAAATGGGAAAATGGTACCAATTGATATGTTTTTTCATGAAACTGATAATTTTCATCATCCACACCCCTAACCCTTTTGTGAAGTTAATTTTAATGTCCTGTTTGCAAGAAAACTGGGTAAAAACAAAATAATAATTATTAGTTTAATTTATACAAATCAATACGGTTAAAAGTTATAAACATGTTGAAAAATGCCTCTCCACTAAATATCTGACAATTTGGTGTGCCTGCCAAAATAAATCAGCAACAATAATTCACGCACGCCATTTCTAACCACTTGACATTACTTTTTTATATAAATAACTGGGGCACACTTCAAAAGTTATCAGAAGTCATAACTTGAACTAAACACGACATTGACAAGAGAAGGGTTTGATTAAAAAGATGAAGAATCAGTGCAGCTATCTGTGGTACGCTGAAGGCTCTAAACTTGTTTTTGAAATTGATATGACTGTTCGAAGTTTGCGTTGCACGACTTAATATGCCTTACTTCATTTCATTCAGTGGGTATCTACATCAACAAAAAATGTTTTTTGCAACATCCTTCCCAAAAGAATGTTTTTTTACATGTCCTGATGAGATAAGAAGCAGTGAATTTTGATACAAAGTCAAACAACTGGGTGTGTAACAGTTCCACGCAGATGGTCAAAGCAGGCCTTATCTCATATAGCAGTTCCACATATTTTAATATATCAGTTCAGCGTGGTATACAAACTTCACAATTGATCCAAAAATTTATATTTCAGAGCAATTATCGGGGATAAAAAAGAAAATCACACTAAACATCTAATAATGTGGGAACCAACTGATCAATTGAAACCAAAATTTGTAGGTTTGATCCTTACTTTAAAGGTAATGTGATAATTAAATTTTGTGCGTAATGAACAAAAATATTGCGACTTTTATCGAGTCTCACATAAAAAATTATTCTCTTCAACTGCCCCAAGGCATAGACCATAGAGCCAATCGGAATCAAATTTGATTACACGTTAGAATAGTCTCGAGTCAGTTTGTGTTTCACATTTTGTGACTATTTCTTGAAAATTATTCATTTTAGACCTATTATGCTGTCAAAAATGCAACATAATCGCCCATACCTGACATAAGTACTGTAAAACCAACCAGTACTAAATTTGAATGGTCTTGTTCTCGATTTAGTAATAACGTTTGATCCAAATTTCGTGACTATGGAACAAAAATGACATCCTGTACCATTTTAATGGGAATTGTATATAGGTACATACATACAAACATAAATACACACTACCTACGAATTTTTAAAAATGGTGCCAATAGTTTCCTTGGGTAATGAAAAATACGCCAAACTGTACTGTTAATAAGGGTGGAACTGTAGAGACAAAATTTGCGGAACTGTACGATTTATAAAATAGACTTGGCGTAGAACTGACCAACTCCCCTGGAGGTTGGCGCGCAACTGTAGTGCCCCCAAACAATTACATTCTCCACATGCATACTTGTAACTTTAATTTATCTTATATCACAATGAATTTCTCGCACAGGTTGATTAATTTCTCAGTTTTTATTATTTCTCACTGGGAACTAAATATCGTATTTTTCAAAATCATTCTAAAAACAAGCAAACTGTGAAAAATTGAAAAAACTTTTTTCGTTTAAAAAAATTAAATTATTTTTTGGATCTGACGAAAAAAAAAAATTCATCATCATTTTTTCAGAGTCAGTGGGGGCTGCAAAATATAGTGTGTGACACACGTGCAAAATAGTTGATTGATACTCGTGTGATTTGCAGCACTCACCTTCGGCTCACGCTGCAAAATTCGCACTCGTATCAAAATCACATACTTTTTCCACTTGCATCACAAATAACTATTTAACAGTTACAACGTGAATTTAAACGTACTTGTGTGATCTGGCTTGCTCCACTTAGGCCCGTAGCCAGGAGAGGGCAGGGGAAATGCTCCCATTGGGGCTCTTTCCTCTCCAGGCAAAATTTTCAATTTTTATTTCTTAATTTTAGAAAAAGAAAAGAAGCCCATTAACGATGTTTTTCAATTTTTACAAATAATAAAAATCGAATATTACAGTTGTATTAATAGGCCAAGTTGAAATTTGTAATAAATTTTATTTTATGCAGAGAAGAGTTTTCTTCGCTATTTTTCTCTTTCTCCTCCAAAAATGCATATTTTTTTAACACAGCTAATATAGTCCACAAAAAAATTTTTGCTCTCCTTGGTCTGTAGTTTGCCCCTTTGGGATTTTACTCTCCTGGCTACACTCCCTCCCTACCCCCACCAAAAGGATATAAGTCTCATCTGTTACTGGAACATTACCTAGCGAGGGGAAAATTAAGAACATACATGAAGCCATCGGGGGCATCTAAGTTTAATATTGTAGTACAAAGCCGAACTGGTTGCATTCAGAAACTAATTGGATACCTACCTAATCAAAACAATCTTCTGTTACATTCGGTTCGAAGTTATACTTAGTTATGTTTTGAATGAATTTTCGTTCATAGTAGCTTAAATCTACATATTTCACTGGAATACGCGATTACCGAAAACATGTAGACGATAATTCATTGCCACAAATATCACGTCGTGGTGCACAAGAAAATCAGGTGGTCCAAAATAATCTGGATTCGCTGATCCCCACGTGTTTCCTCCAGAGTGTATAATCACACATACAGCTTTTGGAGTTTTTATTTCACAGGGCGCCTGAATAATAATGTTGAAAGAGAAAAAAAAAACACAAAAAACACAAAAAAAAAACAAAATCATCTCTTGTAATAACTTATTTACTCCATGAATATTATAAATAAATATGCCTATCTAGGTAGGCCGCCTGTTAATTGTAGACGAAAACCTACTTCGGGTGTGTAGACATTCAAATACAAACAATCCTCCGAGCCTATAATAATTGTATCATGAGTGACTTTGTGCAGACATTCCTTGCCTGGTTTTTTGGCACTTCTAATACCTTTCCACGGACTTGACGGTTCTGGGGGCTACAGAAAAAGAGAAATTAATTTTTACTGTTCATTCGTAGGCTACCAATGCAGTCTATGCGCAAGTGATATAAAATTAATGTTTTCAGTGCTTACCTATGTATTCGCAGTTTTTTCCATTCTCTATAGAATACAGCTAAGTGTGTTTAGCCAACATCCGACTTCTCAGAATAGATAACTTTTATTGCCAACTATACTACCTACTTGGTTTCTTGCTGCTGTAGTTTTAACTAGGTATTTTATTTTTGACGTTGAAACATTTTATTCTTTGACTTAAATTCACTTTGACGTATTTTGCGAGTGTTAATTCAATATAGATACAATTTTCAATTTTTTAGGGGGCCCATAAATTTTTTCTTCCCCAGACCTGAATTTTCTCTGTATGATCCTGGGTGAAATTATTGTCTATCCACAGGAATGAGTTTGGACATGATGAATGATAGTTATATGGGGTGTAAGAAATGATTTTAATGAATAATAGTGAATGAAAATACTTGCTAAGTACATAAAAATTATTCTGAATGCAAGTATCTGAGAGATACCTGAACAGTGGTAATATTTTTGGCTAACAATGCACATCTATTACCGCTAGAGGCGTTGTAACAAATTATTCTATCCATCAATGTGGTAATTTTTTGGCTTCGCAGAAAACCTCGTTTTTCCCTTTAAATCGTAATACTAATGTATTTTAAAAACTTTTAAAGAGATCTGATTTGGTACTCCGATAATTTTTCAGGTTTTACTACTTAAACTTACACAGGTACATAGGTACCTACGTTTTTTCACGTTGAATAAAATTAAAAATTCGCTATCCAGGTTGAATGTGAAGCAATAATTTTTGAGCTATATGTATATACACGTCCTTGATAGCTCACATAGACACCTAAATTACAACTTAAAATGTGCCTACGCAGAAAAATTTGCGAGTCGAAAGATTTTGGTCGTGTTTTCAACAACAAGCTCGTTTTTTCTGTCATTGTGCTTAGCAATATTTTGTATAGGTGAGGGTGACAGAAAAAATAGTAATCGGATTTATCACACTCGTTAGGATAAGTATAGATTACCCAGAATGGGGCACAATATGAATGTGTTGAAAAAATTTTCAAGTAGGCCATCTTACGTTAGTAACACGATAAAAGGCTGCTAACATTAGAGAAGGTCTGTCATTTAAAAAATGATTTGAATACGTATACCTATACCCACATACAGGATTAGAAATTAATCAATAATTAACCTACCATGAATCGTAGAACTCCAATTGGTGGTTTGGCATATGGAATTCCAAAAAAGGCAAAATACTTGGCATCGTTGTAATCGGAAACATATTGGGTGCCCAATAATTTTCCTTGCTTCGTGGTGACTAGTAATTTTTCGTCAATCGAGTCCATGCTCACGTGTTAATACTTAGTACCTAGATACCGAACTGACCGCATGTGAAACGCACACTACATCCAAAACTACGCTTTAACGATTCGACAGTAGCTATGAACACAGCCATAACAATGAACACCTCGAAAACACTTGACGTGCGGTGTCGATTGTCAAATATCGAAAATAAATTTTATCAACTTCGAATATCAAGCAAATTATTCGTTAGGTATACTTATTTTACGCAGTGAATGATGAACGAAGCACCGTAACTTATATTACTGACTGACTGTCGTCTGTCGATAGGTAAAAAGTGAAATTTAGTGACGACAGTTCCATAAGGTTAGATACTACCAGTGAGACCGATTATGTACTTTCATTCTGGACTACAGTCGTGTGTGTATAAAGCTTTAACGCTTTTCATAAACAAAGTCGACAGCTAATCAAAGCAAAAGGAAATGAAATCATAAATATCACTCCGTTCTATTCGTACAGGTACATACTTCGTTAAGTATTTTCTAATAGAAAAAAATTAAAACGGAAGCATAATACATCATATGTACAGTATAGTGGTGATAATTTTTCAAAAGTAGATTCAGTCAATAAATTACAGTGATAGCGGAAGTAAAGTAGAGAAATGAAATCACAATCAAATTCGTAAAACAATACCTACAAGCAGGTACTTGGGTAAATTGCACTTTGTTATACCTACCTATAAAAAAGTGTAGGTAAGTACTATAGGCAGGTTTGTGGCAACACTGATTATTTTATTTTTCTCTTTCAGATAACAACAGCCAACATTCGGGCATCAATTTTTTATATTTTCATTATTACCTATACTAGCTTAGGCTTAACCCGTTACAGTTACAAATCATATACATAATTATGCGTGTAATAGGTGGCGAAATTTTATGCAGAAAGTACTTTGTACATATTGTATATACACACAATATACACACACGTGCCTTTATACAGTAATACGCAGAGCGCCCAGTTTTGTTCTTGTATTTTCTTTCGCCTTTATCTCGTCATTAATTTATTTTAGGTTGAATCTGATGGTGGAAATGAATTTGTCGTGAAAAAGTAAGGAGGCTTGTCGCTGAAAATTTTTTTCTACCATCATTAGTTTTTGAAATAATCGACAAATTAAAAAACTGCAAATTTCTCATTAATTTGGAGGTTTTTTAGGCCGATTTATGAAAAACTAATGGCGATATAAAAATAAATGTGGTTAGAGAACTCGAGCAAATTTTCTCTTCTTTTCAATAGTACAACCTCCGCATTGTAGTTTGAATAGTGGCTGAGAAACCGTGAAGTGAGAGAAGAATAGATTTTTTTTTCAAAATTAAAATGTTGCGAATGTCGCAAAAAATGAAAACAAATATACAAAAAGTGGGATTCAATTTTATAATATAGACTGTTTTATTTTTCCTGCGAAAAAAAAAAAAAGCGCATCAGAGCCTTTGCAAGCAGACCGAATCATTAAATTTGGTACGCAATCTTATTTTTGTGGCTGGTAACACTGTATAATTCGTTGTTTTGGGGAAACAACGAAATTTGTTTTATATAACACATGATGAGAAAGGCAATGTTAACACTGATATTTTTCAAATAAAAAGTAACTCATACCATTGATGAATAAAATTTTGACTCCATTTAAAAACGTAAAACTTCTTTTTACATGGAAGCATGTTCAGTTTACATCCAGGTAGAGGTTATATTTTTTAAATCGAACATTAAATCTGCCACAATGAGGAGGTTGATATTTTATTTCGTTCTTCATAATTTTTAAGAAAGACTCATCATTATGATAGAATTTTAACTTTTGTTGCCTTCTGATCATTAATTGTATAAAATATCTTCTTCAATAAGGTTCAAAAGTGAGCTTTTGTAAGTGAAGGAAGTTTGAAAAATGAGTGCAAATTTTGCCTACAAAATTTAAATAAACTTCCATAATGTTTATCTGAGGCCACCTATTTGCAATACTCGCGTTTCTCTTTTTGAACAGAGTATGGTATATTATAATCTACTTCGTTACTAGGTATGCTCCATCAGTTCGTCAGTGTGTTATTGTGAGTAAAATGACGTCACACGTAGGAATCCAAATACACAAAATATTAAACTACTTCACGCTCAATCAGTTTTATGTGTGCTAGTATGTGTGATATACGTCACATGTAGAAAAATAAATATCCTCCTAATACGCACAATCGAGCATACCTAGTAAAAATCCATAGACCTTGGAACAGAGTACAGATTATCAGTTTTATTTTTTATGGCAAGAAGTGCTGTTCTAAAAAGTTTTCTATGGGGCTATTCTGCTAATATTCAAGTCGCATGTACTTTTCATTGGTACATGTAGTCACGTGAGATAAGAATAGCCCCACTTAAGGTTTTAAAAACAACACTTTTTAGATATAAAATATACGCCTATAGTATACATGACTACGTATTACAGGCAAATGAATACAACTTCATAGCCAACAACAATTATGCCTTTTTTAACTTTTTCCTATTTTTAGCAATACCAATCTCAGCTTTATAGCTTAAACCGAGGCTAAGAAATAATTCAGTGAAAAACAAAAGATTTTTTTAAATAAAAATGTTGTCATCTCATTATCATGATTTCACATGGGTAACAATGGATTTTCGGTCTTGGAACAACTCTTCGGATCTGTAAATTTCACTTTTTGATTTTTTGACCAGAAAACTATTGAAGTGGCAATCTTTTATAATTTGTTGCTTTTAAGACCAAAAAACTAGTCGTCTGATCCAAACAGATTTATTTCTAGTACTGAAATGAGTGCAAGAAACATAAGTAAATAGTCCGGAATTGCATAAAGTAAATTACAATCAAGGTCCGCAAGTTACATATATATTTTGCAACTGTATGCAATTATTACATTAACATGAGGAAAGCATCTCACAGTCAACAAATGCTATTGATCTCCACAATCTTGGCCAATGTTTTCTTCCTAGTTTTATATATTTTATTCTTTTGCTCTTCTTCTACCTATCTATCCATCCATTTATGTCTCTCTCTCTCTTTCTCTCTCTATCTCTATCTCTATGTGCTCAACCAGTTTTTTAAGAATCAAATTGAAAAAAGAACTGTAGTCCATTCCAACAGCTGAACTTCAACAATGTCATCGTTCCCAAGTTAAGAAATTTGATTTCTTAAATAACTAGTCTAATAGGTATGCTCATCTTTTAGACTTGCTGAACTCTATGATCAGTGGTTTTCCATGTACGATGTAACCATTTAATTTTTCAAATGCCTTCGTCGCCGTCTCAACACCTGTTAAATTGTCATCTAGTAAATTAATCGCATTCAGACATGTAGAGTCCCGCTAACTTTAGATAGAAAATGAGAATCTCTTCAAAAAAATTCCCACCAAGCTGGATTTTTGCATACACCTCAATTCAGGAGTTATAATATAATTATGTTGGGTTCGAAGTCTCAATCAATACGATGTATTAGTTTCAAAGATTATTCCAAGGTCACAAGAATTGTTCTTTTGCAGATATTTCCGTTTCTATTCGTTAGATGACAAATAAGTTATAATTGTTATAAAAATTAGAGATCAATAATTTTCTGTAGGTTTTGTCAGTTTGGGGAAATATATCGACAACTCAAGTCAAGAAGGAGAATCGTGAGTTCCACTGTGCACCACTATGGTGCATGTGTGCCCAGCACACATAGAGGATCACCAGTTGTAGGTTTTGTCAGATTAGAGAATCAGACCTGGTACCTACATATTTGCCAGCCAAAAGCAGTGAACTTAATCGTTCAGCTATTTCACCACTTTCAATGACTGGTGAATATATTATCCTCACATTTTTCTAAAAAGGGTTACATTTTACAATATTATGTTCTGTTTACAAATAATTATTTTCATATTATACAGCTTACAAAGCATAAACAGAATAATTACAAGCATTAGAACAATAATAACAACAATAACAACAGTATATTTCTTCCACACCATCTTTGATGTAGAAGACAAACACTAAACACCACAGACGGAGGACACCAAATACCACAGACACCAACCACAACACCACACCTTCCCCTACTCCCTTGAATACTATTCGTCATCAGAAAGGATTTAGTCTCATATTCCTAAAATTTTGATGTCAATAATTGAATTTATACCAAAAGTGCGGAACTTTCAGCACATCTCAAAAACTGGATAACAATCAGGGGAAGTGCGGTACTAATTCTCTGAGGTGGATCTTCGTTTTTCTGGAGCAGGAGTAAAACAAAAAAAAACTTTCCAACATAAGTATTACTTCTGAAGCATTTACAAGGTACACGCACCTTTTGTTTTCTCGCCATAGTGTTTCTCGAAGAAAAACAATACAATGCTACACAACGGACGTGATCTGGTACAGAACTACAAGATCACAATTTTAATTTGAGTGACAAGATTAAAAGCTTATTAAAACTGTTTATGGAGTTGCTAATTTAATTATCGAGGTTCAATAGTAAAGGTATGACGCATTTTCTATCCCTCAGGTTTAGCAACAGTAAAAAAAAATTCAAGGCAACCGACATACAATAGCCAAGCGACGTATTCTGCGACCATGATCTGCGGTCGTGGCTCAAATACAACCTCCAACCATAATTTTGAAGCAAACTGTTTAATAAATTTTCAATTTTAATAATGTCATTTAAATTCAATTTTAACGTAAAGAGCATTTAGCAAAGTGAATAAAATTCACTCAAGTGACCTTCAAACCAGACTGAATTTTACGCTAAGAATTCATACCTAAGCGACAAAAATAACGCTTTAAGAATACCAAAACAGTCAAGTACGCTTAATTTTTCTTTTACAGGGTTTACTAAAGGTTTACTTAAGTGAATAGAACGACCAAGAATATGACCAATAAATATGAAAACGTCCCACCAACTGGGACACATCTGCAAAAAACAATTTTTGGGTTCTCTGACCTTGAATAACCTTGGAGTCTACCATGATACCTACAGTGATTTCCAACGCAGCGAGTGAACCGCTTCAGTAACGGTGTATACAAAACTCAAGCCATGGGTAAATTTTTCCGAAGTAAAATATGTACTAAAGTTACCGGCACAAATGTAGATAAAAATGCGAAAGTTATGACACTACGATTTCTTACGTACAATGAAAATCCACGAACGCCTGTCCTCGCATTCTTCCGCTTTTCATGAGATTGTAAACAATTAGCGGTCTGTCAGATTTCTGAAATTCGCAAAACAGAGTCGATAAATCCGTTTTAGTCACCCGCGACGATAAGTTCTTCAAATACAATGTCTGCGAAAACAGATTTATGACTTTATTACCACACAGTTTCTAAACGACAGGAAAAATTATGCGTTACAAAAAATGAACGCCACCAACCTTGGTCGGCTTTCCCCTTTCGTAGTTTCGAAATTTGGGTAATTTTCGTATTTCGTCCTCCGATAAACGAGATTGCGACCGTTTTCGGGCAGACAAGCAGCCGCTGCAGGTTCAACGGCGGATGGTTGCTTCCCCACTGAGGTCGGTTCTTTTCGTGCCGAACAGTCGTCCTTCAAAGGAATGATTTTACCGTCTCGAATCGTGAACAGTTTTTCTTTTCGACACGAGTACACCTTTTCGGATGGCCGTTTCTTGACGGGCACGCGTTCGGTCACATCCCACAACGATTGGCGGTCGACGCAATTCGATTTCGACTCGATCTGATAAATGTTGACAACAACGAGTAATAATTATAATACGTGCACAAGCGGCCATGTCAATCAGCGGGGTGGACGAAGGAAGTATTCAAAACGATCAAATGTTTCTTTCGTGTTCCCCTTTCAGACGTTCGTCATAGGATAAGACAATGTCACATGTGACGTCACAACTGATATTTTTATCTCACGGGGTGGCTAAAATATAATCATGAAAAATATAGCGAATATTCGAATTTTTGGTCATAACTATCCTAAAACAGACAATATCTACCTCTTTTGATATAAATTAAATTTTACAGGAGGTTTCAACGAATAAAATAAACCGAAAATCAAGAAACCGAGAAAATCGAAAAAGAACATGAAATTGTACCTTATATTAGTGTTTTTGAGCGGTATTATTAGTTGTCTGCAGCTTCTCAACTTGTAAAAACTCGAATTTCTTGTTCTTTAGCTAATTTTATTTCTTGAAGCTTTTTCCATAATTTCATTTATGTGGAACAAGCAGCTATCTTTTGTTTTAAAACAGTTATGATCAAAAATTCCTTCATTCCCACGCTTTTCAGTGCTTTTTTTGAATATTTATCCACCCAGCGAGATTACTGATGAGAATTGTTACGTAAACAACATTACCTTATACTACATTAGTACAGGATAATATTATACTTTACTCCCTGCCATTTTTCTGCAATAGTGTCGTCGACATGAAATGCTACGCAGCAAAATATATTAAACAGAATAAAAGCGTAAGCAAAAATAGTGCTGTACGCATACGTGACAAGTATTTCGGAGGAAAACAATGTCTTGAGAACTGACTAATCCTATACCTTCAAGATCAGTCCAAAAATTTTCAAGTAATTTGAGTATTAAAACACCTCAAACTGATAATGATAAAAAATAGCGCAGTAAAATTCAAACCAGAATTTAAAAAATTAAGTTTCATTTTACTGCAATTTTTTTTTTGTGTTTGTTAAATCGTTACTGAGAATATTTTATCCCTAAAGGTTAAGGGAAGTTACATTGTGATATGGAAATATCTGTAACTCGAATTTAAAAATTGGCTGAGAAAAAAGATAAAATTAAACCTAACATCTGAATTTATTTTTCATTTTTTCATTTTGAACAAGTGATTATTTTATAAAATTAAAACGATAATTTGCACGATAAGTTTTCGTTTACGCCTTCATTTTGGAAAAATTCAGTCATAATTAGCAACAATAGTTTATATTCACATGAAAAAAATTAATATTAATAGAGAAAATTTCCTTCCAAGATGGAAATACCTTTCACACATGTACAGAGTGAGCCAGTTTCCGACGCACCATACAAAAATTAGCCTTCGAGTATACACAGGTACTATACATAGTAGATTACACAACAGGGGTGGAAAGTATACAATTAACAGGGCGAAGTTTGCGGAGCAAGGTGAAGCCAAGTGTCGTAATCACCAAGTTAATCGCATACTATCCAACCCTGTCGGGTATACTATTTTAATTTTAGATGAGACTACAATGACCATCTCACTATAAATGTTTCAAAGTCTTTAATTCGTGTTATTTTTTTAAAGTCGGTCCCACACGATGCGCGTATTTGGCGAATGTTATTTGGCAAATATTCGGCCAAAACATTTACCTCGCTGCTTTGCGGCTCCTACACTACACCATGAATATACGAACTTATTCACGCGCGTCATGTAGGAGCCATCTGCAAGCATTCAATACGTACAAATATTTGTTATCCCTTTGACTTGCAAATTATTTACCGACAATTGCCAGAACCTAGACGAATGTTTGCCAAATGTTCTGCAATGCCGAACATTCGCATTGGCATTTCTCCCACACGATGCGCGAATGCAGACGAATGCCGAATGTTTGCCAAATACGCTCATTGTGTGGGACCGGCTTAATATGAATAGAAAAAAAAAGTGGGAGACTCCGAATTTGGTTGACACAGGCATGGAAAACAACTACAGTGGAAAATGGTTTTTTTCGTCTTCTGTTTATTTTCATTAACGCTATAGCATGAATCTGAGTGTTAAATGAGCATTTTCTAAAGCAAAAACAAGGTTGGCATGATGTATTTTATGCTCATATAAAATTAAAATAATATAATTATGTTATGAAGATGACATGCAACAGATTTATAATAGAATCAAGTGTCCTTCACACCGACGACACCAATCACGTTTACCCTGGCATACAAAATAGATACCTAAGTTATTAGAAAATAAATAAATAAAAGCTTATTTTTTAAAAACTCGTTTTCAACCTAAACTTATTCATAAAGTCTGTTCTACTTTTTGAAAAAAATTATTAATTTACCATAGTGCTTTTTCGATTTCATTTTAATTCCAGGAAATTTTATTGGAGAAATTTTAAAAGTATTTGTTTTCATTTTAGAGCACTTTTATTCGTTTTTGTTCATTGAAATTTGTTAGATTTTTTGATGAAAAAAATTTTTTTGATGATTATTTATTTCTAATGTTAGCAGCAATATTACTTTAAAACTAACGGTCCTTTTATTTGAAGATAACTCCAAAACTAATACTTCATCGATTCTAAAAAAAATTCAATGGAATTACCATTGGATCATCCTCTATCGTTTAAAAAAAAAAAAAAGTTTATCGAAATTGTTACCCAGGTTGAGAAATTATGCTAAAAAAAATATTAAAAAAAACATACATAAGGATCGAATTAATAGCCTCCCCCTTTTTTTGAAGTCAGTTAAAATTATGGCGATGCGAATGTGCTGTAAAAGGGTAATTATGGACATAAGAGCCACATTCCCTAAGAAGTGTCTACATTCAATCAAAGAGGATATTTTTATTTGCATTATCAAAGGTTATAATAGGTGTTTTTAGGGTGGTGTTGTGTGTAGTTAGGTTTAAATCATCAACTCTGCAAGCTTGTCTGTGGTCTCTTGGTAATGACCTGGACTTTCACCTCTGTAACCCGTATTCAGATCTTCATGATACTGAAAATTGTTTGTGATTTTATCTTTTCATTATTTTTATGTTATATTTTCTCATTGTATTTTTCGAAGTGAATTACCCAGATTGTTTATTATATTTGAAAAAATGAGTGTGCAATGGTACACACAGTTGAAGTGAAACTTCTATCAGATATCAGCAAATAATAAATCGTTCATGTCAAATGAAAGAATATTTTCATTAATGGATGAAATAAAACATTTCACAATTGATTCATACAACCTTCATGGTTCATTCCCCAACATTTTCTCCGTCAAGTTATCAGTGAATAATTTTTGTTCAACGAATCAATTGGAGTTGAATGGCCCAACCTCTTGCAATCCCGGTGATGCGTTTCATGACCATTTTTTAGTTTTTAAAAAAAAGCCTAAACTAGCAAGAATCTTATATCTTATTCTTTCGAGTACTTTTCATTGGTCATCTATTTACAGATGTAACTTGAAATACCCAAAAAAACATTGTTCGTGTCATTCCATACTTGTTTAAAAGGTGATAACAGTACCTCTTTTTGATTTTGTCCAAGATTATTAAACATTGAAGATAATTGAACTTTTTTTTCTACTAAATTTAAAGACAAATGACATCTAAATACATTTAGAAAAAATTATTGCAGTCATTGTACAAGAAATATATTAATTTTAACTTCGAATTTGCATCAGATCAAATACATTTTTGTATAATATGATCACCCATTCACCGGTTCAATAAATTTTTCGCTAGATGTCAGCCATTTTGATCTATAATCCCAATTGTATGCTGAAATATGAATGTACTAGTTGTGCTTATGCGAATAATTTGCGCAGTCGCGATGGGTAAGAATAATATTGATCTGTCCATCTTTTCCGGCCTTATCATTCTTGACACACCGTTACTCTTTTCCCCAAATATTCACTCTTCATCTAAATTTTGGAAAATATTAATGGCATTTGGGCATTGCACTCATCGAGTGCTCTCTATTCAAACCCTTGTTCATGAAACTCCATCCATCCGTTCTGACCACATCGAACAACTTTCTGTTCAAAATCTACACAGATCTCACAGAAACTGTATAGAATTCGATCACGTCAAACACACCAATTTTGTGATAATTTATTCCAGCCAAAACTTAACTCATTATAAATCACCCAGCCCATCAATTTTCCTACATACGAAGTCCGAGCATGTTAAAATTTAGTATATTATTTTCTTCAAATTACAATACCTGAATAGGTTCTGAAGTGGCCTCTAATAACTGTTTCCTTTTTCTCAAAATCGTCTTGGCTGTCTTGGCAGGATCACCTGTCTCGATCGGATGACCAAAAAGTTGGTTTTCAAAGTCATGTAAATGATTGATGGGATGATCTACCGGTCGATTATCAGGTTTGACTTTGCCCACAGCGTGACACGAAATGGCGAATTCCAACAGCCTGGTTTCTGTACTGTTGGGTTTGACGGCGAGAGCCAATTCTCGCATATGTCGACTCACATTACTGTCGAGAAAAAGGACAAAAACAAGTCATTCGCGTTTTATGGATAGTGTAAATGAATCACAATTTCAAAAGTGATATGATAGTCAAAACGTGGACTAATCAATAGATATAAAATAGTTTCTGATCAGCAAATGTAATGCTTGAAATGTAGTACGAGTTCTTCGGTAAACCATGCTAAAATTAAATGGATTTCTGATAACTCTGAAGAAACAATTTACTTTGAATTCTGTAAGTCCGAATTAATGATGTTAATAGATTGGTTCTCCGCACTGACTGTTATTTGCTTGAAATCATCGTAAGATAAAGCTCCGGAAGTATGTTCAGTGATTGGTCGATACGAGTGAGATAATTGAAATTCTTTTTTCTGACTTAATTGCCTGTAAAATAAAACAGGATTATAAGAATATTTTATACTCTTGAACTTGAAAAATACCTGTTAATTCAAACATAAATATGTTCGCTTACTCTTCGAGAGAAGTTTTCGTTCGAAGTTGTTTGTGAGATAGTTCTTTGATGAAAATGTCAGCATCAGATTCGACGTAATGATCAGTTTCGTTACCTTCTCGAGGGTCACACCGATAAAATTTCGCTTTGGAACTAAGAACTGACGCCATTTCTGGGGATGTGAGAAATTAACACGCATAACGCGATGAGAATCGGTGTACAGCAATAAATTCAAAGATTAAGAGTTTTGTAAAGATAATGAAATCGAAAGTACGAAAAAATTATGAGTTCATACCAAAATTTAGCAGCGTTAAATGAACGTGAGGCAGAGGTTGTACACAGAAGACAGTATTGTCGGCTAATGCTAGAATACGATAAATATTCAAAAAAATTCTTACTTCAACAACTACCTAGATATGCAACATTCACAATAGCAGAGTGTTACTAATTAATAGGATCAAACCTCAAAATATAATAATTATTAGTTCATTTTCTTCAAATGTTTTAGTTTTACCACTCGTAGTCTCGGAACAATAAATTAACCTCAAAGAACGAAAGAGAAACCAAACTCAACCAACGACTTGAAGCTTCAACACTTCAACTACCTACCTATCACAACTTGCTCCAACCAACTTTTTAATGATATCAGCCTTATCAGTTATTTTTCACTTGTTCTCGCGGCGTATACTTTTTTTTGTAACCGAGAAGAGGGATTTTTCCCATGTTGCCAGGTGCGTTTGTGTGTGGTTATTATGAAAATCATACAGAATGTTAATTTTCCATTTTTGGTTTGCTTTTTGAAGTGAGGTTGAAATCCAAAGAAAGGAATGAGTTAGTTAGAGATACTTTAATGCAATAAACGGAAGTACAAAATATAAGTTTGAGGAAGATGAACGATCTCC